>JARHVA010002024.1:2112500-2712500 GCA_037957365.1 Torreya grandis
TTTTGTGTCTTGTTTCCAAAAGACCTAGCAATTCCCTTTTTGATTCTTAGGCCTAGTGTGTTTTAATGTCTAGCTTTTATGTCATGTTCCCCAAAGACCTATAACTTTACCTTTTTGCTTCTTGGACCTAGTGTGTTCCAAGTCTAGATCTTGTGTTGTGTTTTTAAGAGTCCTAACATCTTACCTCTTTATTTAAGACATAGTTATTTTGAGATTAATTTTGTGCCTTATTCCCAAGGACCTAACAACCTTTTTCATCTTTAGACCTAGATCAAAATTGTTTGAAACACTTATTTATTGAGTTTGGCATTCGAATATATCAATTTACTTGACCATTTGTGTAAAACATTTGACATTAGACCGTTTTGGATCAAGTTTACCATTGCCTATTTTTTTGGAGAAGCATCTCCATTCCTAGACTAAGTTTGGACCATTAGTATTTTAGACCTTATTTTCTAGAGTTTTTAGAACTCTAGACCTTCTTTGTAGAGCATTAGTCATTGATTTTGATATGTCTCATTACACTTGTAGTGGATCCATGTATAATTTAGGTTACGATAACATGGTCACGAATGATAACTTTATTCAAGACCCCTATAGTGATGATGTGGTTTGGAAGACAAATCCTTATCCTCCTTACACTACTCAATCTAGGGAGAAAAGTCAAGATACATTAGCCCACTACTTGGTTAACACACCTCCATATTTAGAGTAAGACTAAGAAAAAATTATGCAATACCTTGCTAGCATACCATCAATTATAGAACAAGTTCAACAACAACTATATTACATCATTATGCCATCGACATATGACCCTTATTTGTTTGATCATCATTTGATTAAAAATAAGGATGATGTTTTAGTCAAAGTGTAAAGGTAGGGGCCAAGTTTCCAACATACTTCCCTCATGAAAATTTAACTATCTAGTTAAAATGCCTTTAAACATGCCTTATACCCAAACCATTGAACAAGCCTCTACTAGATATCCTCAAACGCTTGTATCAATGTTATATCAAGACCTAAATATGATTTTAAAAGGAAAGGGCCTCATGGAGGACCACTTTATATAAATGTAACAAACATATCAAACCTATTTGAATCTAACATGCAATTTTAATTGCATGGCCATGTCAAACACTCTACTGATAGAGCTAGTTCCTCCAACAAGAGTATTAGTTGACTTAACAGGTCAATATAATTTGAGTATAGACCCATTTACACAAATCACTTCAGCTGGTGACATGTAAAATATCCCATCTATTGAAGAGGTGACTATGGATTCTACGTAGAACAATATACCAAACACAGTGGATAACACACAAGTGTCTTCTAGTCCAAGCCAAAGTGGTTTAACCACACCAACAAATAGTCCACAATAATAAGTTCCTTTAGTTAATACCACAAGTGGTGCACAACAATAGGGGGAAGGAAATCCTACGTCCCAACCATAACAAGCTACTTTTAATCCTCAACCAATTACTTCTTCAAGCATGCAAACATAAGGATTAAGTAACCAAACACCAACTAGTGATTTGCCTCAAGAAAAAGTGACGAATGTTATCCCACCTCAATAGGTGATGACTAACATTCCACAATAATAGACACATTATAATCTACCACCATATTAGATTCATAACACTATGCCACCTTAATAGGGGCAAAAAATGTTGCACTTCGATAGGTAATGGCAAACATACCTCAATAGTCACATACCAATATACCTTTATAATGACAAAAATTATCTAATCAATAACATGTGTCTATTGGTTAATGACAAATTTGAAACACCCTAAAATCATCTAGTTCACAATAGGTGTTTATGCAACCAAGAGGTACCACTATCACACAAGTACCAATCAGGAAACAATTACCTTTTTTATAACACATGCCCCAAATCCAAAGAGAGGGCCTTGGCCCACAACAAGTTCCCCTTATTTATCCAGGTTTGACTAGTTGGAAAGAAGTCCCTACTCAACCTTAGTAGGCATAATATTTTACATAAAGCCATATATTTCCATCATAGCCCCAATTCCCTCAAAACCAAGGCTATATACCGAATCCAAACCAGAATATAACACAACAATGCATGCAATTTCAACAACTACATCCCAATCTATGGATGTATATTCCTAGTCGGTTCACCTATCAAACTGACATTACACAACAAACCATACCTCCATTATACCCTAGTCAATGTAATCCACCTTTGAATGCTCAACCACCACCTCAACCAAATGTACCATCTAGTTTCTTGGCATAAGAATTACAACAAATGAAGGATGTGATTGTTGCCATTTAAGCAAGGAAGTAGACCAAGAAATTCAAGTTAGATGATGTGTGTTGTTACCCATTTAACATGGAGTATCTTCAAATACCATTTCCTCTAAGTTATGAACCACTAAAATTTGATAAATACAAGGGTAAGGGAGACCCAAAGGCCCATTTGACAAAGTTCTTTGTCGCTTCCCAACCAATGACTTAAAGTGACATTTACCTCCTTTTGTTTCCTCATAGTCTAGCAGGATAGGCTTTGGAATGGTTCCTCAAATTGCCAAAGAATTTTGTATCTGATTTTGATGACCTCTAAAATAAATTTGTATAACATTTCTCTTATAATCTCGAGCATGAGATTTAATTATTAGATTCGAATCAGGCCAAGCAAAAGGTTGATGAAAGCTTTGCAAGTTATCTATAAAGATGGAGAGCACTTTCTAGTCACTTCACCCATACCTTACTAGAAAAATCATTGGTTGTTGTGTTTACTAAAAAATTACACAGTAAGATATCCTATCATCTAGAGCTTCAATGTGCACATACCTTCAAAGAGATTATCAACAAATCTTTACAAATTGAAAATTCCCTTATTAACAAAGGGATTATCAAGTTAACCTCCTCAAATCAAAATCACAAGCAAAACCAAGGTGAAAACCAAATTCAGAACCCTAATCAAGTCTAAGTGCAAGCATTAGCACTAGCTCAAGCTAGTAACTATGAGAAATCCAAGCAATAAAATTGTGATAAGAATGTTGTTAGAAATTCTGTAACCAATTCATGCCATGTCCAAATGGTGCAAACATCATTTGCTCAACCTATGCCACAAATTCAACTTGTTCCTCATCAGTAACTTATTTAGCAAGTGCAACCTTCTCAACAACCTAGACCATCTCCACAAATGTAACAGCCACCACCTTTATAAACCCCTCCTCCAAGAAGAAGGCCCACTCCTCAAGTCTTTAGCGATCTTGGTGAACCTATTAAATCATTATTTCACAAGCTAGTTTCAACTAATATGATTAGTTGGCCAATTCTAAAGCATTATCCTAAGGGTATTCTATATCCAAATTGATATTGAGAGCATGAGTTTTGTGAATACCATCATGTTCATGGATATAAACTATGTTGTTGTGTGCAAATAAAACACCTCATAGAAAATATGTTAGAAAATGGAGAGATTACATTAAATAATAGAGCATTTATGTCTAATTAGAACCTATGTATATACTAAAACCCTTTTCATAACATAATAATAACAATCAATAACAACAATAATTAAGGATAGAAAAATAACAACAATCCCCGTGACAACAAGAACAATATCATTAATAACAATAATAATGATGTCAACCAAATGGGAGGAAACAAGGCCCAAATGATTCTAATAACTAATAGACTTACCACACAGTTGCACATGACTAAAATAAAGTTGTAGGTCATATTGTAGGAGGTTGAATTTCTACCATTAGTATTAATACTCAACCAAGCACTAACAGACCAGGACCATTTACAAACAATTCTAATATACCCACCTATGCCAATAATCCTTTCTTGACTTGGGGACTGCAACCAAGTGTAATAGCAACCAATGATTACTATTTCATGACCTTATACCAATAACTCATCATTACCCCATGACCATAACTAAGTGTACCGATAATTGATACTTATCTTATCTAGCCCATCTCTATCATTGTTAAGTTACAATTGTCATGTATCTACTCCTGATTGTGAAATCACAACTTAACGGTCTAAGATTACCATTCCAAGCCCACATCCTCCTACCAACAAACCAATACAACCCATTATGTTGGCTAGGAATAATCCATTTAATACTATTAAGGAAAATCCGTATGAAATTATGGAACAACTCTAAAATACATCCACATAGATCTTCATCTTGGACTTGTTATGTACATCTACTATCCACAAGAACATCCTAATAAAACTCCTAGGCCAATCCCAAGTTCCAAATGACATAACCCTAAATGAATTCAAAGCTTTAGTTGAACATCTACCCATAGGCCAATAGTTGACATTCGACCAAAGTGATACGTCATCCCTTGGCCCTCTCCATAATAATCCCTTGTACATTAAAGTTGTCATCACATGGAACAATGTCAAATGTGTCCTCATAGATAATGGATCAGACCTGAATATTGTGTCTCTAAAGCTTATCAAGCATCTCAAATATACAATATTCAGTCTGCAGCCAAAAATAATTACTATAAAGTCCTATGACACTAAAAAATGGGAATCATAAGGCATCATGAACTTGTCAGTTATCGTTGGACCCTTCACCCATGATACACTTTATCATTTGTTAGACCTAAATTTATCTTACAATTTTCTCCTGGGTAGACCTTTGATACATGAAATTCATGCAATCCATTCAAAATTGCACTAGTGTCTCAAGTTATTACACTTAGGCATGGAGGTCACCATCAATGGAGATTTACAACCCTATGAACATTACAAACATTTGGAGGTTCAGTATGAAAGTTACAACTACCCTTTTGGCCTAGATCCAGTTCCTAAAAAGAATAAAGACAAATAAATACTTGTTAAATTGCTAGAGGCTAATTGTATAGACCCAGATAACCTTGACTCATCTTCACATATGCCTTCTCTGCTAATGTCTAATCATTTTCCCATCTTAGCCAATAGCCCATGAGAGTATTTGACCCATGACACATTTCACATTGCCAAGATTCCATAGAACCCCAAGTCCTTTGAAAGACCTAAAGCTAGGTCAATTTATATGGAATGATAATGAAAAGGAAAAGGTAAAATTCATAGTCTAGATCCTATCATTTTCACAATGACCACTAGCCAAGAAGAGGACCCACTCACCAATGATGAATCCTGGTTATATAATGACAAGTTGGTTGATTGCTATAAAAATGCCAACTATCCCATCCTAACAGGATCATGGAGAAACAATACTTGAAGGTGGAGGCCTCAGGCCAAATCAATAGGGAACTCCAGAACCAATTTCTATAACTCTATACAAAAGAAATTATGGTCTCTAATTTAAACCACCTTGGGGTGATCCCACATATCTTATTCATGTTCCAATGCTAGTGTCTAGTGATGACAATGTTGATAGTGAAGCAGAGTTTGATCATAACATTTATGAATACCTTGCCAATATCAACCTGTTTAACCTACATACAATTTGTACCATTACCTTAGTCATCTAACACAACCCATTTCCTCTTTATCACCCTCAACTTATAGCCTAGGACCAATAAGAATACATAATTCCTATAAATGAGTTTGAGAATGATGAGGTCTTTAAAAATTTTCTAAGCCTAGAAGACAATGTTCCATTGGGAGACCACAAGGGTTTTCTATCAAACTGGATCCTGCAACCTATTTTGGAGAACAGGTGAACACCCTTAGTGAAAAATAAAAGAATAAAACATTGAGGTCCCAAAGTGAAAACCTCTTAAAGGAACTTTTGGACCAGGGTAAAAGTAAATAGAAAGGCCAATCTTTTGGTAAAAACTTGTTTCAGGCACCATTAAACAAGGGTGTTCACCTTTCCTCTGATGAAGCTCAAGTGACCACCAATGATGAACTCGCATTTGGGTTTGAGTTTAGTTCTAAATAACAACATGCCTTTGATCAAATTGTCTAGGAATTTCCTACATTATTTGTGACATGGACATCATTGCCATTAAGAGATTTAGATTCATCTTGTTTAGGAGAGCTTGAAGAACCAGTCCAACTAGAGGACTCTGTAGTTGCAGGCCAATTCACGTCATTGCCAACCATTTTAGAAGATGGATCAACTTTCCTCATTAAAAATACTATGGAAGTCAACATTGGGACTCCAGATGACTCGAAGTGGATCAAATTAGGTGCATCCCTCACTAAGGAGGAACATGAAGTTTTACAGCCCTTCTAAGGAAATTTGTTGGCATCTTTGCTTGGGCCTTGTTTCAGTGAAGTTTAGCTTATATTTCAAGAAAGGATGAATAAGAAACTAAATATAAGTATGGTTGGAAAACCTGTTTGGTTGTGTACATGTTGATCAAAAGATTGTGAAGAACTCCTCTTTGGCTTGGGAAGATGACTTACAAATAAGACAACACTAAAGAAAATGGTTAGTCAGATAGATAGTTGGGTGGATTGCCTAGTGTTAGCTAGATACCAAAATTAAGAGCTTCTTCAGGGGTTGTCAATCAATGCATTTTAAACAATTAAATTTATAAAATAGAAGATAAGGTAATTGCATCAATAATCAAAAGGTATGGAAATTGAACACAAGAAATCCTTGATAAATAAATAGACTAAAATGAATAATTTAACAATAAGAAAGGCAATACTAATGCAAAACAAGTCATGTGTGCTTCAAAAAATAGGTTAGGGGTCTATAAATAGGTAGATGAAAAGAGAATTGGATTTGGTTAAGGGTAAATGGGTGAAAATAGCTTGCTATTATTTTCTGCCATAATGACTATTGATGGTTGGTGTGATCATCAGTGGTTGAGAAAATTGTCAGTGGTTAGATAGACTGTCAGTGGTCAAGTTGATCGTCAATGGTTTTCGTGTGTTAGGTTTGGGTGATAAAAATTTAGATTGATGGGATCATAAAATGAAATTCTAGGAGACGGGTTTATGCTAGGCTAATTGTAAAATACAAACAAAGCAATTGAATAATGGAAAACAAATACTTATCTTGCTGGAGGTTGGCCAGATGAATGGTTGAGGCAATTGACTCATTGGTAGAGTCTGGCATGATTCTGATAGAATAACGGTACTTGGCTGTCAGTCAAAGGGTGATGGTAAGTTAGCTCTCTGACATGATGGCTAGATTACTCAAAGGATACCTATAAAAGAAGCTCTTGATGTAAAAGCTCTTGATAGTTATGGATGGATCCTTTTTCACCTCTTGATCCTCTATTCTTATAAGCAATGAAGGAAAGGTGTAACAAGACGTTAACAAGGGGTCCAACTTGTTGTCTAATTATAACTTTGTCATGTATGGGCTTGTAGATTAATCAGACATTCTAATTATAGAAAAACAAGTTAAAGTTAAGGGTGAACTAAGTTGGTTTAGATGGTGGAACCTGATTGTCAATGGTTAGGGTGATTGTTGGCAATCAAGGGTGACCTTCAATGGTCGAGGGCCAAAGTAAAGGTGGGTTTAACTAGTAGGTAAAATTGACTAGCATTACATAGGTTTGGGGTCAAATAGTCTAGGTTGAGCCCAAGGGGGTCCTAAAGTGGTCTAAGGGGATTATGAAATTTATAACCATCATGTGTGGATTTTTGTTGTCTACATTTTACCCTTTTTGTTATGTAGTTTTTATCAACAAGTTGTAAAAAGAAAATGGATTATGAGTTGAAGGTTAGGCTACCACGAGTATGGGAGGAGGTGTTCCCCCTAAAATTGGGAGTCGATGATGTAAAAATGAAATTGGGTGTGGGTTTGATGAGTGGTAAAGATGATGATGAAGGTGGATGTCATGAAGGTGGGTGATAGGTTGGGCACTAAAGCACAAACATGTGCATAAAGTGTGATAAAAGGTACAACAACTAAGATCATGCATTAACTAGTTTGCCATAGTTGGTAAAAATAAAGGTTAGTGCTAAAAGGACAAGTGACAAGTGTATTGCATGACTACATTTAGGCATGGTAGTTGAGAAGACTCATAAATTCTAGTCTCCTAGGCGATGCCAGTGATTTTATGGGTATCCAAAGTAAGAAGTGTTCCTAGGAAAAACACAAAATGGTCAAGTGAAGTCACAGGTATATGAGGTAGGAAGTGCTCTCGAGAAGATACCAATTGGTCGAGTGTGAGTAAGGTATCATAAACTAAAAAATATTTTAACATGGCCATTATTGTCATTGCAGTCAAAAGGACCAGGAAAAAGTCATCGTAAAACATGCACTATTTAGGCTGAAATGGACCTAAGGTGAGGTGATGAGGTGGGTGGAAAAGGTAGTCTCCATGGGTGGGTACTTGATTAGGTCAGGTTGAAAGTTTGCTTGCTTAGGGTAAAAGGAAAAAAGTGGCACAACCTGACCGTCAATGGTTAAGGGGTCGAAAGGCAACCATTGGTGGTCACCCTAACCGTTGATGATTAGGGTGTAAACCCTAAAACTATAGTGAGCAAAAATCAAAAGTGCATCATTTGAACTTATTTGTGTAATTAAACTGTAGAGCTCTTGTTGTTTATCATATGAAGCAAATTTGTCGATAGTGATTACTAAGTAAGTGATTGATTGCTAAGGTGGATGAGTGAACTAAGTGGACTTACAAGGATTTAGGTTGTTCATGAACATGGATGAGGATAGACAGTGGGTCCCTGGATTCCTCCTTGATGATGATCAAGGAATGAGGTAGGGGTGGCTTGTAATGATAGACTAAATGTGAATTTGCATTGCATTATGGGTTGTTACTTGCATGGTATGGTTTGATTTTGTGTAGTTGTTATTTTGGTTGACCTAACGTGTTAGGGTTTTGAGCAGGTAGGTTAAATTTATGGATGAATTCCAAAATTGGTTAGGTAGGGTACCTAAGGTAAGGTAATGGTCAAGTGTAGGTTAGTTTATAGCTATTGGTTGGTGTTTGGGTGAGAGTTTATGGGGAGAAGGTTTGGGTATTCTATCGGTGGTCATGTACAGTGACCATTGGTGGTCATATCCAACCATTGATGATCGATGAGCATTGATGATTGGTCACCTGACTATCAATGGTCACCATGACCATTAGTGGTCGACTAGGGTGGGGGTTGGTTTTCAAAAGGTTGAATGTTGTAAAGTTGAAGATTTTGATATTTTGAATGTTTTTAAAGTTTAGAGTTTGATAGTTTACATGTTTTAGTTAGTTATTGAGGATTTAGGTTAATGTTTTAAGGGTAGGGGTTAATAGTTCATGGTTTATAGATAATACTTAAGATTAGGGCTAGGTGTACTAGGTAAAGAAGGTGAATGTGTAGGTTTTCAGATAGGATAGGTTAGATGCTTATGATTTGAATAGAGGGTGAGGTAGGTGTGACAAGTAGAGTTTGTAGGCAAAAATAATATAGAGAACTAAGTTTGTTGGCTATCAAACATTACAGGCACGGGAGCAGATCTAGATGTGGGATCAGATACCTCACATCTTTATAAAGATCCACCAAGGGATGACCCCAATAGATTGGACACATATGGAGGAGGTCAGGCTCAGAATGATGCAACATTACTAGCACATACCATAAGATGTAGCGATGATTATGTCGCTCATCAAGAGAAGGGATCTGGCCATGAACATTGAGTGGGAGGAGATGTTTGAGTTGATGTATGGAGATGACCATGATCGTGTCAGGTGGCATGTTGGTGGTTTCAACTAGTCTATGCTCTATCAAAGGTTGAGGGGCAAGAGGAGACTAATGACCATGATGATGATGGTAGTGTCTTGATTTTCCGTTCTAGATTCGAGCAGTGAGAGGTTTCTCTATCTAATGTTGGGGGTGTTGATCAAGATGTTGCTAGGGTGCATGGTGTTTAGATGGGTACCTGTGTTAATTATTTAGATATACAAGGAGTTGTGGGGTTGTAGAGCTCACAAGAGGTATGACATTAACATCAATATTTTCCTACACTACTAGGCCTATGAACACATCCAAGTGCTAAGATTGATAGGGCTACTATTGGTTGGGTTTACTCAGATAGATTTTTTGGTTGGTTTCATGAAGTGGAGGGATGACTTTGTCACTTCAGGTGCAAGAGGAGATCATGATATAGATTGGTTTAGAGGTGCATTGGTTTCCTTGGTCATTAGTGATGTTACCTAGAGGCCCTATGTTAGGTTTTTAAAATGGGCCAAATATAGGAGATAGACTTTATCCCTATAGAGTTACAGGTGGATCTTTGACAAGAGGGATGGGGAAGTAGCTCTCATCCCATTTAATAGGGTATGGAGATAGTTCATCTTAGTATAAGGTATCTCAGGCCTATTTCACAAATATAGGTGGAGGACATAGAGGTCATATTACTTGAGCCATATTCAGTATAGACCTTGTTAGATCACAAGGAGTTACTAGCATGACTAATGATTGATGATGTAGGCTTTGTAAATGGTTACCCTACATGGTACCAAGTTTTATATGCGGCAACAAATTTTGGTGGGGATGATGGTGGCATGCAGCCTATGGATGTAGACCTAGTAGGTAGAGGTCAATGGGCATAGGTTCAGGGATGTGCCCTAGATGCACAAGGATTAACAATGCTGGTCATTGCATAGGTACAAGTTATAACATTACAAGGTCAGGTGGTGACACTTAGAAGTGATAGGGACTAGGCTAGAGCTTCCCTTGCCTTGGTTACCTAGGAGAGAGACTCCTTGAGACAGAGAGGAGGAGGAGCTACAACATGTACAAGACCATTAGGCACCATCCCCATGACATGATACCTAGCCACAGTGGAGGAGTTACGCTATTATGAGGCTATACTCCTAAGGCAGTGTCTTGATGAGCCCAGATAGGGTGAGTATAGAGCTAGTTTGGTAGGTGGTGCTAGCATGGTGGCACTAGGTCAGTGGGATGCTTCTGTAGGTGGACCAATGATACTTCAAGGACATAGGCACCAATAGATAGTAGTGTGCTAAGAGACAGTTGTGCCCCAGGGGCATAGCCAAGACATGGTTTAGTTATATTATATGTTGTTGTATATCATTTTAGTTCTAGCCTGTGGGCTGATGTGGTGAGATGTACCTTTTGAGAGAGAGATACATGTATATTGGTGTATACATTATGATGTTAGACTCATGATTTATATATATGACCCTTGCTTATTACTTATTGCTCATGTTTTTAATGTTCATGTGGATTATTGATGAATGTTAGATTGATTATGCTCATGATGATATCTTATGATGCAGACTCACCTAGCTAGGAATGTGATGGATTTCATTTATGCTAATGATGATGCTTATATTATTTATGGTTATGATGATGATGTTTATGCTAAAATTTAATTAGTATATGCTTCCTTATTTGGATTTAGACAAGTGGTGAAAATGGTTGATTGATTTATTATTCATGGATGTTTGAATTTGACATGATGATGGATATGCTAATGATGATGCATTTGCTTATGATACATGTGGACATGTTATGATTATGATTATGGTTATTTTTTCTCAAGGTGAAACATATAAAGTGAGTTTGAATAAAAACCTAGATGTGAGAAAAATAGAAAATACTCCAGAGACAAATGTCTAAGTGAATATATCAACCAATTATGATAGGATAAAAAGAGGGAACAATGCTTCTTCTTTGAAAAGGACTAAAACAAGACCGAAGTTAGTTTGGATTAAGGAACATAAGCCCTTCAAATGCTTTGCATTAGTGTTCATTAGTTGGTTAAAAGGTGTCATGATCACATTTTGTCAAGTGAGCTCGAAATTCCTTGATTTATAGTGTATAGAGGGAAGATGGATGAAAATAGAACCTTCTTGTGAGACTAACATGTCTCTTCCGGAGGCTACCAAAGAGTTAGTATAAACAAGTATTTGCCATACAAAGTGTAGACTAATAAATGTGGGAAGTCTACTCATGAGAGCCGATTGTGGCTTTCAAAATTATTTTGCTTATGAGAGTTGATTGCAGCTTTCAAAATTATTTTGATTTTCCTATTGCTTAAAAATGGGTCTTTTACTTTTGTTGTTTTTTCTTGGGGGTTGGGGAAGTTGATCGATGAGGGAAGCTTCCAAAAAATTGCTTGTTTTGACAAATGATTTACTCAACCATCCTTCAAGGGAATGGTCTAAGTTTGTATGCTTTGTTTAATGATTTTGATAGTTATCCTTCAAGGGAATAGTCCACCTTACTTTGAGCAATTTTGAACATGTTTTCAACATATGTCCTTGAAGGGAGTAGTCTATGAATTCTAGGAATGACCCATGATAAAATTTGGTTATGACTTGGCTTTTTGCTTTGTTTGATTTTTCTTGACATAGACATGCTTACGTAGGCTAAAAGGTTTCATCTGTATGAAGGCAAAACTAAAAGCACAAGAAGGTTGATTAGGTGTAAAGAGGTTTAAGTGACAATGATCATGGGAATCCATCCTTGTGAAAAGGGGTGAAAAGTACCATGGGAATCATGTCATGGGTAGAGCTATGGTACCCATTGTTTAAGATTATATTATGACTATGATGGGTAATTACATGGTTTAATTTTAATTAGTTACTCCTAAAATAGGGAGACGAATGTGGTTTGTAAGCAAGGGATGAGCTTAAGTTAGACAAAAGGTGAGTTTGATCCTCTTTAACAAAAGAAAGGACGTAGATCCAAAACATTGAGGGGCTCAGGTTATGGGTTGCCTTCAAGAGAGGAAAACCAATAAGCTCATGATCCATACCTATGGGTTATGATATAAGGTCCAAGCCAATTGAAAGCAAACTTGCCCCGCTTACTTTTCTCCATATTGGTGGCATGTTGATTTTACTTTAGGACAAGGTCTCTGATGTTGAATTATCACACTATAAGGTGTTTGTTATAGGCACATTTGATGCACTCTTAATAAATGTGAATATGGATGAGGGTGGCTAAATGATGCTCATCAAGTAGCTCAAAATGGGCTAAATAGTGCTAATGATAATCATATTTTGAAATGAGATCCTATAAATATATGCAAAGAGATGGGATTTGGACTCTAGAGGTAAGACAACCTTTGCTCCAAACACAAGAGATAATGGGGTAGCACCTATAGGGGTTTAGATGCTAGTATGATATGCCCATAAGGTGAAGGGGATGTGAAAATGCCAATCTCAACCAGATGCATTAATTATTTTAGTGAGCATGTTCTTAAGAGTTTTGTTAGAGGCTTTCACCTATCCATTTATTTAAGAGTGATAGGGCAAGGAGAAACTTAATTTAATCCTGAATGCATCACAAAGACCCTAGACTTGCTTATTTTAAAAATATTTACCATTATCAATGATAATTTTGTGAGGCACACCGAAGTGGCAAATGATGTGATGATTGATAAAGTTGATAATCTTTTCCACTTTAGTTGAGAGTAGAGGAATAACCTCTACCCATTTGCTAAAATACTCACTCATGGTGATAATAAAATGGTGTCACTATGAAGAATGGGGATTAATTTCACCAATAAAGTCCAGACCCCATTATGAGTAGGGCCATAAATCAATGGAAACATGAAGACTATGGCTAGGTGTGTGATGTAGATTGGCGTGGTGTTGACACTTAACACACTTTTTCACATAATCAGAACAGTCTTGGTTAAGGGTAGTCTAAAAATATCTAAGGAAAAGGATGTGTTTATCAAAGGCTAGGCCAGTAAAGTGTCCCCCACAAATCCCATCATGCATTTACTTGATAACATGAGAGGCTTCGTGACTATGTAGGCAACAAAAGAAGAGACCATCAAAGCCACTTTTGCAAATAATTCCCCTCATAATGGTATAACATGAGGTACTCTAGATAAATTCTCTTTGAGCATTCTTGGAAAGACCAGAAGGAATGATGGTAAGGCTGAGATAGTTGAAGGTTTATAGATACTAAAGGTCATTTTAGGTTTCCTCCATATTGAAGATGGTGGGAAAATTTGGTTTGACATAGGAAGGCTAGGTAAGTTTATGGATAACGATAGATAGCTTAGAGTTAGAGAGTGCAGACGAGATCTAAGAGGCAAGGGAAGCCATGGTGTTAGTAAACATTTTGGTAAATCATGGGGTTGAGTGGATATGGTAGTGTTCAAATGATGTCAAGAGTTCTTCAACTAATTATTTGTACTATTACAAAAAATCATTATTACACTAGTAAGAGCTATTGATTAGATTGAACACAAGTTGAGAGTCACCAAAGATGCCGATCATTTTGACTCCCAAGCCTAAATTGGTTTGAAGGCTTATCACTAGGGCTTCTTACTCAGCCATATTATTGGTACATTCAAAGTTAAGTTTGAAATAAAAAGGAAAAGGTTCACTATCAAAGGGAATAGGGATGATGCTAGCTCCCCCACCACGTTGACACTTTGATTTGTCAAAAAAAATGGTGACTTGATAGGTGAAGTCCATGTAAGAGAGGGTTACAATGGACTCATCAGGG
This sequence comes from Torreya grandis, assembly GCA_037957365.1. Taxonomy (NCBI): domain Eukaryota; kingdom Viridiplantae; phylum Streptophyta; class Pinopsida; order Cupressales; family Taxaceae; genus Torreya; species Torreya grandis. The sequence continues at coordinate 2,126,847 of JARHVA010002024.1, forward strand.
AACTCAAGAGGAGGAGGTTGGTTGTCTACTAATGGTGCTTCAGCCAATTGGTTGGTAATGACTTGAATTTAAATTGATTTATGCTAAAGAAACTCAAGTTCAAACTTATCTAAAAACATGAGCCACTTGGCCATACATTGGTTTTGGTATGGCTTAGAGTGCATATACTTGAGTGGGTTGGTATTGGTTATGACATTGGTTTTGTGGTTAAGAAGGTAGTGACAAAGTTTGGTGGCCATGAAAACTAAAGCTAAGTAAAGATTCTCGATATGGGTATACAGAGTCTCGTATTCTACAAGCGTGCAACTAATGTAGTAGACTATTTATTCTTTGTGTTGTTCATCCCAATGAGTAAGCATTGCCCCTAGGGAGTGGTCAGTGATAGAGATATAAAGGTAAAAGGGTTGATCATCCTTGGGAGGGGTGAGGATAGGTGGAGATAAAACGTACTTTTTGAGTGAATCAAAGGCCTTTTAATAGTCATTATTCCACTTAAAAGATGCATCCTTCTTCAGAAGGTGGTGGAAGGGTTGTCATTAGTCTAAAATCTGAGAGATAAAGTGATGGATGGATTGAAGCTTCCCTTGCAAACTACAAAGTTGCTTGAGGTTGATTGGAGGAAGCATATCGAGGATTGATTTGATTTTGGTAGATTTGACTTCAATTCCCTGAAGAGAAATGATAAAGCCAAGGAGATTTCATGATAAGACCCCAAAAATGCATTTCTTGGGGTTAAGGTAGACATGGTAATGGACAAGGAACTCAAAGATAATCTTGAGAATGACTAAATGATCTTTACAATATTTGGATTTCTTAAGAAGGTCATCCATATAGTCCTTGATAATTTTGTGGATAAAGTCATGGAAGATATAAGTCATGGCATGTTGGTAGGTTATACCAATTTTCTTTAGTCTGAAAGGCATGACTCTATAGCTGAAGGTTCCCCATGGGGTGATAAACGTGGTTTTGTGTTGATCTTCAAGGGTGATTAGGATCTAATTATAACCCAAGAATCTATCAATGAGAGATAATATCTCATGACCATTTGTAAGATCAACTAGCTAGTCAATGATTGGTAGAAGAAAGCCATCTTATGGGAAAACAAGGTTGAGGTCATGAAAGTCCACACAAATACATAGTCCCCCTTTGGCTTGCGTGATAGGCATGAAATTTGAGACCCATTGGGGATAATCAATGGGTTGAATGAAATTGATGGATAGGAGACATTGAAGCTATTCTTTCATGAGAAGGGCTATATGAGGGTACATTCATTGAAGTGTCTGCTTAATGGGCTTGGCATCATGGTTGGTGACTATGTTATGGTTGGAAATGGCAGGGTCAATTCCTTTCATGTTTCTATAAGACCAAGCAAATGTTATGCTTTAATTTTAGAGGAAGTAAGGGAAGTCCTAAAGTTCCTCAAAATTTAATGATTGGCCAATTTTGACAATGTAAGGGTTGTCCAGAGTGCCCAAGTTGATATCTATAGTGGATTCATTCAACATGGTCAAAGTATCAGAAGGAAGGGATTTGTGGATGGAATAATTTAGGGCACTAAGGTAGGTGAGAATGGAATCATCATCCTGGCGCTAAACAGTGTTCATGGTAGGAGAGTCATCTCCTATCATCTCAGGATGGGTCAAGGGGATAGTTACGATTACCCCCTCCTTTGGATAAGTCAGGGGTCTGAGGTTGATCATATTAATGAAAAAAAGTTAGGGTAGATGATATCATCCTCCTCACACTCAGGTGGAGAAGAAGTTACTGAAGAAGGGATGTCTTCCTAAATAATGGTAGTAGTAGGTGGTTTGGTTTTCCTCTTATTCGATAGAATGAAACTGAAGCTATGTTTCTCATGAGGATTTCTAGTTTCCATTAAAATCAACTAATGTGGACCATGCTCATATCATCCAAGACCAAATCCCTTCTAATCACACTTGTGGAGATATGTCTTAGCAAAGCCTAGGTTGTCTAAATAGGAGAAGCTAGAGGTGAATGGTCGAGGTAAAGAGGAGGTGGTAGAAGCATCGAGTGGTTTATCAATTCCCCCATAGATGAAATGGGTTTGATAGTTTTAGGGTCTAAATGGAATAATGGCTTTGATATTGGGGTCATACCTGGGTTGGTGGTCAAGTTTCCCATACTCTTGGGGAGTAGGGAAAACATCAAGGGTGAGGAGGCGATATTTCCTTATTGAAAGGAGTTGGAATGTGGATTTCAAGTGATCTATGGTGGGGATTTGGTCTGAAGGGATAGATGAGCTAGTAGATTCCATGTTGGTATAAGAATATGTGTTCATCCTTCATGGTTGAGGGCTTGTCTTTGATCGATGAAGGTGTGCTAAATAGAGGTAGGAGGACGTCATTGGGTTGATAAGTCATGTTGCATGATGAAATGGGGTTTGGGTCAACTGGTATAGTGACAACCTAACCTTTGTGCTCAAATTTTATGTAATGATAAAGGGTAGGGGACATAACCCATGGAATGGATCTAAGGTCATCTTAGCAAAACATTGTATTGGAATTTGCCTTCTACTACATAGAAGAGTTCAAGGAGTGTACAAGGTCCTAAATGGATGTGAAGGATAATAGTTCCCAGGGTCGTGGCCATGATATCATTTAAGGATTTGAGGATGACCAAGGTTTCAAACATGACATTTTTTGGTAGATTTAATTAATCATAGGAATGAGAGGAGATGGTATTAATACTAGCTCCCCCATCAATCATGACTCATTTGATGTAGGTTTGGTTGATGTAGGTAGTGATGAAAAGAGGGGGATCTAGGTCATCAAGATGGATAAAAGGTATTTTTGAGTCCTTGAAGGTGATAATGTTGGAAATTTTGAGATCATCAAAAAAGGTTGTCAGAGGTTGAGGGTCTTCAAATTGAACCTCTACTAATTGTAATGTTTCTTTCATTATTTGGTGATGATGAGGTGAAGTAGAAATTAACTCATATAAGCTCATATTTGTTGGGGTCTAGTGAAGCTATTTGAGAACCATTCTTCTGATTGATTTAGAGGGATTATATTGAGAAGTACCCACTATAGATACTTTGTGTTTTGTTAAAGGTGAAGATGCTAAAATTTGACTTAGTTGGGAGGTTGAAGATGGGTATGTCCATGAGATTGATACTCTATCCTTCCCCCTTATCATTTTGTTGAGTGTGTGATCAGGTGACCACATGGATAGTATGGATAGAGGGAAGAGTTGGGGTAGGAGATTAGTTTGGTTCCCCATCACTCTTAGGTGAGGGTGGGGGAGTAGGTAGGCATTGGGTAGTGGTTGTTGGACTGGTAGCGAGTTGATGGGAGGTTCATTTTTTAATAGATTATCCTCATCATAGAGATGATGGATTATGGTTTGGAGAGCTCTATAGTTTTCCATATCATGCCCTAGTGTCTTATGATAGGATCACACTTGGTGATCATTATACCAGACTAGTTTTAGACCAAGAGGGTCGAATGGCCTAATATGGGTCAAGGTCAAGCAAGAGGCTTGTAATAACCTTTGTAAAATAGTCAAGTAAGATTAAAATAAAGGTGGAGTGGGTTTAGAGGTTTTGGCCTTGGTTGGTGAGATGGAATGGAAATAGGTTTGGTGGTAGAAGGTTTGGGTAAGGTGGTGTTCTTGGGTGATGGTTTTGTTTTTGGTAAGGTGGAAGTTGATAAAGTGGAGGTAGGAGGTTTTAGGGTAGGTATTTTGGTTAATGATGGCTTGATGAAGATAGGTGTGTCAAAAATCAAGTGTTTTAGTGTAACCAATAATGATAGTTGGGTTTTGGTTAAGACAATCAACGTCTAAATCAAAGTGGAGGGATGAGGTCCCAAGATAGAGGGCAAGGTTGAGGGAGGTATAAGTTTGGTCCTCTAGCCTTTTGGTGGATTTACTTCCTTGGTCGATTTGGTTTGGTGTTTGGTTGTTGGGTTTGGTGAGGTAGGTTCCAATTTCAAGGAGGGGTGATTAAGGCTCTGCATAAGAAAGATGCCAAAGTTTTGGGTTGGTTTGGTGGTTGTGGTTAGAGAGGATTTGGTTATTTGGGATTTGGTTTCTTTGGATGGTTAATAAATTGTTGGGTTGGTAGAGGTTTTTTTTGGTTTGGTTGATAAGTTAGGGGGTTGGACAACAGAAGTAATGGGTTGGTCCATCAAAGTGGGGGTTGGAGGTTCCTATTTGGTGATATAAGTGTGTCCCAATTACTTCTAAAAGGTGGTCCTATCCATGTCAGGGTTGGAGACAAATTCTAATCTCTGAACTAATCTAGAGAATGGTTTGTAGACCAGTCTTATTCCCTAGATAGTGGAATCGAAAGATAAACCCATAGGTTAAGAAAGGGGAATGGTGAACCCATCCTTTTCCTCAATCAAAAGATGTAAGTTTTGTATGGGTGACTCCTTTATGGAAGGTGTAGACATGGTGTCTTCCTCTTTGGGAACGATCTCCAAAGGGGTAGTGAGTTGTTCAGTGGTTGAAGGAGAAGGTAAAATGGTTGTTTGTTCTGGTATGTGATTTGAAAGAGTGGTTGATGACTCCATTACCTCAATAAGTGGAGGAGGGGAAAAGGTTACTTCCTCAATTTGGGTATCCAAAAAAGAAGGTAACTCCACTACATCAATAAGTGGAGAGGAGAAAAATATTGCCTCCTTAGCTTGGGTCTCCAAAAGAGGAGAAGGTGACTTCACTACCTTAATAAGTAGAGAGGGCAAGGAATAGGTAGATTGGGTGGTAGGTTCTTTAACAATAAGTGTGTCAAGAACCATATTGATGGTATGGGCATCATGAGAACACTTAGCTTTATTGCTCTCATTTTTGGTAGGTACATGATTGGGAAAAGGATGTCTAAAGATGTCAAGGGCTTGGTTTGATGGTGCGTTGGGGTTATCTAGCACAAACTCCTCCTTGTTAATAAGGGTTTGGACATTGTTTTTGAAGGTATTACATCTACTAATGTTGTGCCCCAAATACTCATTGGAAAGCACATAGGTCATTCTCATTGTACCAACTGGGTATAGGATGAGAAGAATCAAATTATTGAGGGGGTTTGATAGGAAGAAGATACATGATATTAGCTATTAACAATTTCTCCAAGATTGAAGTGTAAGATTCCCCTAGTGGAGTATTTGTATTCCAATTGTTTTGGTTTTGGTTTCTCATGTTTTATTTTGAGGAGTTAGATAAGTTTGGTTTATTGACTAATGGTGAAGGAGCGGTCTTAAGGACAACCACATTTGTAGTTCCTTTGCTTTTGGCATTGGTATGAGTTTGGTTTTTTAGTTTAGAGGAAGAGGCCTCATTGATTTTGTAGGTAGAGTTTTTATTTTTCAATTTTAACTTTCCTACATCGATGGCTCTATTTTTGAGCTTATGTGCCATGGTAAAAGCTTTGTCAAAGGTTTTGAATCTCTGAACACACAATGTAGAATAGATGTGCTTAGTGCATGCCCGAGCAAAAAGTTTTATCAGTTATGGTTGGGGTAAAGAGAAGGAAAATTGATTGATTAGGCTTCTCCAATGAGCTATAACATTAGCAATAGATTCATCATCAAATTGTTGAATAGAGTAAATATCTGTGATGGAAACCTTCTTGCAGATGTTTATCAAAAATTGATCCAAGAAACTTTGGGCCAGCTGGGTGAAGGAGAACAAAGAGTGTTTGGTTATGACACTATACCAGTCTAATGTTGGACCAGACAGGGGCATAGGGAAGGTAAAAATAAGGAGGACATCATCATAGGCAATCAAATAACATGCATGCCTAAATGCCCTGACATGTTGTTAGAGATCTTCCTTACTTTAAAACTTAGATAACTTGGGGAGCTCCCACTGAGGAGGATATGGTCTAATAGGGACAGATGGGTGGATGGGCTCATTGAAAATTTGGTCATATGATAAGATGTTGTGAGCTCTAGAAATGGATGACTCTAAGGTAGTCATTTTGTTCATGAGAATTTTCATCAGATCCATTTGGGGTTGCACACTTGAAAGGTTGTAAGGTGCATACTGTGGTTATGGTTGGGTGACATATTGATAATTGGTGGGGGGTTGAGAAGCTACCACATATTGATATGTGAAAATAGGTGGTTGGGTGGAAGTTATGTAAGTGTAGGTGGATGTAGGTTGTTGGGTAGTAGGTAGAGGTACATGCCTTTATGGGTTAGGGATGTAGTCCAGGTTTGGTGTAGTGGGCACTTGTTGGGTAGAAGTTGTGGTCGGGTTGGTAATAAAAGGAAGGGTAATGACCTTTGTATTTATTGGTGGTAAGAAAGAGGGTATAGACACCACAAGATTTTGAAGTGGGGTAGTGGTTAGTGGATTGGGGGTAGCCAAAGGAAGGTTGGCAATGCTAGTGATAGGTACTCCCATGGTGAGGGGAGTATAGGTGGCTAAGGATTGGGTTGTTCTTAGGGTAGAGGAGTTGTTGGTGGGGGTGGAAGGTATAAGTTTGTTTATAGGTTAGGTAGGTTAGTTTTCCACAATAGTATCAAAAGGATTATTGGTAGATGAAGAAGCATGGGTAGTTAATGGTTGGGTGGTGACTGTGGCAATATGATTTTTTTGCATAAGGTGGGAAGGCATGCCATAAGGTGGTTCCATAGATGGAATCAAAGCAGGGGTAGGGTGAGGCATAGTGTTAAGATAATGTTGAAGGGCCATGGGGTTATTATCTAATAAGGTGGTAAAGTCGATATCTCCTTTGGGAACATCCTGAGGGAAAGAAGGAATTCTTGAAGGCTGAGGAGAGTTTTTTGGTTTAGAAATGTACTCCATGGATGAGGAGGTAGAAGGGGTTGATTGGTTTGGTGATGGGTTTTATTCCACTAGATTCTTTCACTGCTAGCGAGCTAGAACCATCTAAGGTAAGGGAGATAGAATTAAAAAAAAATGTCACCACTCAAACAAAGAGAAGACAAGAAATAAGCAAAGAAATAAATCACACACTAGAAAGTTTGTTAAGTCCTAAATTTATTTTTAGTCTCTATTTTGGCTTATGCCTTAAACTTTCAAAAAATTATGTGACTCCACTTGGGCTGATAGATCATGTATTAGAAAAGAAATATATGGATGGTTTCAGGTTGTTCAGGCTCTCAAAAAGGATATGTATTGGGAAACAATACGTAGCTTGGTATTGGGGCCCACCCCCTCACTACACACACCATAGTGATAAGGGTGTCGGCTGTTTAGCCAATATATACTGATTTATATAGTTTATACTCAATCAGAGAATTTGGTTGGTTCTCCCTTTGGTAATGACCTCCAAATAGGATTGTTGAGAAGGAGTAAGGTGACCATTAGGTGATGAAATCGTATTCAAGCCTTGTCTCAAGTTGTTTGATGTTTTATTGATGTAGGTGGTTTGGTTTAGCGTGTCGTACAAATGATGCTACAATCAAATTACTTTGCCTTAATTTAAACTACATGAGCTAAATTTCAAGAAATTAATGTATGTAGTTGATTTTAAACCCAAAATGAATTTCAATTTCATTTATGAGCATAAAATTGGGAGAAGAGAATATGAATGCAAACAAAAGAAACCTGAGTAAAGACTCAAGGTCCCACAGGGCATGCCAGAATGTTTAGTGAATTTCAACTTATATTTTGAGAAAGGAAAAAGAAGAAAATAAATATGGTATGGTTGGAAAATCTATTTGGTTGTGTGCATATTGATTAGAAGATTGTGAAGAACTCTTCTTTGGCTTGGGAGGATGACTTGCAGATAAGATAACACTAAAACAAGTGGTTGGTTAGATAGATAGTTGGCTGGATTGCCTAGTGCTAGCTAGATCCTAGGAGTAAGAGCTTCTTCAGGGGATATCAATCCACCCATTTTAAATAATTAAGTTTATAAAACAAAAGATAATGTACTTAAATCAATAATCAAAAGGTACAAAAATTGAACACAAGAAATGCTTGATAAAGAAATAGACTTAAATGACTAATATAGCAATAAGCAAGTCAATAATAATGTTAAACAAGTCAAGTGTGCTTTAGAAAATAGGTTGGGGGTCTGTGAATAGAAAGATGAAAAGAGAATTGGATTTGGCTAAGGGCAAATAGGTGAAAATAGCTTGCTATTATTTTTTACCACAGTGACCATTAACTATTGGTGTGATTGTCATCGGTTGGACAAACCGTCGATGATGAAGCTGACCGTCAGTGATTACTGCATGTTGGGTTTGGTTGATAAAATGTCAGATTGATGGGATCACAAAAGGCAATTTTGGGAGATGGATTTATGTTGGGCTAATTGTAAAATACAAATGAAGTAATTAAATAATGAAAAATGAATACTTAGCTTGTCAGAGGTTGGTTGGATGAATGGTTGAGGTGATTAACTCATTGGTAGAGTTTGGAATGATTCTGGTAGAGTAACGATACTTGGTTGTTGATTGAAGGGCAGTGGTAAGTTAGCACTTTAAAATGATGGTTAGATTGCTAGATTATTGGAAGGATAGCTGCAAAAGAAGCTCTAGATGCAAAAAATCTTGATAGTTGTGGATGGATGCCTTTTCACCTCCTACTCCTCTCTTCTTATAGGCAAAGAAGGAGACGTGTAATAAGACATTAACAAGGGCTTCAAATTGATATCTAATTTTAACTTTGTCATACATGGGTTCGCACTTGAATTAGACATTCTTGTCAGGTTCCTACTCCTTAAGAGCACAATTGATTACCTTTGTATAAGCAACTAAACACAAAATTAAATCAGAAGTAATATGTAACTAGAATTCAGAAACAACACAGAATATGAGAGACAATACAATCTGTATTAACACTCTTCTAGAAGGAAATACAATGAAGAAATCACACTCTTCCCACACCTCTTGGGTGTACAATAATTCTCTCTCAAGAGTTCTCTCTCTCAATCATTATAATCACAACTCAATAACCGAGTTGTTCCCTCCACCATTTAGTGACAATCAACCCAATGGTTGTTGTTGCCTACTGCCAGTCCACCAAGTACCACTGAGTACTCCAAGTAGATCTCTTTGATCTTGCACACCTAAAGATCTAACTGATCTTACTTAGTAAGTAGATTTCCCTAATCTTGCTATCTGCACATCAACTGATCTTACACTCGAAAGGATCTCTTCCTTGTCCTTGATTACATACAGCCCCATGGGTCTCTTAAATAGATCTCAAACCAAACAATAATTAGACTTCCCAATTACAATAATTAGAAACGCAGACTCAAGACTAAAATTAGTCTTTACATGCAAACTGACTGTCTGTCTAAAATTAGACCAGTTCTAGAATGCACAAATGATCGACGTCGGTCTTTGTCTGTTTGGAGATGATCGATGTCAGTTCCTGTCTAATCGATGCCGACCGATCCCTAACCAATATCGGTTGCTCTATACACTGAATATGACCGACATCGGTTGGCTTGATCGACATTGGTTACTGTGACACTCAGCAACCTCCTCCATTTGCATACCTGTGAAGCGTTTAGCTCCACAACCTAACAGTCTCCCACTTGGAGATAAACAGCTGCACCTGTACCTATATTTGTATAAAAACATCCTCTAATTTTGTTTCTGGCTTGTATCTCCATCTTCAAGTTCAATCTTGAAGACCAACAAAAGTTGAATGAAGATTCAACTTCTCCTTTGTTCTCGGCTTTGTTAACATATCTTCAGGGTTCTTATCTGTATAGATCTTTTCCAGCTTAAAATGTCCATCCTCCAATACCTGTCTCATGAAGTGGTACTTAAGCTGTATATATCTGGTTCTTGAATGAAAGGCTGAATCCTTTGAAAAATGAATTGCTCTTTGACTATCACTGTACAATCTACAACTCTCTTGCTCCTTTTCCAACTCTTCCATGAACCAAGTCATTCATATCATTTCCTTGCTAGCCTCTATGATTGCAACAACCTTCTGCATCTCTAAAATCCAGCTAATCCTCGTTCCCCCAACAGTGAACACATATCCTGTGGTGCTTCTCCTGTCATCCAAGTCACCTGTCATATCCGAATCTACATGCCCATGTAGAGAAATGCTTGACCCTGCATAACATAAATACCTGCTACTGGTCCCTCTCAGATATCTAAGAATCCACTGAACTGCTTTCCAGTGCTCCTTTCTTGGATTGGCCATAAACTTGCTGACAACTCCCACTGCTTGGGCAATATCAGGTCTAGTACTCATGTATTCAACCTCATCATGTGATTTAAGACACTGTTTTGTGAACTATCCAACCATAGGTATGCTAACCAGTTTTGCATCCTGCATATTTAACCTCTCCACTACCTTATTCACATAATCTTCTGGAGACAAAATCAACATGTGACTTTCTTTGTCTCTAGAAACACTCATACCAAGGATTTTCTTTGCTGCACCTAAATCCTTCATGGCAAACATGTGAGCTAATTTTACCTTTAGCTCAATAATTCCCTGCATGTGTGACCCTACAACAAGCATATACACTACATACAGTAACAAGATAATGTAGCTAATATTATCTAACTTGGTAAAATAAACACAATGGTCACATTGACATTGACTAAAGCCATGCTTTGTCATACACCTGTCAAATCTTATACACCATTGTCCTGTAGCTTGCTCAAGACCATATAACCTGGCCTTCTGTCTCACTTGTCCATTCTCTCATTTTTTTAACCTGTAAATCCATTCGTCTTTCAGTACTTTCATCCCAGCTGGCAACTCTACCAAATCCCATGTTTGGTTCTCTTCTAAAGAATCAATTTTCTCATTCATGCCATGCTCCCACTTTTTCTTGGATTCTATCTACATTGCCTCTTCAAAACTTCTTGGTTTTCCACCATTAGTGAGCAACAAGTAGTATAAAGAAGGGAAATAATGAATTTGAGGCTTATTTACCCCTTCAGACCTCCACATGGGCGTTTGAGACTCCTTGACAGCTTGCTGTCTGCCCAAAATTCATTCTAATAGTGACCAATCTCAGTCACCTCTGGCTGACCTCGATCTGCACCTGACCGGTGTCGATTCCTCCTGATCACCAAGATCAGTTCCTTGATCGATGTCAGTGTCCACCTACCTGACATCACTGAATTTGGTATGCACATGACCGACGTCGGTTCTTACCTGATCGATGTTAGTTCTCACCTAACTAACGTCGATAAATGTGTTTTCCTGTGAGTGATGACTTTTACCCATGAGCTTATTTTAGATCATAACCTTGTCCAAATCAACATTGCCCTGCTCAAAATTATTTAGCCTTTTGAGCTGATCTTTGTACATCATCTTTTCCTTGAAAACCAAGGCTTTCTAGTTCTTAACTTTGTCAAAAACATAAGATTTTCTCTTTATGCAATACTTTGATCCTCTAATAGAAGCTCCCTTCTTTGTTGACCCAGTTTCAAGAAACCTCATTTTCTTCTGTTGCTTACAGAAATCTCGATCTATGCTTTTCAACTCTAAAAGCTTACCATTTGACTTAAGAACATCCATTCCATTCTCACTCATGTGACCAAGCCTACAGAGCCACATCTTTGCATCTACATTTGAAGTAGATAAAACAGAAGGAGAATCAGTAATACAAGTAGATAGATAAAGTGTACCTAATTTCTTACCTCTTGCTAATACAAGTGCACCTTTAGAAACTTTCTAAGATTTCACTGTGAGAGTAACTGTGCAACCCTCATCACCTAACTTTCCTACAGAAATTAGACTCTTTTTTAGGACTGGGACATGCATGACATCCTTTAACACCTATATGTTGCTAGTTTGCAATTTCAGCTGCACTTTTCCTTTGCCAACAATTTGACAAGGCTCACCAACCCCTAAATAAATTTTTTCAAAGTCTCCATGGACACAATCATGAAAAAATTCTTTATTTGGGGTTGTATGGAAAGAGGCACCAGTATCTAAAATCCAAGATTCTACTTTATCCAAGGAACATACAAGAGCATCTTGTGCAACAATACGTGCATCATTTGATTCTTTATTTCTTTCATGCTAATCTTCTACCAACCAATAATCTTTCTTTACATGCCCTTTCTTTCCACAATTCCATAATTGATAATTCTTGCCATTGAATTTCTCTATTCTTAGCTTACATTTTTCTGCCATTGCTTTACTCTCACTCGAACAGAAACCCCTATGAGTGACCTGTAATCAATAAACACTAACCTACTCCAAACCAGGCTCTGATACCACTTGTCAAGATCTAGAACACAAAGATCTGATACCACTTGTCAAGATCCTACTCCTTAAGAGCACAATTGATTACCTTTGTATAAGCAACTAAATACGGAATTAAACCAGAAGTAATATGTAACTAGAATTCAGAAATAACATAGAATATGAGAGATAATACAATCTATATTAACACTCTTCTAAAAAAAATACAATAAAGAAATCACACTCTTCCCACACCTCTTGGGTGTACAGTAATTCTCCCTCAAGAGTTCTCTCTCTCAATCAATTATAATCACAACTCAATAATCGAGTTGTTCCCTCCACTAATTAGTGACAATCAACTTAATGGTTGTTGTTGCCTACTGCCAGTCCAACAAGTACCATTGAGTACTCAAAGGAGATCTCCTTGATCTTGCACACCTACAGATCTAACTGATCTTACTTACCATGTAGATCTCCCTGATCTTGCTACCTATAGATCAACTGATCTTACACTCGAAAGGATCTCTTCCTTGTCCTTGATTACATAAAGCCTCATAGGTCTCTTAAATAGATCCCAAACTAAACAATAATTAGACTTCTCAATTACAATAATTAGAAACGTAGACTCAAGACTAAAATTAGTCTTTACATGCAAACTAACTGTCCATCTAAAATTAGACCAATTTTGAAACACATAAAATAGAAAGAGAATCAATAATACAAGTAGATAGATAAAGTGTACCTACTTTCTTACCTCTTATTAATACAAGTGCACCCTTGGAAACTTTCCAAGATTCCACTATGAGAGTAACTGTGCAACCCTCATCACCCAACTTTCCTATAGAAATTAGACTCCTCTTCAGGACTGGGACATGCATGACATCCTTCAACACCCATATGTTGCCAATCTGCAATTTTAGCTACACTTTCTCTTTGCCAATAATTTGACAAGGCTCACCAAATCCTAAATAAATTTTTTCAAAGTCTCCATGGACATAATCATGAAAAAAATCTTTATTTGGAGTTGCATGGAAAGAGGCACAAAAATCTAAAACCCAAGATTCTACTTTATCCAAGAAATATACAAAAGCATCCTATGCAATAATATGTGCATCATTTGCTTCTTTATTTCCTTTATGCTGATCTTCTACCAACCAACGATATTTCTTTACATGCCCTTTCTTTCCATAATTCCATAATTGATAATTCTTGCCATTGAATTTCTCTATTCTTAGCTTACTTTCTTCTGCCATTGCTTTACTCTCACTCAAACAGAAACCCCTGTGAGTGACCTGTAATCAACAAACACTAACCTGCTCTGAACTAGGCTCTGATACCACTTGTCAGGATCTAGAACACAAAGCTCTGATACCACTTGTTAGGATCCTACTCCTTAAGAGCACAATTGATTACCTTTGTATAAGCAACTAAACACGGAATTAAACCAGAAGTAATATGTAATTAGAATTTAGAAACAACACAGAATATGAGAGACAATACAATCTGTATTAACACTCTTCCAAAAAAAAATACAATGAAGAAATCACACTCTTCTCACACCTCTTGGGTGTACAGTAATTCTCCCTCAAGAGTTCTCTCTCTCAATTAATTATAATCACAACTTAATAACCGAGTTGTTCTCTCCACCAGTTAGTGACAATCAACCCAATGGTTGTTGTTGCCTACTGCCAGTCCACCAAGTACCACCGAGTACTCCAAGTAGATCTCCTTGATCTTGCACACATGTAGATCTAACTGATCTTACTTACCATGTAGATCTCCCTGATCTTGCTACCTACAGATCAACTGATCTTACACTCGAAATGATCTCTTCCTTGTCTTTGATTACATACAGCCCCATGGGTCTCTTAAATAGATCCCAAACCAAACAATATTAGACTTCCCAATTACAATAATTAAAAACGTAGACTCAAGACTAAAATTAGTCTTTACATGCAAATTGACCGTCCGTCTAAAATTAGACCAGTTTTGGAACGTACAGACGACCGACGTCGGTCTCTATCTGTCTGGAGATGACTGACATCGATTCCTGTTTGATCGATGCCGATCGACCCCTAACCGATGCTGGTTGCTCTGTACACTGAATATGATCGACATCAATTGGCCTGACTGATGTCGGTTATTGTGACAACAACCTCCTCCATTTGCATACCTATAAAGCTTTTAGCTCCACAACCTAACAATTCTCATTATAGAAAAACAAGTCAGAGTTAAGGGTGAGATAAGTTGGTTTAAATGATGGAACTTGACCATCGATGGTCAGGGTGACCATCAGTGGTTAGGGTAATCATCGGTGGTCAAGCGTGACTAGTAGTAGTTGAGGGCCAAGGTAAAGGTGGTTTAAAATGTGGGTTGAACTAGTAGGCTAAATTGACTAGCGTTAGGTAGGTTTGGGGTCAAATGGTCTAGGTTGGGCCTAAGGGGATCCTGAGGTGGTCTAGGGGGATTACGACATTCAAAACCATCATTTATGGATTTTTAGTGTCTACAAGCCTATTCAGACATGTCAGGTTTAGACTTTATCTTTGTTGTACACAACCTTGTTGTACATCTTAATGCTAAACCTGTGAAGAAAAAAGTGTATAAGATGCATCTTTATATTATTATACTAGTAAATAAAGAGTTGGAAAAACTCTTATAAGTGAGATGCATCCAATTGATCAACTATTTAGAATGGATCTTAAATATTGTGCTTGTTAGTAAGAAGCCATAAGGAATCAGAATCTGCACTAATTTTAGAGACATCAACAAGGCCTACCCTAAGGATGGCTTTTTTCTGCTGAATATCGACATGATCATTGACTCGACATTAGGTTATGAAATGCTTTCACTTATGGATGGATTTTTAGTGTATAATTATATTAGGATCATGTCAGAAGACCAACACAAGATTGTGTTCACCACTCTTTGGAGAATGTTTTATTATCAGGTTATGTCGTTTAGTCTCAAAAATGCTGGGGCCACATACCAAAGAGCCATGATCATCATATTTCATGATACGATGCATGACATTATTAAAGACTATGTTGATGACATATTGGGTAAATCAAAGACTCATGTCAATCATCTAACTGTGTTACAAATAATATTTGAGAGGCTTCATGACTACAAGGTTAGACTTAATCCCAAGAAGTGCATCTTTGGTGTCACTTCTAGCAAATTATTAGGCTTCATCATCTCTCGTAGGGGAATTGAAGTTGATCCTACCTAAGTACAAGCCATTATTGAGATGCTACCACCTTCTATTTTAAAGTAGATTCATAGCTTGTAGGGCAAGATTCAATCTATCAAGTGATTCATCTCATACTTAGCCAACAAATGCCATCAATTTACACACTTACTAAAGAAGAGTGTCACATTTCATTAGAATGAAGAATGCCAGAAAGCCTTTCAACATATTAAGGAATATCTTGCTAATCCACCTTTTTTATTACTACCAATGCTAGGAAAACCATTTCTATTGTACTTATCTACCATAGATAAAGCCCTAGGGGGACTTCTAACTCAGCGCGATGATAATAGAAAAGAACATGTTATGTAATATTTAAGTTGTATACTAATCACATATGAACACAACTATATGCCAATAGAAAAAACTTATTTAGTTGTGGTTTTTGCAGCCCATAAGTTGTGGCATTACATGCTTAACAAAAGGACCATGGGTATTTGCAAAATAGATCCACTCAAGTATCTACTATCTAAGACAACTTTATAAGGCCACATGGCCAAATGGATCATGATTCTGAGTGAGTTCAAGATAGAATATGTCAACTAGAAGGCCATAAAGGGACAAATACTTGCAAATCAACCTATTGAAGCTCCCCTTGTAGATACTAAACCTCTCACTTTTCAATTCCCATATGAGTCCATCATGACCATCATCAAAACACCTCCTAAAGAACAACATTAGAAGCTATATTTTGATGGATCATTCACATCACATGGATCAGGGATAGGCCTGTTAGTTATTACACCATAGAGGGATCCTTAAATCATTCCATATCAGATTTCCTTATACTAATAACATGGAGGAATATGAATCACTTGTTTTAGGGCTTTCTTAGGTAGTATAATGGAATATTTAGCATCTCACATTTTATGGTGATTCTCATATAATCATCAGTTAGGTTATAAACCACTTTTAGATCAAGGATGATAAGTTGGTGCCATACAAGGCCATGGTCAACATTCTCAAATAGTAGATCGTTGATATACAATTTGAACACATTCCTAGGGCTAGTAACAAGACATCAAATGCCATGGCCACCACTGGTTCTTTGATCTGTCACATAGACAAGGCAAAAGATATCAATTCTTCATTGAAAATATTCTAGCACCTACTCATGAACCTTCAATCATCATAATGATCTAAAATATTGTTGGTCCTAGATCTATGTGGTATTCAAAACTCTTTAACTACCTTCATGGCCATATCATACCATCAGATCTATCATGTAAACAACAAAAGGCCTTTACCCACCAAGCCTCATGCTATACCTTACTTGCCCCAACCCTTTACTACCACAGATTTGATGGAACTCTACTTCGTTGTTTAAATTTGATAAAAACAACATTGGAATTATGGGAGGTTCACTAAGAAGTATGTGGAACCCATGTGGAACCCATACTAGTGAGACTGTCCTAGCTAAAAATCTCCAACGTATTGATTACTATTGGCCAACTATGGATGCAAATGTAATTAATTAGGCCAAAAGGTGTGACAAATGTTAAAGGCATGCTAAACTAATTCATGCCCTAGCCAAAACACTCAAACCGATGCTTACACCATGGTAATTTGCAACATGGGGACTCAATCTCATTAGTAAGATTAACCCTACCTCATCTGATGGACATAAACACATCCTTGTCGCTACCGAATATTTCACTAAGTGGGTTGAAGCTATACCCTTCACTCACATGATTGGAAAACATATTTCCAAGTTTATCTTCAATCATCTCATTTGCTGCTATAGTATCCTGACATTATATCTGATAATGGTGGATCATTTAAAAACAAGGATGTCAAAATGCTTTATGTCGAGTATAATATCACCCAACATTTTTATACTACATATTACGCACAAGGTAATGGCCAAGCAGAGACATCCAATAAAACCATTGTCAACATCTTTAAAAATATTTTCAATGATGTTGGTCATGATTGTCACCTCCAAATATTTTGTACCCTCTAGGCATATCACACTAATTACCATACTCCAACTGGAACCACTCCATATTGCCTAGTCTATGGCACTAATGCCATTCTTTGCATAGAGGTCAACTTACCTTCTTTGTGTATCTCACTAAAACACATCCTAGATGATGAATATTAAAGAGTAGCTTGCCTACAAGAGATAGATTTACTTGTTGAAAAATGCATGGTGGACGTCAACAACCTTCAAGCATACCAAAATAGACTTTGCGTCCAGTATAACCAACATGTCAAACATAGATAGTTCAAGTTTGGTGATATTATTATTAAATAAAACCAAAAGAACACCATGAATAAGAAGAAGAATAAAGGCAAATTCAAACCCAATTAGATAGGCCCATATATCATTTTTGCTAACTATAGCTTTAGAGCATACAGGCTCACTACACCAAATGAAAATGAACTTGATGAGTTGATGAACATCATACACCTTAAGTGTTATTTTGCTTTAGAGACTTGAAGTATTGTTTATAAGGCACATTTAAATTATACCATATTGTCATTTTATTTATACCATACCCTATATTGTTCTACCCTACC
This sequence comes from Torreya grandis, assembly GCA_037957365.1. NCBI lineage: Eukaryota > Viridiplantae > Streptophyta > Pinopsida > Cupressales > Taxaceae > Torreya > Torreya grandis. The sequence goes on from JARHVA010002024.1 coordinate 2,144,725, forward strand.
TTACCTATTAACCAAAGTTATTTTTACCCTCCCTCCCCACCCCTTTGACCTTGGTTCTGTTCCATTGGTTCTTCAGGCACCTTCAACAAGGGGATTCAGATCAAGTTTCAGTAGTTTTTTTAGTATTCTCAATAGAGGCAATATCTTGGTCCAGTATGAGAGTGGTTTGGTAATTGAATCCTTCATTTATTATTTCATTTCATTGTGAGTGTTACTGATTATAACCACTTCTAAGAAAATTAGTGTCCCACTCCATGCTACTAATTATAAGCACCTTTGGGAAAATTAGTATCATTAAACCTATGTCATTTTACCCTAATTACAATTGTTTATGGGGAAAATAGGTGCAATACCTTACCATGCATTTACATATCACCTTGCCATTCCTATTGCTATACTGTGTCATTTGCTAATTCATGAACTTGTTGCTACCTAGTTGAATCCTCCACTATAAGGCAGAACTACAGTGACATGAGCTCTAAATGGAACTATGTAGGCAATGCTCAATTCACATTGAGGTCAACTCAGTCACCCTTTGTTATGCTCTCACTATTTCATGAGAATTTTAAAGTTTGAATGCTCTCATCGTTTTGTTAACAACCTAAGCCACATTCTCACTATTTTACAAGTTATATTGTTTAGTATCTCATAACTGTCAATCGAGTTGAGATACTTCAAAAATTTCAAAAACATTTGCAAAATATATTAGAAAATCTTAAAACTCACAAAATCATGAAAATTAGCTTAGAATTTCCATGTGAGATATAAAGTCGTCAATTTTTTTGGGATGGGTTATCTTTTTTGTTTAGGTTATTTCTAAAACCACGTTGGTCTTTTTCCTCCCATTATCTATGAGAACTACATTGGCTTGAGGTCCACATGAGTTATGTAGGCAACACTTGGATGCATGGGTTATCTCGAGTTAGCTTAGTCATACCTTCCTTTCTTTTCAACCACTTCTTTGCCTTAACGATTCTGGGATTGCTAGCTATTTCATTAGTAATCACTTATCATTTAGTTTCCCCATCCTTATTTGGCCTTGGCCTTATGCTCTCGTCATTTTGTGAGTTTCTATTATGCACATTATGTATTAAAATTTTATACATTAATGACTGCTAGACTTCATATCATGTACTTGCCATTTCGTGACACCAATCCTATATTCCTCTATGCATCAATCACATTTTATTATCATTCATATTCTTCTATTCCATATCCAGGAAGAACTAAATTTGGCTTGAAGTTCATGTTGGATCTTGCATATATGGAATTATGTAGGCAACATCCACTTTCCTCATGCATCTAGAGTCAACTTGGCTACCCCTTCATTTTCTTCTATTCCCCCCATTTTTTTTGTTTCATTGTCCCTTATAGCCTAGGGGTAACCTTGTGCCATTACTTTTATGTTGTATTACCTATGTCATTGTTGTCTCTCTTAGGGTTCACCTTGTCACCAAGAGTAACACCTATTTTGCACATGCGTGAATAATTTATCTTCTATTTGCACTAAAATTGTGACTAACCACTGATTGTGTTTGTTTCATGTTGATTTGATTATTTTGTTCCCTTTTTATTTCTTGGTGTTTTGTTGTGCTTTTTGTTTATTAGTGTTTTGTCTTCCCATTTGTTTTTTTTAATTTCATTGTTGTGACTTGACTTAGGATATTTGCATTCATTTTGTGATTCCTTGTGTGTTATACTTAAGTCCATCCATATTTATACATTAACATTGTCATCATAGTTTTTATCATTTGTATATTATTTTCACTTGTTTATTGGATCACGTGTCAGTCCTTATGCATAATACAACTAGGTTATCATGGTATTTTATATCATGGTGCTTATCATCATTTTCTACAACAAAAATTAGCTTGGGGAATCTTATAAGCAATGATGTCACGGTAGTTCTCCTTGGTCACTTGAAAAATTACCAATCTATCCAAATCATTTCTCAAATATAGAGTAATTAAGTCATAAATGAAATTTAATCCTTGCTAGTTAGGACGTGCATCTCCATACTAGCAGCTTGCCCAAATTCATCATTCTCCTTTGTAATGGCTTACTCTTACTTTTTAAGTACAAATTCAGTCTATAAGCCCCCTTTTTAAAATTGTCTTGTTGTTCCAAACCATAGTGCCAATGATTATAACCACCTTTGGACATATCATTGAGTTTTAATCTATCTGGATGTTAATGATTATAACTGCTTGTGGGAAAATCCTTCTCATTCTCATACCCTGTAGGAGCATGTTTTCATTGTGATAATGATTCTAACCACCTTTGGGCAAATCATTATCTCTATATACCCAATTGGGGCATGTTTTATTTTTGCTAATGATTATAATTGCCTTTGGGCAAATCATTATATTTTTATCTTTTTCTTTTGCTACTGATTATAACGCCTTTGGGCAAATCATTATTTTTTTACCTTGTTATGTCAGTGATTATAACTGCCTTTTGGAAAATCAAACTTTTAATCTACCTAACTGGGGCATATCCCTATGCCATTGATTATAACCACCTTTGACACCTATTGAGAGAGCCAATTGGAAAAGGCTCACAAGTGAGATGCTAGATGTGAATGGCCTAGTTTCATCATTGGAAGATAGGATACAAATTCATGAGAAGAAGCCTCACCAAACCTATTAGTATTCATATCCACTTCCCCAAGATTAATATCAGTCCTACTTGAACCCTATTCATGAACCCAATCAAGCTTATCAAAGCCATCTTTTTCCCAATTAGCTAGAAGAGAGAGTTGGGAAGAAAAACCTTATTTTTAAAGCAAATCTTGATAGGTGGTTTGAGTTAGCCAATAAGAAGATGTAATAGTCCATATCATCAACAAAGGAAGTGGAATTTAATCCCTCATTTCCCTCTCCCATTACATCCCTACCTTCAGAAGTGACCTCTAGATATGAAATCCCAAGTTGGAGACAAGGTGGAGAATCCAAACCTAAGGAGATACCAAGTTTTTTGAACACTTCATCCACTCCTCAAATTTTACCACTACCTTAAGAAGAGAATCATAATCCTAATATCCTAAACTTGAAGAAGGTAGTGGAATCATGGGGAAAGAAAGAGGATAAAAGCCTAGATTCCAAGGAGTTTGATTCCACTACCTTAAGAAGAGATTCCAAAGAGGGGAAAGAAGGTAGTTGAGAAAGAGTTTAATCATATGCAAATCCCTCCCACCCTTCCTCAAGAGACTCCTTATCTTCCATGTTAGCCCTCTTGCACTCCTTATCCTCATGATGATGCCTATCAATTTCAAGATATATTTTTCCAAGATAACCTAGCCAAGCAAATTGAAGAGTTAGAGTCAAGAATGAAATTATTGAGTCAAGGTGTGATGAAAGGTTTAGAGCCAAAACAAGATCCTATGCCTAAACAAACCCCATATAACCTCCCTCAAGAGAATTATTAAGATGAATCATATTAAGTGAACTGGTTTTCAAATGAAAGGAAGAAAACTAGGCTATTTTAGCTCAAGTTCTGCCTCTCCTTCCTCAAAAACTCCCAAAATAATCCTCTACAATTCATTATCAATCTAATGTTGAGTTCTATGTTCCACCTCCGCCAAATAATTCATCTTGTCCTCACCCTATCACCCTTTTAATTTATTGACCTATGGTGTGGGAACCTAAAGAGGATCAGTTGGATGATAAAAATTTAGAACTCTTGCTTGAAGAAGACATAACTCCTTGGCAACCTCATTAAGCTAAGTCATTGGAGTAGGATATACTCTTCTTCAAGGAGGTTATGATCAAGTCAAAAATGGAGAAGGTAGTGTTGACACTCAAGTGAGTATGCAAAGAAGAAGCAACTTTTCAAATTTGTCCTTTCAAGAAGCATATATATCCCATGATGACATGTTTGAAATCATCAAGATGGTTTATCATCCTCTCAACTAGTTAGGAAAAACATATCAGATCTTCAAGGATGGAATAAACTCCTATTAGCCTCAATCTTCTAAGGAACAAGAAACTACTCCTCTTGAAGCCATGCATACCAAGAAGATACAAGTTGATCATGAGATGAAGAGTGGGTAGAAGTATGAGGTATGTGTACAAGTTCAATAGGAATATATCTACATTAGAGACCTATTTAAAGATGATCTACTTGAGAAAAGATCAAGTGCAAAGCCAAGAAATAGGTCTAATCTACAAAGCATCCAATCCAAGGAGAAACATTCTTGGCACTATGACTCATTTCATGAAGAAGAAGTTTCAAGAAAATTTCATTTTGATCCTAGAAAGGTGGTATGATTAGTTGTTATTTGTGCATAGTAGTTTGTTTTTCTAATTTCCCTAAGTGCTTTGAGCATATGTGTGTGTGTCTTATTAGTTTGATGGCTTTGTTTTGCATGGCTGAGGTAGTAAAGTGGTCTTGTCTTGATCAAATATTATTGTCAATGGTAACATTCCTCTTGTTGTGTTTCAGACTTTAGATGAATCCTAATCCCAATGGATCGATAAGGCTACTGATCTTTAGCATAACAAACATACTACCCCTATGAGTCACCAATTTGTTGACCAAATTTGACCCTACAGGTCAAATTAGGACCCCTAGGTAAAAAATTAACTTTTTACATGTTTTAGTGGTCTAATATTATGGAATAGGGTGTATTATAGATATTTTTATTTCATTTAATGTTATATTAGCCTTGGTCTTTGTCTAATTAGTGAATATATCATTCTGAGTCATTTAGAAGCCATTTAGGGTTCATAAATGCAAGTGGCATGGTTTTCAAGGTGAAAAAGTTTCCTTGTTTATTCTCAAACCTCTAAAAATTTATAATCCCTATCAATAATTTTAGTCTCATTTGAAACTTGCAGGTTATCTAACTGAAGATCAAGTAATCAACTAAAAATGGGGAGTTTGGCACTTGTACAACCCATGAGGGAAGGTGACACATGGTATAAGGACATGGGACATATATTTATATTAATAAAGTTCATTTCCATGCTTTAAATTCTCTGGAAGTGCCATTTTTGAGCTAAAACCATTTTATTCCTTCTTTGTCTTTCTCGACACATAGAAGTGGTCAACATGTTTGTGCTTGGTACAGATAGTTGAAGAGGTTTCAAGTCAAAAAATTTTGGGAGGTGGTATTAAACTTATATAGATTAATTTTCATAAAAATATTTTGAGGATTGGTCAATTAAGCTTTATGAATCATCCCTAACAAGTTGACTATGTTTTTCTACTTGTCAATCTGTGCACCCTACAAATTTTGCTATTTGTTGGATGATTTCATATAATCCAAATATTTGTATTGATTCCATAAGATGTTTAATCCATATTATAATTCTCTAAATTTTTGGTTTATCATTTCAAAGTGTTTTTATGGGCCAAGTATCTTAGGTTGCAAGAGAAGGTACCATTATATGTTGTAGGTAGTTTCCACTATCTGTAAAACCTTCATGCTTTGATGATGAATTCAGGGGGTTAGGTTAGGTTAATTTAAATGTTTTGAATGATAATTTGGTTCCCTTTACCTTTAAAATTCATTCTTAAAATAAATTTCCATGAGTTTGCAATCATATGCAACATATTCAATCTTCCACCATTAATGAACACGTACAGGTGCCATGAAGGAAGAAAATAATGTTGGAATAGATGTTTTGAATTTGGTTCCAAGACCATCATAATGATAATCAAACATTTGGGTAATTGGTAAATAATCCAAGTCTATCCATGAGGTCAAAATAATCTTATTGTAAACACACATTCATTGCATGTATGTATACAACTCATAATGTTTACCTACAGGTGTCTTCATGAAGAATCTCATGTTGAGAGGAGTGTCTAAGCTGATAAATCTATCTTTATAGTGAGTAAATTCTATTTTAAACCTTTATAAAATGACCAAAATTTATTGGAACTCACACATCTTGCATACTATCTAGATTTGCACTCACTGCTTGTATATGAAATATGCACCTACAGGTAGCATTGACAAAGATATAGAGGTATTTGTATAGAGAATATTGGATAGGTTGAAACTCTTTTAAAGTCCTAATATGTTATGAGGAGCATGGCATGCCTATTTTAATGGATGGGTTGGTAGATATAAGTAGAACCATGCTCAAAGATTCAAATGATTATATTCAAGGATCAAATCCCTAAACATGCAAAACAAAGCACATGGGATTTTTGGAGATACCTTAGGACAATGTCAGGTTGAGATCTAATCATCCCAAATTAACTCATTCTAAAACCACACCATAAAGTTTCAACTTGCAAAAGGAAGGTGGTTTGGTCCTATGGTTTTCTTAGTAGGAAGGTTCAAAATTGCCCCTTTGGCCACTAAATTATGACAGTGTCATCTATAAATTTTTGAAGTTCTAAGGTGATTCTAACATCTTCAAGTGAAAATTGGGTATGTATTCATGGTTTGAATATATTTTAAAGAGGAAGTACATACAAATGAGAACAAGGATTTTCAAAATAGATGATATATTGTGTTTGGTCCTCATAAACACCTACAGGTGCCATTATCTGCAGACTATTCACCTACAACCAAGGGTCAAGTTCTCACACTATCCTTAGCAAGGACTTAAGCATGGAACACTTAAATTAGTATATGGAGGGTATTTTTAACTAGATCAGAGGATCCAAGTGTGGTGTGTAGCCTATCAAATAAAGAATCTTCACCTACAAGATTATACTGGTCATAACACAATTGACTGTGACAACAGTGAGCATGTTTGATGTTGTGAGTGTTATAGTGTATAACCAAGGTGAAAAAATGGGTCTAAACAATTAAAAATGAACTTATGGTACTCTAGCTAGGTTTTAGACTTTGCCTCGAGCTTAAAACATGCAGGACTACCTACAGGTGGACCCCTGTTCTACAAGAAACACAATCAGTTGTAATTGAGTGGTGATAGTGAATCTAAGCAGGAGGTATGAAAGAGTGTGTGAGAGGTTGGAGAGAAAAATGGAATTTGGATCACCTCAATAATGATCATGACAATATATATAGGCTTTTTATAGTGTATATAGAATAGATATGGACTTACAACAATCATTATATAGTGCATAAAATAAAACCCTGCATACAACCCACTTCACACAGGTCTATTTTGGGTCTTTAAGGAATTGAAGGGTCAAATTATGTTATAAAAGGCAAAAATATTATATATATAAAACTTGGATAACCTCCTCAAATAATCACCATTGTCTAATGAAATAGGGGAGTGCCCTCTATTTTATCTCAGACAGAGGGAACTCCCTTTGTGCATGAAACTTGTAGTCTTGGGAAATAAGGATGAAAGAGTAAAATAGAGGTTAGTTGGACATGGTAAGGAGGTGTGTGGAGATGAAACACACCTAAGACAATGTGAAAAACCAATCACAAAATGAGGAACCTCAATAGAGTGGCCTGGACCATAGGGGTTACAGTAAGACCTATTAGGCAAGGTTTAAGCCTAAGGTAAAATGGGAAGTCACTTACACTTCAAGCCTTGTATATGAATTATAATCCATTTAGACATGTTTTTGGGATCATAATAGAGGTGTCAAATCTATTGGGATGTAGGTTAGGCCATGTAATAGTCATTTTTGGAATTTAGGACAACTCGAGCCTTTGTAAATGGATAAAAGAGCTCAATAGGGCATCTTTGAGTACTCATATCTTCTCTAAAGCTTTGCATGGGAATCCAAGAAGGTTGGAGGTGTTATAAAGGGTCTTGAAATTTGATATAGTGAGATTATTTTACAACTTATATGTCAAATATTTATGAATAAATGTTAAGAGTACAAGTGACTCAAAACCCTTGCAAACCCTTATTATTGACCAGTTTGGGGAGATGGAGTAGTTGGTGCATCTAAATGGAATAATTTGTCCATAATGATGATTAGATGTTGTAGAAGACTCAGTCATGCTACCTACCATCAGGATTGGTTGTATGTAATTATATGTATGGGGTACAAAATAGAGTATTTTTGATAGTTTTGTGCATTGTGTAGGTTCTAGGAGGTTTCAAGAGATGAAATGAACTTTGGGAGAAAGATTAGGACCTAAGATAACTCCCCATGTCAATTTCATGCCTTAGAAAAACTCCTAAGTGTTATAATAAAATCTCTCATCTCAGCCATTCAAAACAGACATAGTGAACATGATGGTGAGAAGTGTGAGAACTTCAAGTGGATGGATTTTTAAGGTTTACCTTAGCATTCTAAGGCCATGGAGGGTCTTTCCAAGTGTCATTTTGAGGAAAAGTGTGAAGGGTGACTAAAAAAAGAGTTTTTTAGACTGCAAGTAGTGATGGCTTACTTCCAAGAGATTTCAGATGAGTAGGACTTCAACCAATGCATGGAGAGGCATGTTTCAAAGCATTCCCTCTCATTCCAATCATCAGACCTATCCCTAGTCAGTTTTTGGATGTTCAAATAGAGGTGAATAATGAAGGTAGTTTTTAGATCTAGTAAAGGGGATTCCATGCCACTTTTCATGAGTTTTATGACTTGGGAAGCCACTTATCTCTTCTGACCTTACATGGTCCATTTCACATTCCCTTCTCATGCACAAGTAACTAATTTTCTTAGCTTGAGAAGTGTCCTTATGACAGCTTGAATTCTCTCTTCTCCTCTCTCTCTCTCAAGTTTTAGAAGAACTAGCCATTTTGGCCTTTGTAGATTATGTTCCACCTGAGTATTGTGAAGCCCTTCTCATTTGCATATCATGGATTAATAAAGACTACTAATTTTTAACTCTTCTATGACTATTCATAGTGTGTTTTACTTAGATGATTGATCTTGATTAGTGATGACTCTTATTTCCTTAGCATGCTATCTCATTCTCTCACCTATTTATAGTTGAAAAGCTTTTTCTTACAAGTCATATGAAGTGTTCTAGGAAGTGTCAAGGTTGATTGAGTTAGCCTATTCAATAGTGTCATTATAGACCTCTTGTTTATTCCTCTTAGCCTAAACATTCACCACAACCTCATAATGAAATATTGATGTGAGAAGATGTAGATTGGAGAAATGTATGTTTGGTTAGTCCCTCATTCTCATGTGTAACATGCAGCTGGTTGGTAGTCATCAACTAATTTGGTGTATCACCTCCTTTAGGATAGTTTACTCTCAATTTTCTCTCCCTTTTCCTCACAATCCTAGGTGTAGTAGTGGTCTACAAGTGGTACATAAGGGGAGATAGCCCTATCTAGAGATTCACCTCATTCTTAGGCTCACCCACAACCTAGAGGTGTTTCAATTGTGTCGCTTAGATGAGGAGAGTTGAGACATCTCCTCAATGGGCACAAATCCAAGTGACAATAGTTATTATGCCAAAATACCTCCAAGAAGCTCTTTTGGTGTAAAGTTATTATGCTTAAATAGATGCAATAAGCCTTTTTAGTAGTGTTACCATGCAAAATTCATAATCCAACAAGCCAAACCAAGGTGCCAAGGAGAGGTGAAGCAAATGGAGCTTCATTGACAAAGATTTCTTGATGCACAAAGCCAAACAAGCCATTTTAGAGCTATAAATAAGGTAAAAGGATGATTTATTTTATTTTATAGTTGTGTTTTCATTGTATTCTTGTTATCTATACTCTCCCTAGTGTCTAAGGTAGAGGTGTTGGTGTTTAGTGTGATTATTTTGAGTTTATTTTCTTGACTAACACTATATTAATCTTCCCTCTATGGATTCCTTGTTCACACTTGGTATATCATGGTGTTATGCTAATAAGGTGGACATTTATTTCAAGAAGAGGTATATGACTCTCAAAAAATGAGAGCCAGTGTGTGGTCATTCAACTAGGTAGCAACAAGGGGTCCCCTTATGTTAAGACTATTACATTGCAAAAGACTTCACCCACATAAAGAACATCAAAGCATGTAAAATGAGGAACATGGAAACCCTAAAGACACTATCCTAAACTAGATTGATGGCTAGAATAAATTTAACACCATGAGTGTTACTTGAAATTATTAGGTATAGGCATTTTATGAGGAATCAGATTGGGGATATAATATAATTCACTTCAAATTATTCTTGATCCCCCATACCACAAAGAAAACAATGAAAATAAAATCCATTATATGTCGTCAAGACAAAAAGGTGCATATATCCCCTTCGATAGAACTAGTGCCTTTATTGGTTTCATCCATTAGACTCACATGTGGCAACAAACATTAGAATTTACACATGCCTACAATGAAGAGAGTACCCCACATGAGGTTGGTCAATACATCAAGGAATAAGAGCTCTAAAAAAATGCATCCCATCCATCATAATTTTGAGGCATCTCATTCTAAGGAAGGGAACCATTTTGTTGGTATGACATGCACCTAACCAAATAACTCTGACTCCCTAGTTCCTTGACATATCAAAAGTTGTTGACCTTCACTAACTCAGGCTTTCACCACATCTAGGGCCAAGGCATAATAATTTGTTTCATGATAAGTTGTAATAATGATTTTTAATCCATTTTATTTAATTACTTTTTTTTTAGGTTCTACACATGGTAGTTACACACAAAAGGTAATAATATCAGTCACTTCTTAATATCCAATTGGGAAAATCAAGCAAGGGATTTATTTTTAAATTCATAACCACCAAATAATTAAGTATCTATAGTGAGGGTGGTATTGCTTTAAAATAATAAAAGTTGCTTCACACCACCAAAAAATATGCAAGCATGTACACCGGGTGAAAGAAAATAAGTACTACACTAGAGGAATAGGTGAAAATTTTAGTGTGGACTAGGTGGTGCCCCATAATGATAAAATATGGAATCTATAGGAAGGTTTAAGTAAGAAGTAATACGGAGTGTGTAAAATGAATTTAAGGAAGGAATGACACACATAAGAAGAAATAGTAGGAAAATACATAGGAAAATGTGCAAGGGAGAAAAAAGGATAACATGTAGAAGGATTTGGTGTGTTGATCAAGTCAAGGGTAAAAAATTGAAGAGATAGGTGCCAAGCCCAAGGACATCAAATGATAAGTAGATAGCTAGGAAAACTAATAACTGGTAGTGACTAGACCAATGGATAGGAAAGGATGACAAATCTAAGGACTGATCTGAATTAATTGTCAGGATCTTGCTCCTCAATTAGAGCACATATGATTACTTCTTGTATTAGAAACTAAACACAGAATTATACCAGAATCAATAAGTAACTAGAAATATGAAACAACACAAGATTTGAGAGACAATACACAATTGTATTAAATACTCAGAAGAAAATACAATAAAGAAGATGCCACTTCTTCTTCCACCTCAAAGGCTCGCCACACCTCAAGACATTCTTCTCTCTCTCTCTCTCGGTCTCAACAATCAACTCAAATATAGAATTGATGTTCACCTCTCCAACCAGTCAGTAACACACTGCCAGTACACCAAGTACACAACCGTACTCCAAGTAGATCTCCTGCTCTCTGCTGATACCTGCAAATCACTAGACCTTACTCACCATTGTAGATCTCCAAAAGAAGCCATGCACACCTGCTGACTAAGATCATACAAACATGAAGAACCCATCTGATTCTCCAAACCAGTACCCACACTTGGTACTGTGGCACTAGGAGGAACACACCATTACTCACCTCACACATAGAAGGAGCTTATTTTTGCTCTCTTACTCTCTAGCACAAGTTTACAATACAACCAATGAGTCTCTTAAATAGATCTCATGCAAACAATAATTAGACACCTAATTATAATAATTAGATCTGTAGCTTCTAGTCTAAATTTGGTGCTTGACATGCAAACACTTGGTTCGTTAGCTAACTGCCCATAACATTCACAGTCTGAACCACACAGGTGACCAATGTCGATCCCTATTTGCCTGGGGGTGCCGATGCCGACTGATCTCTGACTGACGTCGGTTGCCTTCTGTCTATACCCTACCGACGTTGGTTGTCCTGATTGATGCTGGTGACTGTAACACTCAACAAACACTCTGCAACCTCCCTAACTCCTCCTGTTTGCATCCTGGTGAAGCTTTTAGCTCCACAACCTAACAATCTCCCACTTAGAGATAAACAACAGCACTTGTACCTGTATCTGTACCCCATCTAATCTATTTCCTGGCTTGTATCCCTCTTCAAGCTCAACCTTGAAGACCAACCATCACACACCCTGTGATGTCTTTCCTATCATCCAAGTAACCTACCACATCCGAACCTACATATCCATGTAGTGAAGTCCTTGACCCTGCATAACATGTTAACCTGCTGCTAGTCCCTCTCAAGTACCTGAGAATCTACCTTCCCCGAATTGGCTCTAAACTCTCTGACAGCTCCCACTGCTTGGGAAAACTCAGGTCTACACTGGACCTCATGTGATTTCGAACCCTGTTCTAAGCTCAGCTTGAACTGTCCAGCCCTTGGTGTGCTTACCGATTCTGCATTCTGCATCATGAACCTCGCCAACACCGTCTTCACATTATCTCCCATTGGAGACCAAATCTCCATGTCTCTTATGCCAAAGAATTTCGCTACTCCAAATTCTTCATGACATGCCACTAAACTAACCTTACCCTTAGCTCAGCAAAACCTATATATCTGATCTTATAACTAGTATACCATCCACATACAGTAACATGATAATGTCATGACTCATCATCCACCTAGTAAGAACAAACACAATAGTTACACTGACATTGACTGAAGCCCTACTTTGTCATCCACCTGTCAAACTTGTACCACTATCCTGCAGCTTCCTCAAGACCATATACCTTGGCCTTCTATCTCACATATCCATTCACTCTCTTCTTTAACTTAGGAATCCATCCGTCTCTCAGTGCTTTCTTCCAGCTGACAACTCTACCAATAATACCTGTTTGGTTCTTCTCCAAGGACTCACACTCCTCATCCATGCCAAGCTCCCACTGTATCTAGATTTTACCTGCATTGCCTCTTCACATCTTCCTGGTTCTCGACCATCAGTAAGCAATATAAAGAAGGTGAAAAATGAATATGAGGTTCACTTACCCTTTCTGACCTCCATATGAGCGTTTGAGACTTGTTGACAGCTCGCTGTCCACCTAATATCTGTTCCAGTGACCGATCTCAGCCATCTCCCAATCTGCTCCTGACCGACATCGGTTTTCTGTGACTGACCCTGTCTGTCGATGTTGGTCCCATTACCGACACCGGTGTACCTTTTGCCAACGTCGATCACTTTATGACTGACGTCAGTTCCTACTTCTCGACACCACCAACTCTGCTGATTTGCACATGATCGACGTCGGTGCCTGTCTGTTTGACGTCAGTTCCTTCAGACTGATGCCCATATCTATGTTTGCCTGTGAGTGATGACTTTTTACCCGTGAGCTCTCCATGGATCAAAACCCTGTTCATATCAACACAGCCCTACTCAGAATAATTTAGTCCCCTCCGCTAATCTCTGTCTGTCATCTCCTCTATGAACACCAAGGCTTTCCAGTTCTTAAGTTTGTTAAAGATATCTGTCTTCCACTTAAGAACATGCATTTCCCTCCTACATATGTAACCAAGCCTACAAAGCCACATCTCTGTAACAGAAGGTGAATCAATAATATAAGTAGATAGATAAAGGATACCTACTTTCTTACCACCATCTAATTCAAGTACATCCACTGTGAGAGTTACTGTGCATCTCCCATCACTTAACTTTCCTGAAGAAATTAGACTCATCTCCAAGACTGGTACCTGCATAACCTCATTCAACACCTGTGTGTTATCCGTCTGCAATTTCAGCGTCACTTCCCCTTTGCTAATTATTTGACAAGGCTCTCCAGCTCTTAAATAAATCTCTCCAAAGTCTCCAAAGACATACCCATGAAAAGATGCTCTATTTCGAGCTGCATGGAAAGAGGCAAAAGAATCTGTAAACCAAGATTCTACTTTATCCAGAACATCCTGTGCAACATCCCCTGCAACATCTGCTCCTCCCTGCTGATCTGCTACCAACCAACAATCTTTATTTCCCTACTCTTTCTTTCCATCAATCAGACCATTCGTGCTATTCAATTTCTCCATTTGTAGCTTACTTTCTTCTACCATTGCTATACTCCCACTCAATCAGAAACCCCTGTGAGTAACCTGTAATCAACAAACACTACCAGATCTGAACCACCTGTTAGTCAACCCAACCAAAAGCTCTGATACCAACTTGTCAGGATCTTGCTCCTCAATTAGAGCACATATGATTACTTCTTGTATTAGCAACTAAACACAAAATTATACCAGAATCAATAAGTAACTAGAAATATGAAACAACACAGGATTTGAGAGACAATACACAATTGTATTAAATACTCAGAAGAAAATATAATAAAGAAGATGCCACTTTTTCTTCCACCTCAAAGGCTCGCCACACCTCAAGACCTTCTTCCCTCTCTCTCTCTCAGTCCCAACAATCAACTCAAATATAGAATTGACGTTCACCTCTCCAACCAGTCAGTAACACATTGCCAGTACACCAAGTACACAACCGTACTCCAAGTAGATCTCCTGCTCTCTGCTGATACCTGCAAATCACTAGACCTTACTCACCATTGTAGATCTCCAAAAGAAGCCACACACACCTGCTGACTAAGATCATACAAACACGAAGAACCCCTCTGATTCTCCAAACCAGTACCCACACTTGGTACTGTGGCACTAGGAGGAACACACCATTGCTCACCTCACACACAGAAGGAGCTTATTTTTGCTCTCTTACTCTCTAGCACAAGTTTACAATACAACCAATGAGTCTCTTAAATAGATCTCATGCAAACAATAATTAGACACCTAATTACAATAATTAGATCCATAACTTCTAGTCTAAATTTGGCGCTTGACATGCAAACACTTGGTTCGTTAGCTAACTGCCCGTAACATTCGCAGTCCAAACCACACAGGTGACCGATGTCGGTCCCTATTTGCCTGGGGGTGCTGACGCCGACCAATCTCTGATCGACGTTAGTTGCCTTTTATTTGTACCCTACCGACGTTGGTTGTCCTGACTGACGTCGATGACTGTAACACTCAGCAAACACTCTGCAACCTCCCTAACTCCTCCTATTTTCATCTTGGTGAAGCTTTTAGCTCCACAACCTAACATTAATTGCTATCAAAATTGAACAACATGAGAAGTGACTCAACTAGGGAAAGATAAACATGGAGAGGTTAAAGGTGTGATTATGTCATGCTACCTATCACCATTTTCAAACCTAAGGTATGACTCAACTAGTCTACCCTAGGTATAAACAACATGAATAGGTGATAAACCCTATGGATAGATAATTGTTGACCTAGATACCATATCAACTAGTGGAATACTCATTGTAGCTATAAATATGGGAACTTGGCACATGACATGAGATTATAAAAGAATATTACATTTCAGAATAATTATGCCAAAAAATGGGTAGTGTCGAGGAAACTATTTATTAGAGAGATAGTAGAGGGAGTCAAGAGGCTCAAGTTATGTGGAGAAGCCAAAAAGGCTTAGAGGATGGAGGAATAAAATAAGCCAAAAAATTGGGCTCTAAATATTGTGGGCAAGAGAGCCTAGAGATAAAAAACATAAATCCCCACACACATTTCTTTTTATGTGGGTTATTATATCAAGGAGGTCATGAGAGCTTGACTCCCACTTCTTAGGGAGTTCACAAGAAAATCAGGAACCTACAAGTAGTAAGGCAAGGTTGAGAAGACCACCAACTAGGTGAAGTAATCAAACAAGAAATAACTTAGGGAGGAATCATGACCCTCCATCAAGCACAAATGGGTATAGGGTAATAATCAAAGGAGAAGACATGAGGATCTCGATGGATACTCATGCATAAAGAATCGTTGAAGAAGAGGAAGAAGTTGATGAATAATGGCATGCACAATTTTGTGTTGGTGAAAATTGGTAATATTTTCAAGCCAAGAGAATGTGCACTAGATTTGTGCACTTGAAGGATTGTGGGAATTTAAAGATTAGGTCTAATAGCAAGGCATGGAGAGGAGACATTAGATCTTCACACTAACATGATTGGGAGTGTTCAGTTAGACCTATTAAGAGATAATAAGAAGTTTGTATGGGTGTAAAGGATATGAATTAGGTAGGGAGTAGCCTTTCTTAGATGGTTGAGGTCATCCAAAAATCCACCCTCAAGTTACGAGGGTACTATAGGTGTACAATGTGAGGGAGTTACATGTGGGTAATAACAAACAAACAAGTTATCTTATCTAACTCAGCCTATATTAGCAACTCTCATGATAGCTGAGTTAAAACCATCAAGATGATGCAAGGAATCAAATTAATTTGACATAATATTTTGGGCTACGTATTCCCTTGTAAAAGGATGCACATAAGAAAGTTACCAGGAGAGCAACTTGGAGAAGTATGCAAAAGGCAAAGGTTAGGTAACCCTTAACAAGAAGCTGAAGTGATCCTAAGAAGGTAATCATAATATCAACACTAAAGGTAAGTTGAACCTTTATAATGTATAATGATAGTGCTGTATGCTCTAGATGAAGCCCATTGTGAAGATAAAATACTTGAGCCGATGTGGAGAGATCAACAAAAAGCTAATGGATATGAAGGGAAGGTAAGGAAGGAGAGCATAAGTTTTTACTTGTCACTAATGAAGATGAAAATCATCTCATGAGGAGCTAGCTATATAGAAAAGGCTTGCAGAAAACTTTAAATCTAGATGAAGCAGTTTTTTATGGTAGAACTCCATGGGTAAATGGATTATATAAGGAAAGTAAGTAAGAGATAGACTAGTTATCTAGGGATGGATAACTAGTTTAGTGTGGGGTGATGTTGACCCCAAAAATTAGTTAAGTCCCAAAGAAAACACTAAAAAATGTAAGACATGAAAAATGAATATTAGTGTTGAATAGATAAGAAGTTACACTCAAGATTTGAACCAATAACCTATGCATGCACATGAAACAAACTAACATAAAAATAAGTGCAAACCATTGGAAACCATACCAATATGTGTTAAAGGACAAAATTTTAGGATCGAGGTAAGCCAAAATGTGTAGACCCATGAACTATAGAAGATGTAGGGGAAATGGTAGGAGTTATGACTGGCAAAATATTATGTCACATATATATGAAACAATCATGGAAGATGGTGGGGTAGTTGGCCTCAAGGCCAAGATTGCATTCAAAAGGAGAAGGTGGAAAACACATTTACCATTGGTAGTTGCATTTGGTCCGTCCCACCAAAGAGAACCTAGGAGGGAAAATAAAAATAAGGATGACACCTAATGAGAAAAAAATAGGGAGAGTAAAAGTAAATTAGAAAAAGAGAATGACAACCACAAGAGAAGAGAGTTGAAGGGATTGCCTGAGGAAAATACCATTAGAATGTATAGGGATAGAAATAGTTGCTATTAGGATTAATTTTAATTTTCAATACTTTGGGAGCACTTAGAGTGTTGTTCATAATACTAAGTAGTCATGCATGAGTAATCCTGATCTTTAATGAATTAAGTATTGTTTAATCTGTAGGTAGTGTTATGGTTGTGTTGTAGCTTGTGTTTTTCCTCACTTAAAGTGTTATCATGATTGTAAGTTATTATGGGAATTAACTATGAGGAAGCCTACCAGCTAAAGTATAATCCCACATTCTAAATAAATCCCATTGCATGTAACTACCCCTGACCTACCCTGATTCCCCTCTTTTTGTGACATAAGTGAGTGTGCAAGGCTTCCTTGTGTGATATGCCAATGTAGGATCTAGTTTGATAAATGTTGAGGAGCACGGGTGGTTAGATGTGATCAAGACTTATAGACTATAATCACAACATGGCCAAAGACTAGTCATTGAAATTATAACTAAACTCTATGATTCACCAGTGTATTATAAAAAAATTCAGGGGTCTATTATTAAAATTATCCCTAATTTCCTACCATAATTAGGTATCATGTTTTCAATTTTCAATTTTTTATTAAATTATTATAATTTATCACTCACTCATGTATCTAGAAAAATAAGGCATGTTTTTTGTGAGTTTCCATGTACATTAGATTTTTTTTTTAAAGCTCTAGAAACAAAAAAAAATTGTATCCATACAATGTCTACTTTTTACTTTGATATGTATGCACACACACACACACACACACACATCAAAGAAAGGAAAAATTGTAGACACCTACAAATGGATCTTAGTTGTTTTTTAGTTGTTATATAGCATGCTTTTAGGATGTTCATGTATTTGTCAATTGTTGGTCCAAATTAGGCATTATTGGCACATTTATTAACTTTTGAGAGTCCTCACACCTTCTCCATGTACCTTACAAATTTCCCCTTCTCTCTTTTATCAACCTTGGAATTTGTGTCCAAAACATCACCAATGCTTTGTAAATTGTTTAGAATGTTATGATACTCTTGGGCTTGTTGATATGGTCCCTTTTGACTCTTTCCATATGCCCCATGTTCCATTATTTCTGTGTTATCGACCGTTAGATGTTGGTTTTGGGTGGTAATAGGGTCATAATTTGAATTATATTTATTTATAAATATATATGTGTAATATTCTAAGTCATTTATAGATAAAAATTCAAGAAGGACAATAAACATTATATAAAAAATTGTTGAGCATTTACGAGCATTTCAGAATAAATCAAGAAATCATTTGAAATTCATTGAAGCACATAGGTTTATGTTTATTCACACACCACAAGAAACTTATTTTGATGCTATGGACTTATTCCAATCATTGAAATTTGTCATTTTTGACATTGTTATTATCTAATACTTTGATAAATATGAAGATAGTTTTGTTATTTTGTGGTTTACCACATGCCTTAGAATATGTTTTGTTTGCTTGAAGTTTTTAGATATCATTGTCTAATTAGGGAAATGAGAAAAATTTTGTTTTATAAGGGATCAGAGGTAAAACATTGAAATTCGAGAGAGATCGAGACTAGAGGAGTGGAGTTGTGAAATCAATTTTGACATTTCTGCATTTTGTCCAAAGTATCCTTAATGCTCTACACTACCAAAAGAGGGGAAGACGCTCTTAAGAGACTTCTCTATTTGGCATCAAATTTTTAGGTTAGGTTCCTATTTATTTTGAACATATGTTTTTATCATTGCATCTTAATGACTATTACCTAATCTTGAAATAAAAATAAATAAATATAAACCCTTGTTTTATGGTTATTTTGATTTACTAATGAAATGCAATAAACACTAAATGATTGAAATATGTATTTAGATTACATAATATACATAACCTAAATGAAAAATATAATAAAATACAATATTTTAAATGAGTTATAAATATAATAAACAATAAAATGCATAAACCTATCTTGGATATGATTTATGATGACTATGCAAGTAGATGTTTCAAGTAAAATTGGATGAAAAGACCTGTGAACTATGCTGTAATAAAAAATGGGATTCAATGATGTACTTGGATAGGGTTTCACTAGGTAGATAGGGGCACATTACATATTTATCTATTGACTATGGCTGCATCCTAGTTGACTATGTGATTGATTTTCCTATCCAAGTGCCGGCTATTATCTAAGAAGGTATGTGATAACATGTGAGAGTTGATTTGATGAGCAAAATACCTGCAATAGCAAAACCCTATCTCCTACACATAAATAAAATAGGAGATCAAATACAAGGAGTGAATTAGGTAAGGGGAATAGTTGAACTATCATAAAAAAAACCTACGTAGTTTAAGTGTTGTTTAAATAGTCCAAAAGGGTTTTAGGTCGGTGTAGTTCTCCCTCCTAAACTGAGTGTGTGACTTGATATTTGCTACATGGATGCAACTAAAAAATTGACTTGAATGCTTGATAATGAATTTCCATGACTTGTAATAAAAGGACTTCATACTTATCCTATTCTTGCTAGAATAAATTAGAATTGGCATTGGAAATATTAGTGTCTTTTTATTTAATGTGTAATAGAACTACCAAGTGACTACTAGATGTGTATTGAATGACCTTGATCTACTTATATAGAGGAATATTTAGAATATTTAAATTATCTAACCTTGATAAAAGAGAAAGAGGGCCAATATGAAATGTATCAAATTTGAAAAATTATCATTGGAGTGTGAGGGATAAGGCCACACTAGTGGACAAGGATAGGATGCGTTAATGTCTACTTTATGTGGTCTTGTCCCAAAAAGACATAGATTGTTGGAATTTGGTTGATAGGAACTTGTAATCAAAATAAGGATACCTAAATGATGTTTCTAATAATTTCAAGATAGTAAATGGAATATGAAGGCTCTCATAAAGATTGTGAGTTAATATAATGGAGAATAGACCAAGTAAGGTAATGATGTCAACACTAAACAATATTAAGCACTTCATGATTAAAATTGAATGTTTACATTTTTACCTCTTTATTATAGTGATGCAATGAAGTCAAATTACTATAGTAAAGGAAATGTGAACCTAAGTATGTCTAAACACTTTGTTATTTGATGTGAATCTTGATTGTGAAAGATGCCTCAGTGAAATACTTGTAATAATGCCACTAAAAACAATTATTGTTCATATTTTAAAATTAAAAAGCTGAAACTTAAAATTTTGAAATAGATCAAGGAAAGAATGCACCTAAAGGAGTATGCGTTATAATTGCCCTATAACTTGGAATTGAAAAAGTGTGTGTGCCCCCTGATTGAGGAATTTAGAGAAATGTTGATCTTGTGGAAAATTAAGAGTAATCATGTCTTAATTTGGAAACCAATGAAAGCCCCTGAGTTGTAAAGATTGTATGATCCAACTCTCATCTGAATATGTAGAGCAATTTATAAAATAATTGAAGGGATGAAACCACCAAATGTGGCCTACTACAATGCACCATAGACATTGAGTGTCACTAGACTCAAATGTGGTAAAAAAAGAAGTGGAACTACCGAATGTGGCTTGCTAAAGTGCAACCATATACATTGAGTATCGCCAGACTCTAATGTGGCCCAATTGCAGAATGAAGATGAATCATACTATTGTAGACAAATCCAAACTCTATTTGAAACTTTACACTTTTGAAACTTTTTAAATTATAAATTTCAATGTATTGTCATGAATAGGAATGAATATCATATTCAAGACCTCAGAGATGGAGGTGAGTGGAGGATTTTAGTGTGGAGATGGAGGCAAGATGGAAAAAAATCAAACCTAGATTCAAAAAGAGAGTAAGGTGATGAAGATGGGGATAGGGGAGTGTAGGTTTGATTCCATTTTAGGGGAACAAGGATAGATAGAGGGAATATTCCAAGGAGGCCCCAACAGTTCAAATAATGAAAACCCCATAATGGCATTAGGTAAGTTGTCCTAGAGTTAAAAATTGATTGGATCGATGCATAAAGAGGAAATTAGGCTAGTTGAGTATCTCAAAACTATCAAAGATGGAAACAACATTCATATCTAAGTAACTCCTCTCATAACTCGTGCTTCATCTAGAATGAAACAAGCATTGGTAGGCAAGTTTATAAGAGCTAGACCCAATATTGACTCTTTCAAAACTCGGGAAAAATAAAAATGGAACCCTAAAGGTAACATGGAAATTCTTGCAATGGTTAATGGTTTTTTCATGATCAAATTCAATAACCTAGAAGATTGTGTTAACATTTTAGCAGGGGGACCTTGGTTTTTTGTAAAATCTAGTTTATTCCTTAAAAAACGGCATCTGGGGTTTGATCCTAAAATAGACAACATAAATCTCATGCTAATCTGGGTGAGGCTACCTAGTCTACCCATTAAATTATGGGAGGAAGATTTATTCATCATCATTACCAAATATATTGGTTATTTGATAGCTTTTCACTCTGATACCAAACATAGAACCAGGTTGGTCCACGCTAGGTTTTATGATAACACATTTGTGAATCAAGAACTTTCGACCTCAATATTTTTACATACCCCCTATGATATCAAATCTCAAAAAATTGAATTTGAAATATTTCACCTCCTGTGTGATAAGTGTCATAAACTGGGGCATTATTTAAAAGTGTGCTCTTCTTACCCCAAGTCATCTTCTTGGAAAAAGAAAGGAGGGGTTTCTTTTAAGGATTCAGAGCTCCTAGAGGTTAGCATTAAGGGATTGGTTACAACAGAGAAAAAGGACTTAAACATAATCAATACTGTGTTAGAGGTTGGCGACAAGGTTTCACAAGAAGATGAGAAAAAGGATTTAAATGTAGTCAAAACTGCATTAAAGATCAGAGATAAGGTTGCTCAGGTAAAGGAAGGTCCACCAAGAATTCTAGACCATTCCTCTCCTAATTATTAACCCATTCAAGATAATCAATGCATTATAGATCCAGAAGTTGATACCATCAATAGTTAGTTTGAAAATAAAGAATTAGAAGCTCAAGAGAAGATAATCCCTCAATCTTCTAATCAATTTGAAGTACTTGAGCAACTTGAAGAAGTGCAATCACAAGATGATAATAAGATTGGTAGAGGACTGTTGTGTCTAATTTAGATAGTATTCCTATTGGCCTTGATAAAAATTAATTAAAGGATCATAATAGATAATAATAATGCCCAAGAACTTCTCTAAATCAAAAGTTACATCTTTGGTATCACTCGGAGAGGAAACAAAGGACCTACATACAAGATGCCACCCAAAGCTGGAAAATCTTCTAAAAAATATTTTTTCAAAAAAATTAATAAGGTTGATATAGTATATGGATTTAAAAAAACCCTCCCGTTCAAATGAGGTATTTCTTCACCTCTTAGTTAATCATGTTGCTTTTATCTTGGAAATGTTGACTAAATTTGACTTTTATGTGAAATTTGGACCCCTATAGGTAAAAACTTGGTTTTTGATGTTATAGGGGTATAAATATTTGTCATGGGATATATTATGGTTAAATTTATGTTATTTAATGTATTTCTAGCCTTATTCATGGTTTCATTAGTTTGTCATTTTGGGTCATTTATGTGCTTTTAAGAGTCATAAATGCAAGTGACATGGTTATTAAGGTGACCAAGTGTCCTATTTTTCTTTAAAACATAAAAAAGTTTAGTCTAACTATTAGGGATGTCAGTTACATCATAATATTTTAGATTGTCTAACTAAAATCCAAGAAACCAACTAAAAAAAGAGTAAATGGCACTTGTAAGACCCATGGGGAAGTGTGCCACATGGGAAAAGATCATGGAAAGACTCTTCACATTCCTAAAACTCATTTATACATTTTTATTTCTATAGAAGTGTCATTTTAAAGCTAAAACCATTCTACTCCTTTCTTGGTTTTCTAAACATACAAAAGTGACCTTCAGGTTTTTGCTCAGTACATACAACTTGAGTTTTCAAGTCAAATTATTCTGGGAGGTTTTATTACACTTAGCTTAGTTTCCATATAAATATTTTGAATAATGGTAACCTTTGTTTCATGAACCATCCTCGTGAAGTTGACTATACTTTTTTTATAGCTATTTAATACACCCTATAGGTTTTTCTCAATTATGGTAATATCTATATGAAAAAGTTGTTTATTTTATCTATAGAGTATGTTGGATACCTTCTCAAATGGTATCTATTCTTATTTTCATGTTTCATAATGTTTTGATGAACAAGTTAGTCTATGTTGCAAGAAGGTGTCACCACTATGAAGTTTCAATCAATTCTACCTTATTCTAGAATGATGGTCTTCTTCAGAGGTTTCATGTGATTTTAATATGGTGTTACATAGGTCTCTAGGTCATATAATCACCTCTTCCCATGTTTTGTTCCATCATATCATGCTTTGGGAAAATTCCCATCTTATCATTCTTCATTGTCAACTCTTTACCCAATTTCACTTGCAGTCACCTATATAATCTTGTTCAACTTGTTCATAGAATGGTAATCACGGTATATTAGTTTTACAATCCATCAAGAGTTGGAAATAATTCATTGAGATGTTTGGAAAAGGTGCAAGTGTGTTCACAAGCTCAATCACCATGCTAAAACAATAATGAGATATCCTCCCTGCTTTGTTCCAGGTGTTTGCAAAATGATTTTCATATTGGAAGGATGTTTTGGAGCTTGTATCAAAGATTTACTTGTTGTTAATCATGCATTTGGAAGGTTTATAATAGCTTTGAGCTGCCCATGAGGCCCTTTATCATGTTATTGTTCTATTCCACACTCATTGTCCACATTCAGCTCATTCTCACATACAAGCATCTCATGATGATGCCATCAAAGCCTTATTATTGGTTTCAATCCTTTTGAAATGTGAAAATTTAATTTGAGGTTATTGAGGGAGGCCTTGGACCATTTAACTTAAGTGATAATGCATACAACTTATTCCATGGCAACTAGAGAAGCTTTATTGCCTGTGTAAGAATGACCATCTACAGGTGTACCAACAAAACTTTGAGATTATTGTATGGGATATTTGATGCATGGTGAATACCTTTTTAGGTTATATTATTTTAAAGAGTCATAACAAAATTTTAGGAGGTGGGAAAAGGAAGGGGTATGATAGGTTGTTTGGGATGGAGACTGTATTTCTAGAAAATTGCCCCAAAAGGCCAAAACAAAGGTCTAGGGGGTTTTCATAAACGTCTTTCAACATGATTTTAATGTGTTACAAGGCATATAAATAGGTTAAGTTGATATCCTATAGTATATACAATACCCCTACAAAAAATTAGGTTCAAAAAGTGAAGAAAATTTAGGAGTTGGGAATCTTCAAGTGGCCTAAAAAAGCATTAAAACATTACAATTACATCTATAGGTCTGAGGTTGCAAATGAATTTCTGACACCCTAAGGAGAAACAAAAGACAAAACATCATGAATAATATGGTTCAAATAATTAAAAAATGCACAAATGGCTTGAAGGTTATCAAGGGAAGATTGAGACATGGCTATGCAACCCCTATGACTACCTATAGGTGTCCCTTTAATGAGAAATACACACCTACAATAGATGCTTCTCAATCTAAGCAAGAGAACACAATTTTTGATTCTAAAGAGCATACAAGTAAGTACAAGGTGAGTATGGAGGTTGGGTGACCTAAATGGGGTTCAATGAGGTCTTTTCACATCATGATCAGTCTTAGTTAAAGCAAACGACACCTACAACAGAGTTAAAGGGCAGAGTATCTCAGTATAGGATAGTGAGCTAAAGTTGATGCTAAGATGGTGTTTTAAGGATTAAAAATAAGAATGATATTTAAATACTACATTTTGAGACCCATAATTATTCAATTAAATCCTCTACACATCATAAATAAGGTCTAATTGAGCTCATATGACCTACAACAGTCTACAAGTAGGGTTTCTCAGCCCTCTAAGAAAAAACTCAGTGTAGTGAGTTAAAAAGTGTATGTAGAATGTTTGGGAGGTTAATATGATGAATTAAACCTCTATAAACCTTCTCCATATCTATGATTAGATTCATAGTCTCTAGGTAAAGTACAATAACCTACAGGTAGGGGCAAAATTAGGGTGTCTTAGTTAACAGACAGTGGATGACTCAATTGTAGTGAAAAGCACAAGTAAGGCCAAATGGGAGTTTATACATAATGAAGTAATGTGTGAACACATAAATTAATATTTTTTTGACTTCATAAGCTATAAAAAATATATAAATAATCCTAAATAGGTCCTCAAAACCCCTATATACACCTACAACAAATACAAGCTAGTGAAGGTAATGCAAGACATGAACTTGTCTAGGGGATGGAAAAGGGTCAAAAGTAATAAAAAGTGGTTCATAATAGGTGAAAAGGTGTTTCCACAATCCAAATACTCTTCCAAGGTGATCATATACCTTCCTTATTTGGCTAAAGGGCAATAGTCTGTATTGTGAGCTAGGAAATCATGTTTGCTTAGTAGATGAATATGAAGAATCCATAGAAAAGAAGTGTTTTGGGTGAATCAAAAGATTCATAAGAATTAATTGAGCATTAGGAACATGTTTAAATGACATATAATCATTTTATTAACTTGGAAAGGTCTTTCTTAGGAGGATTTTAAGAAAAAGCAAGAAAATAAGATCTTTAGAGGCCTTTTTTGGGCATTTTGAGTTGGTTAGGCACTTAAATAAAAGAATTCAGTTAAAATATTTGGTAAAAATAATCATCAAGAAATGGAAAAACTCAAAAATACTCACTTTTCCTTAGGGATGAGGGATATACCTCACTATTTTATCTTAGAGGTTAGCCAATCTAGGAAAATTAGGGTTTAGCAAAGTAAGCTAGTGAGTACAAAATGGGAAAAGGGATTGATATGGAGCTTTGGGAACCTCAATAAATATATTATGAGTTTTATTTAAGGAAATTATATTATATAAAATCACTAATTCAGGCTCAGACCTTTCAAGATGACCAAAATACCCCTACACACAGTTCATCTAGGCAAGCTTTTACTAGGCCTAGTTGGTGAATGAGAGAAAAGGAAGAAGAAGAGTACTTGGGAAGTTTTGTGGTGATATTATAAGCTTTAATGAAGTGTGAAAATTCATAACACACCAAACCACACATTTAAAATCAGTCCAAGTAGCAAAATCCAATTGGGTGCATGCAAGGCCTATTAGGCCTTCAAGGGACCTAGAGCCAATTGGGGGTCTACCTTCATTTCTATCTCTTGATGAGCAATATATATTATTGATACATGTTTAGGAGGTGTAAATAGACATGTTTGAAATTTTAGTGTGTAGAGGGACCTACAAGGAATCTAATTCTAAGTCTAAAATAGTCCAAGCATGCAAAAAGGGTATAGACAAGCTCTATAGGGTGTCTTTAAGTGTTCATATCTCCTCTAAGGGTTTGTATGGGAACAAAAGGAATTTTTAGGGGTTATAATGGTCCCTTATGATCAATTTTGTGTCATTTTTTGTCAATTTCAATGTCAAATATTTATAAACAAAGCTTCAAACTAAAAATCACCTAAAACCCTACTAAACCCTTAATCGGGACCCAATGGAGAAAACAAGCTTGGAGAGATATCCATATGACATATTTTGACCATGAAATATATTTTAACTTTCATAATACTCACTCAATATTCCTCCCATGCTATTGAGTTATACGAGATTATACAAATAGGGGACAAAACGAGGTTTTTTGACCATTTTATGTATTTTTTAGGCTACAAAAAGAGTATGAAGATAAAATAAAGTTTGGAGGGAATATTATGACTTTTAATAACTACTTATGGTCATTTATTTTCAATAAATAAACTCTTAAGTGTCTAAAATAGAACTCTCATCTCAGCTAGTCAAAACTGGCATAGTGGACACAAGGGTGAAAAGGGTGAAAACTTTGAGTGTGAGCCTTTTTAAGGTGTACCTAAGTATCCTAAGGATATTTAAAGTGTTTCAAAGTGTATTCACTAAATTAAATTTATTTTCATGGAAAAATAAAATCAATTTTGAATACAAATGTGAGGGGTGATTGAAAAAGGAGTTTTTCAGACTATAGGCAGTGATGGCTTCCTTCTAGGAGTTTCCAAATGAGTAAGAATTAAAATGATAAATGGATAATAATTAATAAAGGCCTTATATCTCATTACAATCATAATACCTATCCCTAGTTAGTTATGGGATGTTCAAATAGGTTCAAATTATGAAGGCAATTTTCTGAGCCAAGATAAGGATTTTTATGACACTTTTCATAGGTTTCATGACTTGTATGGACACTTGGGAATCTTGAAATTTCATGGTTAATTCCATACCTATTTTTCATGAAATTTTAACCCCATTTATTATATTTACAAGTTTCCAATTGACCTTTGGACTTTTTTTATCTTGGTCTTCTCTCAAAGGCTATGAATATTGATTTTTTTGACTCTTTTTAGTAGTCTCCATTGGTTGATGGTGAAACCCCATAAAATTTTATACTTGAATGTATTTTTAAGTATAAAACAAGTGAATTTCCCTACTTAAATTCTATACAATTTATTTTTATTGCAATCTTGTTGGTTTTGTCTAGTAGAAGATCACCATTTCTAGCATGTTATCCTTGATTGTTCACCAAATGTGTAGAAGAGTAATTATTATAGTTATTTGTTAGTGTTATATTTTAAGTGTATGTGTGTTTTATAACTGGTTCATGACTATATTCCAAAAAATAATCATCCATTTCACTCCTAAGCATCCAAATACCTCTTGAACCTAGCACATGAAACTTTGATGTGACAATCCATCTTGAGTTGTGAGTTTTGTGTGAAAGAAGATTTGTTTAGATCTAAGTAGTATAGGTTAATTCAATAGGAGAAAAATAAATAATGGTACATCAACCTTTAGTTTTATTATTTGGTCTTCTTACCCCTTTTCATGTAAAGTTGATAGGTAAAAGAGTGTTTCAAAGAGTGCATCAAGGGAACTAGCCCTTCTAGAAATTTATCTCACCAAATTGTTACCCACAACAAGAGAGATGTTTCCATTATGCCACTTAGATGAGTAGATATAGGCATCTCCTCAATGGGTTCAAATCCAAGTGAAAATAGTTTTTGGCATGCTTGGTGGGACCCTAAGTCCTAGAAGATTATCCAAGATTGGTGCTGGTCTTGGCATAGTTACAGCTACAAGAACATCTACATTCAATAATTGGAAACTCCACTAAATTTTTTAAATCTTTGGTTGTTGATTAGTCCCTAATTTCCATTCCAAAGGTGACCACTAGGTCTGCTACTAAAGGTATACCCTTTCAATTTGTACAATTGCCTTTGTATTCTATCAAAAGGTTTAGGTTTGTGAATAATCATCCTTATTCAAAGGAGTTGGTGTTTAAAAAGTCCAAGTTATTGTTTAATTCAACCCCTAATACCCATTTATAAATTCCAATATGTCTAGGAGACAACCTTTTGTTCCTTTCATCAAATCATCTCCTTTGAATCTTGTTGAATATGACCAAATTCTAGAAGTAGCTCTTAAGAGTGTTCCATATTTTAGTGGATAAGGTCCTATCACTCCCATTGAACACATTAGAAACATAAAAAACTTTTGTAATATCCATAATATCACTCAAGATAATGTGTTTATTAGTTTATTGGCATTGCCTTTCAAAGGGAAAGCTTTAGATTGGTATGGGACTCTACTTGATAATTCTATTGGTTCATGAGATGAACTAGGAGATTTATTGACTAAGAGGTTTGGAGAGAAGAGTGATCATCTATCAATGGCTGAGAAATTAACCACTATCAAGAGGGAACCACAAGATTTTATGCAAGATTTTAACACTAGATTTCAAAAAACATGGGATAAGATCCCAACCCTTGTGAGACCTACTCCAAATTATGTCTTTTTGTACTATCTAAAAGCGTTTAATAGTGATGTGGCCATGATGATCAAATCCATGGGTGGGAATACACTACTTACTACCTATGAGATAGCTATCAATGTTGAGAATTATCTTCTTTAATTATGGAATATTACTCCTAGGCCACCAATGCCATTACTCCCTAATTTAAAGCCTTCTAGTCAAGTTGCATTACTTACCTTGGCTCCTTTGCCCAGTCAAGAAAAGTCTGTCATTTCCCATACAAATGAGATCCATGAAGTAAAGAGTTTGCTCCAAAGTGTTAATAATTAATTGGTTTCCCTCAAAAGGCAATAGGATCAAATTTATAGGCCATACCAATCCTACAATCAGTTTGGGCAAACAAATGGGCCTCCTTTTCAAGGTAATAATCAAGGATAAGGTCAAATCACTCAAGTTAGACCTTATCAAAGTTATAATCCTAATGCCCCATAATCTTTCAAATATCTTGTTTCCACTCAAAATAACTTTGTTCAATAACAATCATGTTATCCCTCCTATCACCAAAATCAATACCAAGTTGCCTATGCTAATGAAATGCATAATCAAGCCATGACAATGCAAAGTAATCAAGCATCTCAAGTTTCCACTTTTGAGGTACCAATGCAAAATGGAATGAAAATTGGAATGGAAAAATGGTCAAACACAATCTAATTCTACTCTCATAAATCATTTGGAGGGAGAATTTTGTGCCATCAATCATTTGGGAAATTCAAGCAATGTGAATGCTAGTGTATCCTCTAACACTAGGTCTAAGAAGAGGGTTGTTGAAGAGACACTAGGGGCTAATCACAGACCTATTTTTACTCCTACATCATCCCCAATGGTGGGTGGGTCTAACTCATCTCTTAAGGTGCAAGAATATCTAAATTTTTAGAATGCAAGGCCTACTCCTACACATCTACCTTCACAAGCTACACCACAAGATACTAGTACTTCCAAAGACTCTTTCAAGGTGAGAAATCCTTCTATCAATGTTGTGGATCAGATGAAGAAGTTAGATATGAATATTTACTTATGGGATTCATTGAAAATATCAGGACAAAAAGATATGCTTCAAAAGGAATTGCAAGGATTTGGTAAACAAGTTAGATCATCTAGGAATGATAATTTTGTCTTGGTAAATAGAACTTGTCCCATTGATGGAAAAGTGAAGAAAACTGATAAGACTCATTTTTATTTATCCTTTATCATTGGTGATTGATTAGTTTACAATTACATCATAGATAATTGGGCTAGTACTTTAGTTATGCCCAAGTCAATAGCAGATAAATTAGGCCTCAAGTATAAACCAATGGCTAAAGGAGTTCTACAATTAGATGGGTCATCAACAAAGACCTTGGGAGTAGTCAAATATTTGAATCTAATTTTACATTTTTGTCCTACTTTTGATATCCCTCATGATGTGCTTGTGGCAGATTTACCTCCATACTTTTCTCTTTGTTCGTCAAGAGAGTTTACAACTAAGATAGGTGGATACTTGGCAGCTAATTGGTCCTATATAGGTTTTAGGACAAAGTATGGTAACAAGGTGAATATTTAATCAGAGCCTATCCATCACAATCAATTAGAGCCTTACATGCCTAAAGTGGCAAATGTCAATTATGCCATTATTGATGAGGAAGAACTTCACATAGATCAATCTCTAACATCTTCTCTTGAAGGAGTTTCTAATTTGTATTTAGATGAATGGGGAGATGAATTTTATGAGCATGATCCTTACAAATTCATAGAGAAAGTTGGTCTTGGAGTGTATTTAATTCATGAGGAGGACTCTTTCATTCCAAACTTGATGAAGCCAAGTGAAAACATGGATGGTTTATGGCAGTTATTATTTGATGGATCTATAAGCAAAGTTGGGGAAGGTGGTGGAGTAATGTTGGTTTCTCCATCCAAGGAAAGGTACTTTCCACTTTCAAATTTCACTTCTCTTGTACTTGTAATGTGGTAGAATATGAGGCCCTCATTCATGGCCTTGAGTGGGCTAGGAAAATAGGTGTGAAAGAGTTACAAGTGTATGGTGATAGTGAGTTGATTGTGAATCAAATAAAAGGCCAAAATGTGACTGAGAAATCTTTGATTAAGTAATATAAGCATAGAGTGCAGGATATTGTGGAGAATTTCCAGGCCTTCAACATCCAATTTATCCCAAGAGAAAACAATAAACATGCTGATAGGTTGGAAACAATTGGAGCTCAATTTGATGTTCTAAAAGGGATAAGAGAAGATAAGAAGCAGCCACATCTCAAGGTGATTATAAGGCCCTTCATACCTGATAATGTCACTAATTGGCAAGTGTTTTATAGTGATCAACAAATAACACTTTTTCTACAAGAGGAGGTTGAGTTTTCTTCCAAGAATCGGTCCAAGCTACAACATCAATATGGAGGGCAGATTGTACAATTGAAGTCAAATAAGCTCCCTAAAGGTTTAGTCACTCTTGAGAGTATCTTCAATGATGATGACCAGTTGAAGAAAGAAAAGGTAATCATTTCTTCTAAGAAATAAAACTATGATCAAGTATAAATCTTCAAGGATAAGTTATTTTTACTTAGGAAGGTATGTACTAGTGAAGAGAAACATGCTTTCATTGAGTTATGCAAGGAGTTTTTTGATGTCTTTACATGGGAATATAGTGATTTAAAGGGATTTGATCCAAACTTAGCTCAACATACCATAGAGCTAATTGATAATGCTAAGTCTATCAAGAAAATACAAATAATAATCAATCCTAAGATTGAGCCTCTCATGAGGAAAGAGCTTACTAAGTTGATTGAGTCTAAGATCATTTTTCCTACTAAGCTTTCATCTTGGTTGGAAAACTTAGTCTCGGTAAGGAAGAAGAATGGGTAAATTAGGTTATGTGTTTATTTTAGGGACTTGAATATATTTTCATTGAAGGACCATTATCCTCTTCCTTCCATGGAGTAGATTTTGCAAGTTGTGGCAGGTAGTGAAAGGTTTTCTCTCCTTGATGGATATTTTGAGTATAATCAGATTTTGGTGAAAGAAAGTGATCAATATAAGATAGCCTTTACTACTAAATGGAGTACATATTCTTATAGTAAAATTCCTTTTGTCTTGTCTAATTCTGGATTTATATTTCAACGTGTAATGGATATGGCTTTTCAAGGACTAATAAATGACATTATGTTGGTGTATTTTGATGATATCATAGTTTTTTCTAAGGACGCAAATGATCACTCAAATCACCTTAGGTAGATTTTTAAGAGATGTAGAGAGTTTGGAATCTCTCTTAACCCAAATAAGTGTGTGTTTTCTATCTATGAAGGTAAACTTTTAGGACACATTGTCTCATAGAAGGGCCTATCCATAGATCCTAAAAGGGTGAGTGCAATCTTGGCATTGGATTTGCCCAAACACAAGAAAGGTTTGAAAAGTTGCTTTGACAAAATCAATTTAATAAGGAGGTTCATTCCTAAGTTTTCTATTTTAGTCAAGCCTCTAACCTCTATGCTAAGGAAGTATGAAATGTTCACTTGGCCAAGAAGAAGGAAGGAGAGTTTTGAAGAGATTATACAAGCCATTACCCCAGCTCCAACTCTTGCAAGGCCTGATTTCTCAAAGGATTTCAACTTGTATACCTTTGGAAATGATGAGGTAGTTTCTATCATGCTCACTCAATAAAATGAAGAAAACTTAGAGTAGCCTATTGCCTTCTTTAGTCAAGGATTGGAGGGCTATGAGGTGTGATACACCTATGTTGAGAAGCAAGTACTTTTAGTTGTTATAAGTCTAAAGAAGTTTAGGAATATGTTATCTAAAAACAAGATTCACATATTGGTACCTCATCCTAGTGTCAAAGAATTCTTTTTGAGTAGATATTTGAATGAAAAAAGGGCTGGTTGGATTACAAAAGTGATGAAATATGATGTAGAAATCAAGATAACCAAGCTAGTGAAAGGAAAGGGGTTATGTGAGCACCTTGATTCATATTTTAAGGAATAAAAAGAGTTTTTTTTATCACTTCATGATGACCCTATAAAAATTTCACCTTCATCTATGAGGAGTTGGACACAAGATATGATCCATTTTCTTCAAATCGGTGAATGTCGACAAGCCTTAGATATAGCTAAAAGAAGGTACTTTATATTACAATCTATTATTTATGTACTTATTGATGGAGTGTTGTTTAGGAATGAATTCTCATGTGTGTTATTTAGGTTTTTTAAATTATATTAGGTTGAGAAAATATTGTTTGAGTTTCATGATGGACCATCTGGTGGTCACTTTGCTCTAAGAACCACAACTGCAAAGATTATGAGAGCTAGATAATTTTTGCCTAGTTTATTCAAATACACCCATTATTGGGTAAGGAAGTGTAAAAAACATGCTCTCTTTGATGGTAAATAAAATATTGTTGCCTTGCCTCTTCATCCAATTCAAGTTGACCAACCCTTTATGCAATGGGGTCTAGATTTCATAGGCCTAATCAACCCACCTTATAATGTTGGACAGAAGTGGGTGTTGACTACTACAAATTACTTTACAAGATGGGTGGAGGATATTTCTCTCAAGGAAGAAAATGAAAGTTTAGTTCTAGACTTCTCTGAAGGCATAGCGACAAGGCTTGGGGTTCCTTCAACAATAATTTCAGATAATGCATTAGCTTTCCTTGGAATGAAGACAATTGAATGGGCTTTGAAACATGGCATCTATCTTAGTACTTCCTCCAACTATTATCCATAAAGGAATG
The DNA here is from genome assembly GCA_037957365.1 of Torreya grandis. Classification (NCBI taxonomy): domain Eukaryota; kingdom Viridiplantae; phylum Streptophyta; class Pinopsida; order Cupressales; family Taxaceae; genus Torreya; species Torreya grandis. The sequence goes on from JARHVA010002024.1 coordinate 2,178,617, forward strand.
GACTACCTGAGTCCACCAATAAGAATCTAATCAGGATCATAAAGAGGACAATGGAGGTGAACCAAAGGACTTGGCATTCCAAGTTGAAGACAACTCTTTTGGCTAATATGATCACCCCAAAAAGAGCCATTGGAAACTCACCATAGACACTTGTTTATGGGAGAGAAGATAGACTACTTATTTCACTTGAGCTACCAAGATTGTATCTCACTTATCCGCTGGATTGTTGGAAAATAAAAGCATGGAAGTTAGGTTGTGTGAATTGATGGAGCTTGAAGAGATAAGAGATCAAGCTATGCAAACTATGAGAGCTCACCAAGATCAAATAAAGAGATAATTTGATAAGAAATTCATGCTAAGAATCTTCCAATAGGGGGAAATTATTCTAAAGTGGGATGAAGATAGGGTTGAGCCTAGAAAACACAAAAAGTTTGATGCTTTGTGGAGTGGCCCTTACATTATCACCAAATGCAAGTAACACAATGCTTTCTAACTCTCAAAGTCAGATGGAGAGGAGCTTCATATCCCAGTCAATGGGATAGATCTCAAACATTGCTACTAAGGTTCTCCTCTCTCTTTGTACATAGTTGTTATTTTCCTTGTTTTCTCAAAGTGCTTATACATATGTGTGAGTTTGTTTGTGTTTTGCTTTGTCTTGTGTTTGCTTGGCATGTTGTTGTTATTTTGTGTTTTTTTTAGGAAATTATTTACTATTTGTATTCAATAACTCATTGAATCCCTTGGCCCATGATAGGATAAGGCTATTGGTCCTTAGTATAGCAGGCATACTACCCTTATGCGTCACTAATTTGTTGACTAAATTTGACTTTTAGGTCAAATTTAGATCTCTATAGGTAAAAAATTGTATTAGATGTTATATGGGTATAAATATTTGTCATAGGTTATATTATGGTTAAATTGATGTTATTTAATGTATTTCTAGCCTTAGTCAACATTTCATTAGCTTATTTGTCATTTTGGGTCATTTAATGTGCTTATAAGCATCATAAATGTAAGTGGCACAATTATCAAGGTTCCCAAGTGTCCTATTTTTATTTAAAATGTCCAAAAGATTAGTTTAACTATAAGGAATGTCAATTACATAAGAATATTTTAGGTTGTCTAATTAAAATCCAAGAAACCAACTGAAAAAGAGAGCAACAACACTTGTAGGGCCCATGGGGAAGTGTGACACATGGAAAAAGATCATGGAAAACTTATTCACCTTCATAAAACTCATTTATATGTTTGGCTTGCTCTGGAAGTGTCATTTTAAATCCAGAACCATTCTGCTCCTTTCTTGGTTTTCTAGACATACAGAAGTAACCTTCAGGTTTTTACTCAGTATGAATAGATCAAGATGATTCAAGTCAAATGATTTTTGGAGGTTTTAGTACACTTATATAAATTTATTTAAATATAAATAGTTTGAATAATTTTTTACTGTGCTTCATGAACCATCCTCATGAAGTTGATTATACTTTTATACTAGCTATTTCATACACCCTATAGGTTTTACTCAATTATGGTCAAATCCATATGAAAAAAATAGTTATGTTGGATCTAGAGGATGTTTTATACCTTCTCAAATGGTTTCCATTCTTATTTTCATTTTTCATAATGTTTTGATCAGCAAGTTAGTCTATGTTACAAGAAGGTGTCACCACTATGAAGTTTTAGTCAATTGTACCTTGTTATAGAATGATGGTCTTCTTCAGAGGTTTCATGTGAGTTTAATATGGTTTTACATAGGTATCTATGTCATATTATCACCTCTTCCCATGCTTGGTTCCATCATATCATGCTTTGGGTAAATTCCCATCTTGTCATTCTTCATTGTCAACTCTTTGCCTAATTTCACTTGCAATCACCTGTATAAGCTTGTTAAACTTGTTCATGGAATGGTAATAAGGGTATATTATTTTTCCAAGCCATTAATAGTTAGAAATATTTCATTGAGATGTTTTTAAAATGTTTAAGTGTGTTCACAACTTAATCACCATGCTAAAATAGTCATGAGATATCTTGCCTTCCAAGTGTTTTCCACTGATTTTCACATTGGAAGGATGTTTTGGAGCTTGTATCAAATATTTAATTGTTTTTAATCATTCATTTGTAATTTTTACAATAGTTTTGAGTTGCCCATGAGTTCCTTTATCTACCTTGTTGCTCTATTCCACACTCACTATCCACATTCAGCTCATTTTCACATACATGCATCTCATGTTGACATCATCAAGCCTTAGTATAGGTTTAAATATTTTTGAGATGTGAAAATTTCATTTGAGGTTATTGAGGGAGGCCTTGGACCATTGAAATCAAGTGAAAATTCATATAATTTATTCCATGGCAACTGGAGAAGCTTTACTACCTGTGTGTAAGAATGACCATCTACAGGTGTACCAATAAAACATTTAGATTATTGTATGGGAGATTTGATGCATGGTAAAGACCTTTTTAAGTTATATCAGTTGAAGGAGTCATAACACACTTGTAGGATGTGTTAAAATGGCAAAGGAAGGGGTATGATAAGTTGTTTGGGAAGGAGACTGTATTTTAGGAAAGTTGCCCCAAAAGGCAAAAATAAAGGTCCAGGGGGTTTTCATAAACCTCTTTAAACATGATTTAAAGGTGTTACAAGGAATATAAATAGTATAATTTGATATCTTATAGTATATACAAGACCTATATAAAAAATTAGGGTCAAAAAGTGAAGAAAATTTAGGAGTTGGGAACCTCCAAGTGGCCTAAAAAGCACTAAAACATTACAATTATATCTACAGGTTTGAAGTTGCAAATGAATTTTTGACACACTAAGGAGAAACAAAGGAAAAAACCTCATGACTAAGATGATTAAACTAATGAAAAATTGCATAAATTTCTTTAATGTTAGCAAAGGAATACTGAGACATGGTTATGCAACCCCTATGACTACCTATAGGTGTCCCTTTAATGAGAAATACACACCTACAATAGAGGTTTCTTAGTCTAAGCAAGAGAACACAGTTTATGCTTCAAAAGAGCACAAAAGTGAGTCCAAGGTGATTATATATGTTGTGTGACCAAAAGGGAGTTTAAGGAGGTCTTTTCACATCATAATCAGTCTCAATTAAAGTAAAGGACACCTACAATAGGGTTAAAGGGTAGAGTATTTCAGTATAGGACAATGACCTAAAGTTGATGCCAATATGGTTTTTGAAGGATTAAAAAGAAGAATGTTATTTAAATAATACATTTTGAGACCTATAAGGATTAAATTAAATGCTATACACATCATGAACAAGGTCTAAGTGAGCTCATGTGACCTACAAAAGTCTCCAGGTAGGGTTTCTCAGTTCTCTAAGAAAAAACTTGGTCTAGTGAGTTCAAAAGTGTATGTAGAATGATTTGGAGGTTAATATGATGAATTAAACCTCTATACACCTTATCCATATCTATTATGAGCTTCATAAGCTCTATTTAAAACATAGTAACATACAATCAAGGTCAAAATTAGGGTGTCTCAGTTAATAGATAGTGGAGGACTCAATTGTAGCCAAAAGTGCAGATAAGGCCAAATGGGAGTTTAGAACCTAATAAAGTAATGTGTGACCACATAAATGAATATATTTTTGACTTAATAAGCTAAAAAAAATAGATAAAAAAACCTACATAGGTCCACAAAACCCTTGTATACACCTACAACAGAGTGGAAGCTAGTGAAGGTAGTGTAAGACATGAACTTGTCTAGGGGGATGGAAAAGGGTCACAAGAAATGGAAAGTGGTTAATGATAGGAAAAAATGTTTTTTCACAAGCCCAATACTCTACCAAGGTGATCATATACCTTCCTTACTTATCCAAAGGGCAACAATCTGTACTGTGGGCTAAGAAACCATGTTTACTCAATAGATGAATATGAAGAATCCATAGAAGAGAAGTGTTTTGGGTGAATACAAAGCTTAGTAAGAATTAATTGATAATTATTAACATTTTGAAACAAAATATAAACATTTTTTTAACTTTTATAGGTCACTCTTAGGAGGATTTGAAGAAAAAACAAGAAAATAGGCTTTTTAGATGCCTTTTTTGGGCATTTTGAGCTGGTTAGGCACTTAAATAAAATATTTAAGATAAAAAATTTGGTAAAAATTATAATAAATACCTGTGAAAACTCTTAAAATACTCAATTTTCCTTGAATATGAGTTCTATACCTCATTATTTTATCTCAGAGGTCAGCCAGTCTAGGAAAATCAAGCTTTAGAAAAGCAATCTAGTGAGTACAAAATGGGCAAAGGGATTGATATGGAGATTTGGGAACCTTAGGAAACATTTTATGATGTGTATGGAAGGAAATTAGATGCTATTAAATCACTAATTCAGGATTATACCTTTCAGGATGACTAAAATGCCCCTACATACATTCCATCTAGGCAAGCTTTCACTAGGCCTAGTTGGTGAATGAGAGAAAAGGAAGAATAAGAGTGATTGGGAAGTTGTTTGGTGATATTATAATATTTAATGAAGTGTGAAAATTTATAAGACACCAACCCAACCATTTAAAATTAGTCTAAGTAGCCAAATCAAGCTGGGTGCATGCAAGGCCTATTAGGCCTTCAAGGGACCTAGAGCCAATTGGGGGTCTACCTTCATTTATAGATCTTAGATAGTCCAAGAATGTAGATTGACGTGTTTATGAGGTGTAAATAGACATGTTTGAACTTTTATTATGTAGGGGGACCTACAAGGAAGCTAATTCTAACTCTAAGATAGTCCAAGCATGCAAAAAGGGTGTAGACAAGCTCGATAGGGTGTCTTCAAGTGTTCATATCTCCTCTAAGGGTTTTCATGGGAACCAAAGGAATTTTAAGGGGTTATTAGGGTCCCTTATCATCAATTTTTTGGCATTAATTGGAAATTCAAACCTCAAATCTTTATGAACAAAGCTTAAGACTAAAAACTACCTAAAACCCTACTAAACCCTTTACGAGGACCTGATGGAGAAATCAAGATTTGAGAGCTATCTAGATGACATATTTTGATGATGAAAGCTATTATAAGTTGAAAAGGACTCACTCTAGCTTCCTTCCATGTTGTTGAGTTGTATGGAATTATATGGACAGGGGGCAAAATAGAGTTTTATTTACCATGTTATGTGTTTTTAAAGCTACAAGAAGAGTCTAAAGGTGAAATAAAGTTTGGAGGGAAGATTAGGACTTGTAATAAATCCATATGGAACTTTATTTCCAAAAAATAACTCCCAAGTGTCAAAACTAGAGCTCTCATCTCAGCCAGTCAAAATTGGCATAGTGGACACAAGGGTGAGAAGGGTGAAAAATCCAAGTGTGAGCCTTTTTAAGGTGTACCTAAGTATCATAAGGACATGGATAGTATTTAAAAATATAATTCACTCCATCCCATGGATTTTCATGGAAAACTAAAGCTAATTTTGAAGACAAGTGTGAGGGGTGACTGAAAAAGGAGTTTTTTAGACTACAGGTAGTGATGGCTTCCTTCTAGGAGTTTCCAGATGAGTAAGAATAAAACCAATGCATAGAGAGTCATGCATAAATGCATTCCATATCATTCCAATTATCATACCTATCCATAGTTAGTTGTGGGATATTCAAATAGGTTCAAATTATGAAGGTAATTTTTAAAGCTAAGATAAGGAGTTTTATGACACTTTTCATAGGTTTCATGACTTGTATGGACACTTGGGCCTCCTAAAATTGTAGTATTTATTCCATACATCTTTATAATGCAATTTTAACCCCTTTTATTAGATTTAAAAATGTCTAAGTGACCTTTGGGCTTCCCTTATCTTGTTTTTCTCTCAAAGGCTATAAATATTGATTCTTTTGAATTTTTTTAGCAACCTCAATTGGTTGATGGTAAAACTTGGCCAATTTTGTACTTGAATGTCTCTTGAAGCAATAAAAAAAAGTGATTTTTCCTACTTAAATGTTGTACAATTGAGTGTTATTACAATCTTGTTGGTCTTGTCTAGTATAAGATACTCTTTTCTAGCATGTTATCATTGATTGTTCACCAAATATGTAGAAGTGTAATTATTGCAGGTCTTTGTTAGTGTTCTCTTTTAAGTATATGTATGTTTTAGAAGTGGTTAATGATTGTATTCCACAAAATCATCATCCATTACCCTCCTAAGCATCCAAATACCTCTTGAACCTAGCATATGAAATATTCATGTGACAATCCATCTTGAGTTGTGAGTTTTGTGTGAAAGAAGCTTTGTTTAGCTCTAAGTATTTTTAGTTCAGTCAATAAGTGAAAATTAAATATTGGTGAATCACATGTATTTTTCATAGTTTGTCTTGTTAACCCTTTTCATGAAAATTTGATAGGTAAGAGAGTGTTTCAAAGAGTGCATCAAGGGAACTAGCCCTTCTAGAGTTTCATCCCACCAAATTGTTAACCATAACAAGAGATATGTTTCCATTGTGCCACTTGTATGAGGAGAGCTAGGCATATCCTCAAGGGGTGAAAATCCAAGTGATGATAAGAACATCAGAAGGATGCATAGTTCCTCTAAGCAAAAAGTTTTTAGGTATTTTAGGACTCATAAACCTGCTATTTTAACTATTTAAGAATCCAAGACTAAGGAAAAGTTTTTTATGAATCGTAAAAATGCTTATTGGAGTGAGGTAGAAGTGGTTAATTTTAGTGCATTTAGAAATTTTGGAGATCTAATTACCTTTTGGTATTCTAAAATTTTGATGGGGGAACCCATCCTAAAATTTTAGCATCATGTTGTAGTCATTTTCACAGATGTGATTGATAAAAAACAATGGATTTTATCTAATATATACACTCCTAACTTTATTTTAGCTCGTAGAAAACTATAAAAAGATACTAGATTTTTTAGGAATAATTACAGAGATATAACTTGGATTCTAGATAGAGACTTCATTTCTCCTTTGCATCTAGGGGGGAAAGGTGGGAATCAAGCATTTTTAGAAAGCATGGAGGATTTATCTTCCCTTATATTTGACATAGGGATGATTGATATGGAATTAAGAGGCCCTAAATTCACCTAGTTCAATAGGAGATTTTGTGAAAATCTCATTCAATGCAATTTGAATAGAGTTTTTATTTCTTTAGATTGGTTAGAAGCTAAGGATTTGACTCTTAAGGCCCTCCCCCAGATTGGATTAGATCTTAATCTACTTGAGTTGAGCATAAAGGATCAGGTTATAAAGGTAAATAGATATCCTTTTATGATGGAACACATGTTGTTCACTCATATTGACATTCATGATAGGATTTTAGAGTGGTGGTCTCCAAGTGGAAATGGTTCGACTATGTTCAATTTGACCGAAAAAATGAAAAAGGTGAAAATCAAAATTAAACAGTGGAGAAAGCAAGTTTTTGGAAATTTTCACCTTCAAAAGAAAGCCTTGATCGTTAAAATTTCAAAGATTGAAGAAGAGATTGAAAATAAGGGATAGGATATAGAGATGCAAAACAAAGAAAGACAACTTTTATGTGATTATCATATAATTGCAACAAAGGAAGAAACTCTTTAGAGACAAAAATCAAGAAAAATTTGGCTTACGAAAGGAGATAGAAACACCTAATTTTTTCATATTTCCACCTTAAATCACATAAAGCATAATTCTATCAAGGAAATAAATGATAGTGAAGGACATCTTACTTCTGATTTTGATTACATTAATCAAGAGAGCGTTAAATTCTTCAAAAATATGTACAAAAATGATTTTAAGAAGAATATCATATTTGAGCAATAATTTATTCGTGTGATCCCAAAATTGATGAATCAGGAGGATAATGAAGTGCTTAGTGTAGTAGCTTTTAATGAAGATCTCAAATATGTGCTTTCTAAGATGAACCTATATAAATCCCCTAGACCAGATGGTTTCCCCATTGCCTTTTTCTAAAAAAATTGGGATATTATAAGAGATGATGTGGTTGCAGCCATTAATGAATTCTTTTCTACCACTCAACTATTAAAGAATTTATCCACACCTTTTTAGTGCTAATTCCTAAGGAAGGGGCTATGAATTTTTCATATTTCCATCCAATTAGTCTATGTAATTCCATTAATAAAATCATCACTAAACTAATTTTGATAAGGATGCAACCAATCATGGAAAAAATCATTCAGTCTCAACAAGGAGGATTTATCCCTAGTAGACAATTTCAAGATGGTGTAATTGTGGCTTATCTATACACTCTACGAAAAATAGCAAAAGAGCTGCAATGGAAAATAGCAAAAGAGCTGCAATGGCGTTAAATTTGGATATGGATAAGGCATGTGATAGATTAGATTAGAGATTTATGGATATAATTATGGCTAAATTTGGTTTTTAAGACAAATTTAAAAAAAATCATCATATCTTGCATTGCCTCTTGTGTGTTTTCTATGTTGGTGAATGGCATTGATCATGATTTATTTAAGAGTTCTAAAGGGGTGAGACAAGGGGATTGTTGTTCGCAAAATCTATCACTTGTTTTTGGGGACAACATATGGACTATTTTGGCCCTGAAGGCCAAAATGATCTCTTCCTTTTTCAAAAAATGTTCTGAGCAGCCAAGTTCTTCAATTATTCAAGCATTTTCAGTTAAGGGACTCGCAGGTTCCATAGGTTCAACCGGTGGGCTTTCACAAAGAAACAAGTTCCAAACACTTAGGCATTTCAAGGCTAGTTCAATGCTGAAGTTCAATCAAAAGGCTTATTGGTGGGCTTCAAACAATTGGAGTGAACCACTTTGAACCATTGAACCATTGAACCCCACCTCCACAAGGTTCAAAGGTTTAACGAGTTCAAAGGTTCAAAAAAGAGTTAAGCGCTTCAACGAGTTTGAAGACTTCGACAAGTTCAAAAGTGCAAAGGCTTCGACAGACTTAAAAGAAAACTTCAAAGAGTGAAGATTGAACTATTGAACCGTTGAACCTTGAACCAAAAGAGTTCAAAGTTTAAAGGTTCAACGAGTTCAATAAGTTTGATGGACTTAGAAAATCAAATGATTCAAAGAGTTAAGATTGAACCATTGAACCTTGAACTTCGAAGAGGTTAACGAGTTCAAAGGTTTAACGAGTTTGACAAGAAAGGAAAGAATCTAGAGAGTTCAAAACTTCAAAGGATTCAAAGAAAGAGAATAACTGTTGAACTTTGAAATGCAATGGTTCAAGGTTCAAAGGTTCAAAGTACGAACGAAAGCTTTGAGTGAATGAAGGAAGCAGAATTTTCTAGAAAGGGTTCAAAGAAATGGTTCAACCAAAGAAGAAAAAGAGAATGAATGCGGCTCTTTACAAAACATTGAACCAAAGAGCCGATTGAACCAAAGAGTCAATTGAACCACCCAAACTATTGAACCATTGAACTGATGCACTCTAAAGGTTCAAAATTTCAAGGTTCAAAGTGGTTCAAGTGACCAACAACCAGTGACATCCCTACGAACATCAAATTCAAGGTAATAAAATATTTGTTGTTTTTCAAATATGGCACGAACCTGAAAACAAACTCAGTGACCGGCCAAAGAAGGAGCCAAAAGAGCCAGCTGAAAGAGAGAAGATAGCCCAAGAGCTCAAATCATGTGGAAGAGACAAAATACAACAAGGAAAGAGGGAATGATGTAGAAAGACCAAAAATATCTGTGTAGGAGTTATTTCTAGTAGGTGAAATAGTCCACCAGGTGGACATTAGAGAGCACAAGCACTCAATAGCATGGCCTATTCTTCTAGATTGAGTAAAGGCAAAGTAGACAGCTACGTAAATATCAAGAAGAGGACCAGGCAACCCATAATTTTGGAGGAGACATTTGAGAATAATTAACATGCCAAAGTTAAGGCCGATGCCCTATTCCAGCATGGCCCCTTCACAGAATTTCAAATGCATTCAAGGCATTGAATGTAGCATGGGCCATTTTGTGAAACAAAGCACCAAGTCTTTCTTGGCTATTATATATTGTAATCTCTCATCTTATGCAAAGGAGATCTCTCTGTTATAGAAGTAAAACTCTACCCAAATTGAAAGGCATTTCCTAAGACTTTGACCTCAAATTGTTAATCATATTTCTTTATTTGAATGAGAAAATAAGTGACCTTTCAAACTTTGTGCTGGAATAGCTTGTGTTATTTAGGAAGTTGTTCTTATGTCTATTTCCTAGAAGCATTCTTGTCTATTTAATTTAACAAGCAGAACTAGTGGAAGTAATTAGGAAGGTGTCTTGAAGCCGATTGTGGAGAGACTTTGTGTTGCCACAATGGTCTTTAATGTGTTGTTTTTTATATCTGTGTAAAGGATCTTGGGATGAATTTGTGCCCCCATTTTCATTTGTATATTTCACTCTTTGGCAGTTGAGGTGGATACTTTGTGCTACACTTCATCCTGATGTGTTACTGCATCTAGTTACTTTTACTACCCAAGAAGGAATCTGGCTATTGACTGAGTATTACTTCTGAAAGAAGAGAAGTACCTCCAACAATCACCCAAGAATTATCCTATGTTTATGAACATCATCTCTGAAAAAGAGAGATGGATGGTGTTATCCTACCCTGAGTGTTATTTTCAGCTTATATTTATAGTATATTAATATAGTACCTTATAGTTATAGGGAACCTCCCCTTGATGAGAGGAGAGATTTGTCCCATTTTGATGTGGTAAACCTGCACATTTTGGCCGATTAATCTCTCTATGCTGTGGTTGAAACACCTATTTTTCCCTCAGTTAGCTGGTGACAAAATATTCACCCAACAAGGATCATCTTTTTTCTTCATCTTCATGGTTAAATCTCTTAGTATATTCATTTCTAAAGCTATTGGCTCTTCATATTTTAAAGGTTTTAAACCAACTCGATTTGTGGTGCCCATCTCCCATCAAATATTTATAGAGGACACCATTATTTTGGTTGAAGCTTTTATTTAGGAAGATAGAAATATTAAAAAAAAAATATTGATTATGTATGAACAAACTTCTAATAAAAAAATCAAATTTGATAAAATATCAATGTATTTTTTCATTACATTGACTGCAAGACAAGCTATAATAACTCTTATTTAGGATGCCAAATCAAGGTTCTACCCTCCTCCTATATTGGCATGCCCCTTTTTAGTAATTAACTCTCTATAATAGTGTGTAATCCATTAATTGAAAGATTTCAAAGAAAGCTCACATGATATAAAGGTAAGCTTTTATCTTAGGCAGGCAAGGCTTTGCTGATCAAAAGTGTGTTTTAGTCTTTTTAGTTTGCCCAAGTTCGTTGAGGATAATTTATCTAAGATACAATATAATTTTATTTGGGTTGGTACTGAAGAGAGAAATAAAATTTTAATCATAAAAATATATGGCAGTTTTGGCCTAAGGAACTTGCAAATGATGAATAAAGCACTTATTTCTAAGTTTGTGTGGAGATTTATGAATACTAACACCGTATGGATTAAAATTGTCTCTTTCAAATAATTAGATGTCTGTGTTTCATTGAACATTCTTAGAGAAGATCTTTTTGTGCATAGCTCCCATATCTAGGATTTCTTGATTTCTAATAAGGAATTGATTAAAACTAGTTCTAAATGGCAGATTGGAAATGGTCACAAGGTTGACTTTTGGAAAGACCCATGGGTATTATATCATCCACTCAATTAAAATGAGACATGGAAACATTTACAAGGGGATTTATGGAACAAGTATGGGTTTAAAGTTCAATATTATTAGTAGGTGGTGGAAGGCACCAAATTCTAGAAAAATTTGAGCTTATATAACATTAGCCAAGAGGTTTCTTTGATGTTATCTAATCTAAACAAATTGTTGATAAATGTTCATATGCATTACATTAATAGAGAGGATTATATTTTATAGAAGGAGTCCTTCAATGGCCACTATAAAATTAAATCAGGGTATGATCCACTAAAATAAAATCTTGATGACATATGCAATTGGGAGATTTTATGGGACAAATAGCTTATACCTAAAATAAATTAATTTCTTTGGGTGGTAGTTCAAAATAGAATTCTTACCATAGTGAATTTTAGAAGAGGATCTGTTTTAACTAATAGATGTGTCCTTTGTGAAAATGATAATGAATCTGTATTCCATCTTCTCATCGACTACACTTACTCACAGGAAATTTAGAACTATTTTCTTATTAAATTTAATGTCTACTGGGTGCAAGATGGATCTTTGTTGTAAGTATGGAAAGCATGGGAGTGCCCCTTTAAGAACACCCTTCTCAAAAAAATATGGAAACTTTGTTTGCCTCATATCATTTGGGGCATTTGGGGAGAGCACAATAATAGGATTTTTAGAGAGAATAAATGTAACAACAAAGTAATATCCAAAAGGATATTTGCAAACATTCTGGATAAATACAACATTGAGCCTAATAAAAAAAGGTAAAATCTCCTCTCGTTTGAACAAATTCTTGCTCATAAATAGTAAATTGATATTTTTGGGTTGGGTAGGCCAGATCCTAAAGATGAGATTAGAAAAAGAAATAAATGGAAACCCCCTCCTTTGGGTTGGATAAACCTCAAATTTAATGAAACTTCGAAAGGGAATCCAAGCCCAACTGGAGGAGGTAGTATCATAAGAGATCATCAGGGAAATTTGGTTACAGAGAATGCTAGAGACATGGGAGTTGACTCTAACCACTAGGCTGAGGCACTTGCAGCCTTGTGGGGACTTAAATTGGTGCAACAATTGGAAGTGAAAAAAATCATAATAGAGGGAGATTCCCTTAATATCCTAAATTGTTTGTTTAAGAAAAATGTCACTAGTTGGACCATTAAACAAGTAATAGAGGAAGATATAGGCATTTTAGACTCCTTGTATCAAGTCCTTATTCAACACATATATTGGGAGTGAAACTCTATTGTTTACTGGTTCACAAATAAGGGTGTGGCCACTTTGGGAAGAACTTCTTGGATGGACTCTAAAGAGCTTCCTAGGGACCTTGTCTAAAGGATTAAAAATGAAGGTTTATCTAATAAACATTGCATATGAGGAATTGGGGAACCCTCTTAAGCCTAGGGGAAAGATATATTGGGAACTTAATATTAATATTAGTTCTTGTTTTTTAATGGTTTGGTTATCCTTTGTTTGGCTTCTTGATAAGCTTCTAGACTTGACAATACATCTATTAGACTACTCGAATACCAAAAACATCAAAAAGACATCTTTATTTTGTGTTGGGGAAACTTCTATCTAGATTTGAGAAGGATTGTTTTGCCTTTGTGTTGGATTTACTTGGAGCATAATGGGATTACTGAATAAAATAGAACCTAAAATGCTATAACAAGTGAATAATAATGAGATAATTTGGGAGGCATTACAAGTTGGGGGATTTGCAAGGTTCATGGAAAAAATAGAAGGACATGACAAGCATATATCGACTATTTTTGCTAATGCTTCTGAAGATAGAACTATTAATATTAATGGAGTCACTTTGGAAATCATGGAAGAGCTGATTACACATATAACATGTTTGGCAATTGAGGAAACAAAAATCTCCAAGTCTGTTAGAGACTATAAAAGAGATAAAGAGATATTTCTAGAGGAATGGGAAACTCTGAAAATGTTGCATAATGAGTTCAACTATGAATCATTGCCCAGGCCATATGATGAGGTCGCCTATCATCTAATGCAATATGTCACTCTGGAAGGTAGGTTTAACATTGTTAGATGGTCTTCGTGTTTCACTAAAATTTGTCTATTTTAAGTCTAAAGAAAAATAGAGAAGAAGGATAGAGATAAGTGATTAGAATGAACCTAGATTGGTTTACATGACGTATCCAGACATTGTGAGCACTCCTATTTGGCTAGAGAGGACTAATGTTATTCACAACATGAGTGTAGCAAAAAGTAATAGAGTGTAGGTGGTATATTTAGTTTGTATTTTGGAAGTTGTTTGGGCAGGTCTTAGAAGGGTTAAAAAATCCACAGTTGTCGATGTCAGTTATGCTGCTAAAGTTGGTGAGGAAGTAACTGATAACGATTAGGCTATCAAGGTCGGTGAGGAAATGTGACCAATATCGGTTAGGCTACCTATGTCAATAGGGGTAATAATTTACTAAGATTTTGCGAATGGCTTTTCTAGATCTAGGAAATGGTTTTGGTTAGGTCTGAAAGGTTGGGGGAGAGTTGTAAGAGAGAGAGAGTAGTGTTTGGATGGATCTGGTCAGAGGTTTGGTGTGTTGGAACAAGGGAAAACAAGTGGGGAAGCTTTATAACTCCTTCATGGGGTTGAATCAAGAATGTGTAAAAGTAATAAATAGTAGATGTAAAAGAGTTATAAAGTAACTACTTAAAGACTTACATAATAAGTGATATACTTAGGTACAATGGTGGCTGGATGATAAGTACCAGATGGATGGCTCTTATTAGGCAGTCCAAATTGATGCCTTGAATAGAGATAACAAGCAGGTGTTGTTAGTTCTCAAGAGCTTGGTTCCAGATCTGGATTGACTTGTGCAAGATAACAGTAATCCAAGATGTCAAAAGTTGATTGCAAAAAGCTTATATGTAAATAAGGATGAGTCTTCTTGATTTTTTTTGACCTGAACATAAATTTAGAGTTTAGCTTATATAACTGATTTTGGTGATCTCACCGACATTGACTATGGGTTTACCAATGTCGGTGGCATTAGAATAGGTAAAATTATTATCTTTAGCCTATTTTATGTTATTTCTCATGCCAAGTGTGATATCCATTATAAAATGGTAGAAATAGGAGGATAAGAAGGATGTAGTTGGTTAGGAATTTATTTTTGGGGTGAGAACAAGTCTTGGGTAGTTAGAATAATGGGACTAAGTCTTGAGGTGACTCATCAGGTGAGAATCAGTCTTAGGATGAGGTGGCTATGTAAGGTGGCAAAATGGGTTTTTAATTAACTTAATTATATATTTTAAATTAATTAAATATGTGAGGGGTAAAAGCATGGGTTAGGGAGGCTAATCATTATTATTAAAATAGGGCTTAAGGGGGGTTTCAAAATAGGGAGTTATGCATGTGTGTGACTCAATTTTAATGTATACATTTTCCCCTTTTTGTCTTGTAATTTGCACTTGACAAGTTGCAAGACAAAAATAGGAGTTAGATGCTTGAGGTATTGGACGAGGTATCCCCCCTCAAAACATGAATTGATGGAGGAGAAACCAAAATCAGGTACTGGTTTGATAAGAAGTGAATTGTGTGAGTGGAGGAGAACATGGGATCATTGATTGTGCATATACTACTATGAGCTAGAGTTGACAAAATCAAGAATAGGGAAGGTTGAGGAGGACTTGGATAGAAATAACCAAAGCATAGTTTGTAAGTGATAGCTAATAAGGTCAAAACAATCAAAGTTATAGCTCTAATGGTCTATGTGTACTAGGTATCTAAGGTAGGAAATGCCCCTGAGAAACACAAAAAAGTTATAGGTGACAAGACGAGCTTGGTTTCCATCTAAAACACCTAATACACATGCATGTGTATAATATCCAACTATAGTAGAATAGCATAAGTGATCCAGACAAGCGATGCAAGGTTGGTGTAAAAGGGTCAATGGGTGAGGAGATATTCATGATCTCTAGTGAAGTCATCATGGGTAGAGATTTAAGTGATATTCAAGGGTGGTTATCATGGTTGGGGAGATATACGTGATCTCTAGGTTGGTTTCTATGGTCAGAGAGATATATGTGATCTCCAAGTTGCCCCATATTATGGGTAGAGTCTAAAGGGCGGTTGGTGGAAATTCTAATGTAATGGTGCTAACGTCAATCATATTACTAATGTTGGTAGTAAATATTGCCAATGTCTATGACTTAAGGCAAGGTTGCCGACATCAGTGGGAAATATGGCCGACATTGGTGGATTAGGTCAAGTATGTCAATGTCAGTGGGTGACCAAACCTAAAAAAAGGGGTTTGAAAGCCCACCAAAACTCATTTTCAACATTTGATTAGAGAAGCAAAGAGCTCTGAGTGTGACTAAGATGGAAGAGCTAGGAGGGGACCCAGCAGGAGGTGTGCCACCATAAGAACCAGTTGTGCCAGCCTAGAGGAGAAGGAGAGATGAGGTAAGATCCTCTGTAATTTAATTTGAAATTTGAGTTGGTTAATTTACTTCTTATAGTCTAAATTTAGAGGTTGGGCAAAACAATTGGTGTTAAGGGGGGTAATAAATGGTTTAGGTTAATTTGGGAGGGATTTTGGGTAGGTTTTTAGGGTAAAATTTAATTTGGGGAGATGGGTCATTCGGCCCTAGGGCCAAACCAGGTACTAACATTGGTGGGGTCTACCAACATTAGCCAATGCAGTGTCGATGTCAACAGCTAGCTACTGACGTCAGTCGATACCAAGCACTGATGTTAGCATATAAAACTGATGTCAGTGACTGTGAAGAACCCAAAATAGGAAAAAAGGTCAATTTGGATCCCTAATTGAAGTAGTCAACTAGCCTAATAACCGAGCTAGCCTTAGAAGACCTTGTGTCGACTAAGTGTTGCCTATATAGCCCTATTGAGGACCTCAGGGCAATGTAGTTCTCTAAAAGCCTAGGGAAAAAGATCTCAGGTATGGTTAAAAGAGTGTTAGGGGAAATGGGTTAAAAAAAAGGATAAGTTGAAATAGGTCAGGGGACCTAAGGCTTAAAAGATAGGTCATAGGGTCAAAGTTTAGGGAGATAAGCCATGAGGCCTAGAGTTATGATAAGTAGTTGGGCCAGGGGTGGAGAGAGAGGTAGTGAAGCATAGGGTAGAGAGAGAGGTATTGAAGCCTAGGGTAGAGAGGGGGAGTAGGTTAGATAGTTAATTGGGTATATGGTTGTGCTAACTATAGAAGACCCTGTGTCAACTGACTGCTACCTATATAGCCTAGTGGAGGGCCTCAAAACAATGTAGTTCTCCCAAAGAGAAGGTAAAAAGGTAGTGATAGATTATATTAAAAAGTATGTGACTTGAGTTGTGTGTGTATGGATGCAGGCAAAGCTGGAGTTGACGTTGTAGGATCACCTATCGAGGCTACTGATGTAGATGAGGAGAGATGTTACCTTGGAGGAGTGGGAGCACATGGCAGCCATAGGATTAGGGGAAGTGCAAAAATATTGTAGAGTCACACGAGACATGAGTCTGATGATAGTATTGATCGAGAGGTGGGATCATACCACCAATACCTTCTACCTACCGATCAGAGAGTTGACAGTGACTCATGAGGATGTATACATGATTTTATGATTGTCGCTCTAAGGTGAGGAGATCTTCTCATGTTTGAGAGAGGATCATGATATTCACATGGTGGCATTATTTGGAGAGCATGTTAGTGAGGTGACCTATCACTCAACGAGCTTTGCCTATGAACCATTGTACATTGTTGATGAGGAGCAGCATCGACTGAGCATCCTAATGATGATGGGGATTATTATGTATGCATTACTAGATGTAGATGGTGGGTGATTCTAATTGCATTGACCAGTGTTTTGGCCCAAATGGTTGAGTAATGGACTGTATTTGCATGGGGACTAGTGTTTCTAGCATAGTTATATAAAGAGATGTGGGGGTTGAGACTACAATAGCAATATAGTTTGTGTGTCGGGCACTTAATCCACTATTGGGCATATGAGCATATCATGGTGACATGGCCATTGGGGCTACCTACCATGATTCTAGCCAGCTTTAGGGTGTGTTTTAGATGGTGGAGAGATGGGATAGCCCAAACCTGAGTAGATGGAATAGTGCATGATATTGATTATTATAGGCACATGATAGAGGGTTTGATCCCTATAGATATTGTGTGGAGACCCTACTTGACATATCCTTCATTCAAAGGATAGGCAGACTAGCTTGTTGGATTATAAATCTTATTATGGGTTAGAGGGAGGTGAGTCAATGAACTGGAGATGGTACCCATGGCATGTGGCAGGAGGTAGTTCAGCCTGCTACATGATATACTACCTGCCTTCCCTCGATATAGGAGGGATGATATTGAGGCACCCCTACCCTTGCCACAAGAGACAGACGGGCCAAATTTTGAGGAGCTACCAACATGGTTGAGTGTAGTAGATCCAGGGTGCAAAACAACATATATGGCTTGGTGGGCAGGTTTGCATCCCATGGTGAAGGTTAGGAGGCCACCATAAAATTTGCAAGGGTTGATGAGAGAGAGATGTAGTTATACAAGCATGAGATGTAGTAATACAGGGACAAGATGCAGTAGTGCAGGATCAAGATATAACTCAGGCACAAGTATTGGCTTTACAAAGATAGATGGTGACATTACAAGGCCAATTTGAGGCACTATAAGGCTAGGTTGGGGCACTACAGGTCTAGGTCAGGGTTTTACAGGGTCAAGTTACTACACTAAAAATAGAGAGGGATAGTTTGAGAGCAGCAGGTTAGGCTACTCCTCCTCCACCATAGGGACCAGTATAGGTAGGGCCTTTAGTAGGTGCAATGGAACCACCACAGACTGTATCTATGGTGAGGTATACTACTACCCTTGATGAGATTACTTATTACGAGAGGGCCATCAAGGAGTTCCCATAGATTCAGAGGTATTTCAAGATTAGAGATCAGGAGAGATCAGTGACATGAGCCATGACTTCTAGCTCACACAGACGTAGACGGTCAGAGAGTGGTGATGACACTGCTTCTTCACAACCATGCGAGAGCCTCAAGGACTTTGAGTGCCAGAGTTTGATTTTGTTATATATGTTATATGCACACAAGCCTGCAAGCTGAAGATGAGAGATGTATATTTTGAGAGAGAGATGATATTATGATGATGTATTGATGTATATGTATGTTAAGCATATATATATATATATGTATGTATGTATGTATGTATGTATGAGATGTATATTTATTATGATTTTGAGATGCATTTATTATGATTATGATGATGATGTTGATGATTATTTAATGTTATGTTAATTTGATTTTAATGTTTGAGTTAATCTAGCATTTCCCATATGTGTGATTGTATATGCATAGTTGGTTTGTTAACTTCATCTTAGCATTTGTCCATATTTGTGATGGTGTATGTTTAAAATGAATAGGTTGTTTATGTTATTTTATTTCAGTATTTTTCCATATTTGTGATGGTTTATGCTTAAAATAAATAGAGTAGGCTTGATAGTGCTTGTATGAAATTTTCATCTCAGTAGAGAGATCAACATGTGATTTGAATGGGAAAATAAAGAGGCAGAATGCTCGTGTATTGGCAAAGAACATAATTATAACATAAATAGGCTCAATAACATGAGCCTCTTTCATGCTTTGCATCGTTGGACCATTTTTTATGTTAGAGAAGCATCGTGTTCACCTTGTGTTAAGTGAGTTCAAATTCCCTTGAAAGAGTATGAGGGAAAAAAGGGTAAATGAGTGAAAGTGTTTGGGTAGCATAACCTTTGAAGTGGGGATGATATGCTCCTATTGTGGATGACTTGAGGCAACTATAGGCAAGTCTATGACTTAAAGCATCTTTTTTTAATTTGTAAGTTGATCAATACGGGAAACCTACAATGGGATTTTGTATGTGTTGAGGTCATATGAAGCTGATCAATACGAGAAGATTTTTATTTGTATTTCCCTTTGAGAATAAAGTTTGGCATAGCCATCCTTCAAGGGAGTGGTCTAAGCATTTGTTTTTAAATTTTGAATAGCTATCCTTTAAGGGAGCAGTCTATTGATAGTAGCAAAGAGAAGTTATGTAGTTGTCATTCAAGGGAGCAGTCTATGTTGAGAAACATGACCTTAGAGATTAGAACTTGTCTACATATCCCATTTTTTTTTTGCTTTTATTCATGGACAAGTCTATAGAGGCTTAGGATTTTTCCACTTTGAGGGCAAAACCATAGCACCTCGTAAGTTAACTAAGTGTGTAGGAGTAAGGGTTAAGAGGAAGGGAGATGAATATAATAGGGGTGCTCAAGGGACAAGCTCAAGTGAAACACGTGGTGAAGCAACACTTATTTAAAAAAAGAATGATCATAGGTGTAAGGCATTTAAAGTCTCGGATTCTAGCCTTCCTTTGAGAGAAGACAAGTGATAAGTTCTTGAGCCATACTTTTGAGTTATGATGTAGGGGCCAAGCCAATTAGGAGCAAACTTACCCTGTTTGATTTTCTCCATGTTCATCACATGTTGATTTTCTTTTAATATGAGATCTCCAATATTGAAATCTCGCTCTTTGAGGTTTTTGTTGTAAGCATGTTTGATGCGCTCTTGATAGATTTGGAAGTGGTTGTGGGCTAGGAGATGGAGTTCATCAATCAATTCGAGTTGAGCTAAACATTCTTGGTGAAAGTCATCATTAGTATGTTTTTTAGAGAAATGTGAAGAGAAGAAATCTAAACCTCAAGAAGCAAAATAGCCTCTATACCATACACCAAAGAAAAAGGCGTAGCACTCGTAGGGGTTTGAATGCTAGTGTGATAAGCCCATAAAGCAAAAGGAATGTGTGTGTGCCAATCTTTGCCCATATCGTTGACTACCTTCATGAGAGTTTTGGTCAATGTTTTGTTAGAAGATTTTGCTTGTCCATTCTCTTATGGATAGTATGATAATGAGAAGCTTAAAATTCCAAATGTATCACAAAGACTTTGGACAGTCTTGTTTTGAAAGATTTACCACTGTCTATTATAATTTTATGTAGGACACCAAAATGACAGATGATGTAATGGTTGATAAAGTCAACAATTTTGTCAGCCTTAGTAGAGATAAGAGGAATGGCCTCGTCCCACTTAGTGAAGTATTCAGTGGCAGTAATGATAAAATAATGATGGAGGGAGGAATGAGGGTTAATCTCCCCAATTAGATATAAGCCCTATTGGGAGAAGGGTCCGAAGTCTTTGGCAACTTGTAATGCATGACTTTGAATGTGAAGGAGGTTAGCATGTTATTGACATTTGGCACACCATCAAACGTAATCACCACAATCTTGATGGAATGTTGGCCAATAATATCTGAGTCGAAGGATACGTTTGGCAACTATGTGACCATTGAAATGTCCACCACATATGCCATCATGGACTTCCTTAATAGTGAAGGGAGTCTCAGTAATAGCGAGGCATATAAGGAGGAGAACATCAAAACCTCATTTGTAGAGAAGTCCCCCTAGCATAGTGTAATGAGTGGCACATTTTATGAAGGCATGTCTCCCATTATTAGAGAGATCAGAAGGGTAATAGAAAAGGAAAGATAATTTGTGAGTTATTTGTACCATAATTCACATGGGTTGGATGTTACATTTCTGATAAAGAGGATGTTAGTTGATGCATAGGAGGGTAATGTTAAGCGATGCACAGTGACATATATTTTTGAGGAAGAGGATGAAGAGGGTATGTGTGAATCAAGTGAAGCCATTGTGTTAGAAAACTTATTTGTAGATTGAGGAATATTTTGTAAGAGATAAGAGTAAAATGATCCCAATAGCGTATCTACACAATGTTTATACCACTATAGAATTTCATTTTTGCATAGGTAGGAACCATTAACTTGATTAACCACTAGCTAAGAATCACCAAAAATGGTTATGGATTTGATACCTAAAAAGAGAGCTATTTGAAGCCCTAAAATCAAAGCCTCATATTCAGCCATGTTGTTAGTACATTCAAAATCTAGTTTAAATGACAAAGGAGTAGGCTCACCATCTAAAGGATTAAGAATGACTCTCGCACCCCCACTATATTGACATTTAGACCTGTCGAAGAACATCATAATTTAATAGGAGATGTCATCAGTAGAGAGCATTATGATGGATTCATCAAGGAATTCAAGGTTTGAAGGTTGGTTATCAGGTAAAGGGGCAACATCTAATTGGTCAGTGATTGTTTGCCCCTTAATAGACTTTTATTGAATAAATTCTAATTTGAATTCAGTAAGGAGCATGAGCCACTATGTTGCACGTTAGTTTTGAAATGGCTTGGAATGCATGTATTTAAGGGGATCAGTATGGGTGACCACGTAGGTTTTGTGATTTAGAAGATAATGGCAGAACTTGAAGGCTAAAAATACCAATACGAGGTAAATTTTTTTTGTATGGGTATATCGAGTCTCATAATCAATAAGTGTGTGGCTTATATAGTAAACTACCTATTATTGATGGTGATCATCTTGATATGTAATCATAGCACCTAGAGAATGGTCTGTTGCAGAGATGTATGGGTAGAAAGGTTGATTTTCCTTAGGTGGAATAAGAACTAGTGGGGAAAGGAGATATTGTTTGAGTGCATCAAAAGCTTCTTGTAAATATGTATCCAATGGAAGGAGACATCCCTTTTGAGGAGATGGTGAAAGGGTTGGCAACGATCTGACAACTGGGAGATAAAGTAGTAGATTGACTGAAGTTTTCCTTGCAGGCTATGAAGTTGTTTTATATTAGTAGGTGGAGACATCTCTAGTATTTATCTAACCTTTGTAGGGTCAAATTCAATACCAAAAAGAGAAATGATAAAACTTAAGAGCTTACCCAAAAGAATACCAAAGACATTTCTTTAGGTTTAGTCAAATGTTATATTAGAGGAGACAGACAAATACGATTTTGAGAATCATCAAGTGATCTTGGAAAAGTTTAGACTTTCCAAGTAAGTCATCCATGTAATATTTCATAATCTCGTGTAGGAGATCATGGAAGATGTAAGTCATAGCACATTATATTAGTGGCACCAACATTCTTCAGACCAAAAGGCATGACCCAATAATTGAAATTCCCCCATGGGGTAATGAAGGTTATCTTGTGTTGATCCTCAAGAGCAACCAAGATTTGATTATATCCAAAGAACCCATCCATAAGTGATATCATCTCATGGCTAGCTATTAGATCAACAAGTTAGTCAATACTTGGCAATGGGAAGTCATATTTTGGTTAAGCAAGGTTTAAGTCATGATAGTCAGTGCAAACACATATTCTATCAGCTGCTTTTATGATAGGAATAATATTAGAAATCTATTGTGGGAGGTCAATGGGTTAGATAAAGTTAACAAAAAGGAGGCATTAGAGCTCTTCTTTGACAAGGAGAGTGATATAAGGATGAATCTTATGAAGCTTTTACTTAACAGGTTTAGCATCTTGATTGGTGAAAATGTTATGGGTGATGATAGAGGGGTCAATACCAGCATGTCATTATAAGAACAAGTGAAGGCTTTGAAAGGATGTGGGATTTATCATGAGAGGGCAAATTGATGTCAATGGTTGATTCATTTAACATAGCTTGTGTTTCAGATGGGAGTGATCGTTAGATATAAGAATCATCTGCACCCATGTATGTGAGAATAGCATCATCATCTTGACATTGGACAATGTTAATAGTGGGAGAGTCTTCATCAATTATTTTAGGATGAGCGAGAGGAAGCGACCTTGTTTCCTTCCCCTGGTGATAGGTGAGAGGCCCTAAATGGATGGAATTTATTGAAAAAAAAATAGAAGGTATAGATACCTCTAATTCGGTAGGCGATGATGGAGAATAAGGTGGAGAGGGAGAGATTGGCTCTCCAATAATTGGTGCATGTGAAGTTTTGGTGAGTTTAGTTGGTTTGTCATATCCCACTCCATCCCTCTTTTTTGCATTTTCAATGGTTTTGCTAGTGGGATATTTAATAGGTGTATAGACACCCTGCTCATAATGACCCAAAACAAATCCTTTCTAGGCACACCAATAGAGATAGGTGTGTGAAAAACTAGTCTTGCTCAGGAAAGAGAAGTCACAGGTAAATGGTTGTGGTGAAGAGGATGGATTGCTGACAATGGGAGCTTGATCAATTCCCCCATATGTGAAATTAGCTCGAAGGTTAGGAGGCCCATAAGGGATGACCTTCCCAATGCAAGGATCATAATTTGGGTGCATGTGAAGCTTTCCAAACTCTTGTGTAGTATAGAACATGTCGATCATCAACAAATGATATTCTTTGAGTGACAAATGTTTAAAAGTTTCCTCCATGGGATCCGTGTCAAGAATTTGTGTTGTCGGGATCTATTTAATTGGGGTAGTGGAGCTTGTGGAAGATTTAGAAGTATCATGTGGAAAAGATGATGTCTTTAATGGAATAAGAACATCATTGGGACTATAAGTCCTGTTGTATGTTTTAAATAGAGGTGGGTTAGCAGGTATAATATGAACTTGCCCATTGTGTTCAAACTTGACACAATAGTGCAAAGTTGAGGGTACACATACCATAGCACGTATCTAAGTTCATCCAATCATGATGTTATATTATAAATCTCCTTCTACAACATAGAAGATCTCAAGAATTATGTGGGGACCTACACGGATATGTAAGATAATAGTGCCCACCATATTAGTTGTGGTATTGTTAAAGGAGCGGAGTCTGCGTTGATATGAGACATGCAATTATCAAGAAGAGCTAGTTGTTTGTAGGCATGGATGGAAATAATATTAATAATAGATCCCCCATTAATCATGACTCTCTTAACATGAGTTTGATCAATATATGCGATAATGAAAAGGGCAGAATCCTGATCTTCAAGGTGTTGAAGTGGAATTTTTGAATTACTAAAGGAAATTAGGGAGATGGAATTAAGAGATTTGACCAAAGTTGCAATAGGTTGGGGATCATCAGGTTTTACCTCAATTGCTTGCAAAACACTAATCAAATCTTGATGATGTTGGGGTGATTTTTGGATTAACTCATATAAGGACATTTTCATAAGAGTTTGGTGAATTTGTTTCACCATCGAGCTTTGAATAACATCTGAAGATGTTATTTTTAGGACACCCAAAATGGAAATCTTGGGATTTGGAAGAGGAGTGTCTTTGGAAAATGGATGTGCCCAAGGAGTGGTGACATTTTCTTTACCTTTATCCTTTTGGTTTTGTGATTGTGTGGCCACATTAACTGTGTTGATCTAAAATATAGGTGAAGGAGGTGGCAAAGGGGGTATGACAACATCTTTGGGTTTGAATTTAGGTGGAATTGTAGGAGGCATTGTGGATGTTGGAGGTAGAATAATAGGAAGGCTAACAGGAGTATCAATAAAGAGATGTTGACATCAAAATGTTGTCGAATGACTACTTGAGGGCTTTACAACTCTTAATATCATGTCCAGGTGAACGTTGATATAAACACACTTGTGTATCGTTAAACCAAGATGGATTCATTCAAAGAGGACTATAAGGCTTAATGGGAGGAAGAGTTATTATGAAAGATTACAATAACTGATGTAGGAAAATGCTCTGAGAGCCTACGAATGAGCTCACACTTGTTGTGGTAATAGGAGTGGACACGTTTTGTTTAGGAGTTATAGGGGTGATTTTGTGTGGCAACTCGTTTGATGGCAGTGTATTTACGTGTTTTGTTGACACTTTCTTGGTGTTAGGTATCATGGTGTTAGATGTGAAAGGCCTACCAGGTGGAAAAGGTAGTAATGGAGGTAACTTATCTTTTTGTTTTACTTGGTCGATGATACTCCAACTAAAGTAGAGGGGCGAGGTCCCAAAATTGACAATAAAGTTGAGGGTTGAAGAGGTAAAGATCAATGAGATCTAGGAAGCTTAACATTTTTATATAGTTTAGGCCATGAAACTCCAACTTGGGGTTGGAGAGTTATATCTAATTTCACCTATGGATGAATTAGATTAGAGACAGGGCGTATGCCTAAAAGCTTGATTTGCTTTAATGTGGTAGATGCTTGCAAGGATGAGGGTTTCGGCATAGATGGATGAACTTTTGGTGATTTTGGTGAAGAAGATCTGGCCTTGTCAAAAACCTTTGGGTAAAGGGTAGTGAGAGGATTGGTGGTAAATGTCAACACTCATTATTTTGGATAAGGATTTTTAAGTCAGTCCCAAAATGCCACATGATCTAGCTTCATGAAGTCAAGAAATTATATACTTTTCACTGATCGTGAGAAGGGTTTAGATGAAGTTGACGTAGGCCTTATAGTTTCATCTTTAAAAGGTTGAGGTGTTTGAGAAAGAGGGAAATGTTAGTCTCTGATACTTCAGGCCAAAGATGAGAAAGAGCCATAACAGGGTCTTCTTTGATAGAGACAGGAGAAGAGGCATGGTCTTCCATGGGTGGAGGAGAGACAGGCAAAGAGGTTTCCTCAAGGGGGTAAAGCATAGGTATTATTGATCCCTCAACATGTGGGAAAGGAATTGGTAAAGTATGATCCTCCATAGGTAAAAGAGGTGGTAAGAGTGGTGGAATTAGAGTAGGCATAATAGGTCTCTCATTTAATGTAGGAGTGGATAACACTGACTCATTAAGGTGCAAAGCTGGAGTGGATGGGGTAATACTCTCTATCAATGGAGGAGAGGCAGACAAAGAGGGTTCTTCAAGAGGGTATAACATAAGAATGATGTTCCCCTCAACATGTGGTTGTGGAATGGGTAAGGTGTGGTCTTCCATAGGTAAAAGAATAGGTAATATTGGTACAAAAAGAACTAGTAATATTGGTTCCTCTGGTGGCAAAAGAAGTGGTAAAGGAGGCTCTTCCTCATGTGGGAGTGGAATGGGTGAAATAGGCTCTTATACCTGGGGATGAAGAATGGGCAAAACAAATGCCACTGACTGTGGGGGAGGAGTCGATAAAATGGGTGCCTCTTATTGTGGGAGAGGTTAAACTAGAGGTAAAGGAAAGACCATATTAACCATATGGATATTATGATCACATGAGTTAGTCATGATCTGAACAATATTTTGATTGATGAATGGTTAGGAAAAGGTTGTTTAAACACATCCATATTTTAATTAGGGGGTGCATTAGGATTATCCAAGATGAGATCACCCCTATCAAGAATGTCTTGAAAAATGTTCTTGAATGTCTTACAGTTATTAGAATTGTGGCCTTTAACTTGATGGTAGTTGCAAAACTCATGTTCCTTGTACCAATTTGGATAGGATGGGAGGGGTCAAACTGTATAGGAGGTTTGATTTGAGGAAGGGTTATGACACCTTGTTGCAATAGTTTTTCCAAAATGGATGTCTATGACTCCCCAATGGGAGTTTATTATATTTGTTCATATTGTTGTTGGACTTGCTTGGTCAAATTTTGGGAAGTCGAGGAATTAGATTATTTTGTGGTTGTGGAAGATGCTAATTTAATGACCACCGCATTGGTAGATCCTTTAGATTTTTGGTTAGAAGGAGAAGTTTTAAAAGAGCAAGAGTAATTCAATTTAGAATTGGCATTCTTACTATGTAACTTGACTCTGCTTTCCTCTATAGCCCAAATCTTGAGTTTCCACATCATTGTAAAGGCCTCATCAAATGTGCATAAAGTTTATACTCAGAGTGTGGATGAAATGTGTTTAGCACATGCCCTTGAGAAGAGTTCAATAAGCTTAGGTTGGTGTAACGAGAAGGAGAGTTGAGTAATCGAGCCTCTGCAATGAGTGACAAAATCTGTGATAGACTCATCATCAAATTATCTAATAGAATAAAGGTTTGTAATAGAAACCTTTTTAGAAATGTTAATAGAGAAATGGTCTAAGAATATTTGTGTGAGTTGGGTAAATGAGAAAAGGGAGTGCTGAGGTATAGAGCTATACCAATCTAAGGCAGCACCTGAAAGAGACATTGAGAAAGTGTAAAGTAATCATGCATTATCGTGTCCTATTAAATAACAAGCATGTCTAAATGCTCACAAATGCTGTTGTGGGTCCTCTTTACTCTAGAAATGAATAAATTTGGGGAGTTATCATTGGCTTGGATAAGGGTGAATAGGCATAAAAATATGGATGGGTTCATTGCATATCTGATCATAAGATAACATATTCTTTGAACCAGAAACAAATGTCTCTAGATTAGACATCTTGTCCATCAGCATCTTAATGAGGTCTGGAGGGGGTTTAGTCTAGGAGATCCCCCCTAAGATATAAGGAACCTGATAGGAAGTAGAGGGAGCATATGACATAGCTTGTTGAGGTTGTCTCAATGTAACATAAGGATAATGAGTCATAGGCTGGGGGAAAAAAAGAAAAGGGGCTTGTCCCATTGGGTTAGAGACTATGCTTTGGTTAGATGTTGTTATTATAGGTTGGGTTATTGGCATGGTTAGACTAGACGAAGGGTGAGTCGTAACTTAGGTAATTATAAGTGCAAGAATAGATGA
Organism: Torreya grandis; assembly: GCA_037957365.1. NCBI lineage: Eukaryota > Viridiplantae > Streptophyta > Pinopsida > Cupressales > Taxaceae > Torreya > Torreya grandis. Next base: position 2,206,629 of record JARHVA010002024.1, read on the forward strand.
AATAGGTACCACCAAATTTTGAAATAGAGTGTGACTTGACTTAACTACTTGTGGTTGTGAAAGTTGGGAAGTTATGCCAGGGTTTAGGTGGGATTAGGTAGTTGGTGATGCTAAACTTTGGACATTGTTTATGGTGGGGTTACTTATCGAGGTGGTGGTTTGAGTAACCATGGGGAAAATAGTGGAGATAGCTAAAACTAAAGTTGTCTCTATTAGAAAGGTTGGCATACCATAGATTGGGTCACCTGAAGAATTATGGGTTTGACTCATGGCAAGGTACTGCTGAAGGGCTGCCACATTACGATCAAGAAATTTAGCAAAATCTTGATCTCCTTCAGGCACAATGGGGATTTGGTTGGGGCTTGGAGTATGCCCTATATCTGAAGTATGCTCCATGACTGAATCAAAAGTAAGAGGGGAAGGTGGAAGTGGTTTTTGACTTGCATAATCAACAAGAATTTTGGCTTGAGCTCACGTCAATACCATGCAAGAAGTAAGAATAGTCTTAATACTCTGTATTAGTGACAAAATAAGGAAAAACCAGGTTTGGGTGTAGGTAAGTGTGTTGTTTTAGCTTGTTATTTTGAGAAAATCAAAATTACACAATTGTTGATGTCAGTCACTTGACCAATGTTGGTAGTAAAAGTTTGTTGATGTCAGTGGGATTAACTGATCTCGGTAGCTTAAAGTCTGTCGATGTTAGTATAGTTAATCAATGTTGGGCACTATGATAACCTAAGAGATGGGAAATCCAATGTTTTAGTAATCTAGAGGTAGAATCTAGGTAAAATACAGGATGGAAGAGGTATGTGTAAGAAGGAAGAACACTCAAAAAACTTGATATAAAAGGTTATACAAATTGAGTATTACAAATAGTGTTAATTTTGTGAATCAATGGAAAAATGTCCTTGCCAACTCCAAAATATATAAGGCAATAGAAAACTAGAAAAATAACATACAACCACTAATTATTAACTACTTGAGATTAATTTTAGTCTTGTGTTGGCTTATGCCTTAATCAGATAGTGAGAAGAAAATTGGTTATCTAAAGTACCGAAAAGCAATCTAGAGCTAGTTTCAGGTTAGTTTTAGTGATCAAGAGGAAATCTATGTTAGACCAAGTACATGGATTTTTATAAGAGCTTGCTCCCCACACTTCATGGACCTAAATCCAAGCTAGGCCACTTAACCAAAATATACATTCTGCCTACAGTTTATACTCCACCAGAGAATGGAGTGGGTTCTCCCCTTAGTGGTGAAATCCAAGTAGGATAGTCGGGTAGGGTAAGTTGACCCTATAGGTGATGAAATTTTGATGGGCCTTCTCTTAGGTGAGTTTAGATGTTTGTTTTTGTGAGTGTGATCTGATTGTGTAACATAGATGAACTACAATTCTTTCATAATGCTTGTAATTAACTAAGTGAGCTAATATGCAGCAAGCAAATAATGAATTATAGTAAGTTTTAAAACCCAAATCTAAAATGTTTAGATTCTAATGAAAACAAAGATAAAATAGGAGTAGAGAATGAAATTCACTATCCTAATGTGAATGTAAGAAAGAAATAAAGAATAGATTCTTTTAATTTGTAATAAAAATGATAAATTTTTTACAGGCAAAGAGAAAAGAAGAGTGGCAAGGAAGAAGAAATTTTAGTTTATTGTCTTTAAATAGAAAATAAAATGTTGAATTTTTGCTTTGAGATAAAAAATAAAGAGAAAGTGTAAGAAATGAAGTTTTCACTATAATGCACCTATATGAATGCTTAAAACAAGCAATGAACCCAAGGAAAACTCTAGGGTCCCATCGGGCGTGCCATAAATGTTTCGCTAAAATTTTATCTATTTTGAGTCTAGAGAAAAATAGAGAATAAGGATAGGGATAAGTGATTAGAATGAACCCAAATTGGTTTGTGCACCATATACAAACATTTCAAGCACTCCTCTTTGACTGGGGAGGACTACCATTATTCACAACCTAAGTGTAGCAAAAAGTAATAGAGTGTGGGTGGTATATTCAGTTTATATTTTGGAAGTTGTTTGGGTGAGTCTTAGAAGGGTTAGGAAATCCATAATTGTTGACATCAGTTATGTTTCCAAAGTCAGTGAGGAAGTAACCAATATCTATTAGGCTATCAAGGTCGGTGAGGAGATGTGATCGATATCAGTTAGGCTACCAATGTTGGTAGGGGAAATAATTACCTAAGAGTTTGTAGAAGGCTTTTCTGGATTTGAGAAATGGTTTTGGTCAGGTTTGGAAGGTTGGGGTAGAGATGTGAGAGAGAGAGTAGTGTTTGGATGGATCTAGTCAGAGGTTTGGTGTGTTGGAACAAGGGAAAATAAGCAAGGAAGCTTTATAACTCCATGGGGTTTAGTCAGGAATGTGTAAAAACAATAAATAGTATATGTAAAGGAGTTAAAAAGTAACTGCCTAAAGACTTATATAATAAGTGATATACTTAGTTTTAGTATTGGTTGAATGATAAGTGCTGGATGGATGGCTACTATCAGGCAGTCCGAATTGATGCCTTGAATAGAGACAATAAGTGGGTGTTGTTGTTTCTCAAGATCTTGGTTCTAGATCTGGATTGACTTATGCAGGATAACTGTAAGCCAATATGTTGAAAGTTGAATACAAAAATCTTGTATGCAAATAAGGATGAGTTTTCTTGATTTTTTTTGACCTGAACATCAGTTTAGAGTTTAGCTTATATAACTAATGTCGGTGATCCCATCGACGTCAGCCATGGGTTAACCGATATTAGCGACATTAGATAGGTAAAAGTGTTATCTTTAGCCTATTTTTAGTTATTTCTCATGCCAAGTGTGATATTCATTAGAAAATAATAGAAATAGGAGGTTAAGAAGGACGTAGTTGGTTAGGAATTTTCTTTTGGGGTCAGAACAAGTCTTGGGTAGTTAGGATAAGGGGACTAAATCTTGAGGTGACTCATCAGGGGAGAATTACATTTAGGATTAGGTGGCTAGGTAAGGTGGCAAAAGGGGTTTTTAATTAACTTAATTATATATTTTAAGTTAATTAAATATGTGAGGGGTAAAAGCATGGGTTAGGGAGACTAATCATTATTATTGAAATAGGGCTCAAGGGGGGTTTTAATATTAGTGTATGTTTTTATTTTTCCCTATTATTTAATTAGGGAAATTATATTTGTGCATACTTGGAGTTTTCTTACCTTAGTGGGATAGGCTAGCTTATGTGGAGATGTGTGTCATAGATGTGTCATAGGTGTCATAAGAATGTCATAAGTAACTCCTTTAACTAGCTATTCTGGGTATGGGAGTTACTTCTCTATTCTTATCACCTTGTCACCACCTTTCATGGAGGAGTTATAGTCTATTCTTGGGGTGCCTTGACCACCTTTTGTGGAGGAGTTACGTGATCTCCTATATGTATTCTTCACTTTGGTCATCTCATGTTAATCAAATATGGGTTTTCTCCTATTTGTCTTGTGCAATTTATCTCCTTGTATAATTTCAAATTGCTTTAGCATCTATGTGATGTGCACTAGCTTCATCTCATGTGATCACGTCTCCATTGCATTTGCATTATCTGGATTCTAGCAACAACTCCGATATGGTATCAGAGCCACCTCGATAATCGTGTGTCTGGTTATGCTATTAGTTTATTCTGAAATTCTTATTTTGCTTTCCTAGTAGTTTTTTTAACTCAGTTGCATTTGAGAGTTTTGGTAGAGTTTCTTAAAAACTCATGCAAATCCATACAAAAATCTATTAAAAAAATTACTTCTGTTGAGTTTCATTCAGATCTACAGCAAGGCAATTTGTCAAAAAATCAATGCTTGGCGTCACTTTCTGACATAATGCGTTGAGTTTTGCTGCTCTTTTTTTATTTTCAATTTGCAAAATATAAAGGAGCATTGGATTAATATAGGCAGACTCAAGTTTGTTGCATATTTTCTCCAACTAAGATTTGCCAGCTGCACTTGGTGTTGGATCTACTCATTTGAGCAACTTGGCATCCTTTTCAGTAGCTTGGCGTCTTTTTCCAGCAGTTTGGCATCTTTTTCCAGCAGCTTGGCATCCTTTTCTAGCAGCGTGGCGTCTTTTTCCTGCATTTGGTGTCTTTTTTCTTGCATTTGCTTTGTCTCTTCTCTGCTGCGTTGAAACTTGTTGTTGTGCGTTGAGATTTGTGAGGTCTGCGAATTCAGTATCTCTTCTTTTTTTTGCCCAACAAACATAAAACTGCTTTCTTTTGAAAATGGCACACTTTTTCCTTGTTTGGCGTCCCATGTGGGCCCTTAGACACTTGGCCATCCATTAAATTGTCTTTTACTTTATTTTTTTCAGTTAAAATTGACTTGTTTAAAAAAAATAGTCAATTTGATTGAGTATTAAGTATTTTAGACAATTTGATAATTTGGGGGTTTAAATTTAAACTTGTATCTTCGCCTATCAAAGACGAAGGGTGAGGCCCAGATTGGCAGGAGGCCAATTCCCCCTCACAAAGACCTATTTTGGATTCCTCGCTCTGTGTTGAGTCCAATGAGTGGTTGGAAGACCACTTTCTCTCTCAAAGCAGGCATTTTTTTAATGTTTTAGTGTTGTTTTTTGCAAAAACACTAGTTTACGAGAAATTAAATCTTTAATATCTTACAAATGATAGCTCGGATTTGGGTGCCATTTTTTGAAAAAGTATTTGTAATTCAATTATCCATAGTGTAGGCTTGTTATTTGTTAAAAATGCACTAGTTTATAAAGTGCCTAAAATTTGGGTCTCCTGGGACGCATTTTCGGCTGAGTTCGACGTCCTGTTTGCTTAAAGTCTTGCACTGATTGCTCTAAGACAAATTCTTGACTGAGCCTGACATATTTTGAGCATGCACTTGCATATTTAGGGGGGCTCAATATTTTGGGGGGGTGTGATTGCTTTTTAGCACTTGCAATCTTTGCTTTCATTCTCCTTTCTGCATAATTTCACAACTTGCAATCAACACAACTTCACCTAAATTCAGCTTAAAATTGATTTTTTTCAACTTAAACCCCTAACACCCTTGAACTATTATGAATGGAATGTTAAAATGTCAATCATTCTTAGAAGCAAAGGGTTGTATAGGATCCCCATGGGTACTAAAGTTAAACCCAACACTGATGCTGAAAAGGTCAAGTGGTACAACCATAGTGATGAAGCCTATGGATTACTAAGCTTGTCCATGTCTCCAAAACTTCTCTTTCATTTAGAAACCTCCAAAACTCCCAAAGACATATGGGACACCCTAGAAACCTTATTTGGGAAGCTTGATGAGATGAGAGGTCATGAGCTCGAAAACGAACTCATAAGTCTAAGTCCTAGCAACTTTGACACACTACAGGACTTCTTCACTAAGTTTAAGGCCCTTAGATTGAAATTGAAAGAATACGAGATAGAAAAAAAAGATGATCAACTCATCCTTTCTATTCTCGCAAAGTTAGGTCCAAGCTATTCAGTCTTTGTCTCCACTTTCCATGCCACAAAAAATGCCCTTGGCACTACATGGAAAATGCCTTCTTTGGATTCATTCATTACTGACTTGACTAGGGAGCAAGATAAGCTAATTCAAATGGGCACAATGAAGTCTACTCAACCCCAATCTTTGATAGCTGGAAATGGTAAGGACAAGACTTCAACAAAGGAGAAGAAAAAAAAGAATAAGGACCAGGAGAAGAAGAAAGAAAACAACAATCCTGCCAAAAATAACATTGAGTCTTCCTCCTCCAATGCTAAACCTAAGAAGGAGAAGGTTAAGTGTGCCTATTGTAAAAAGATAGGGCATGATGAACACAAATGCATGAAGAAACAAATAGATCACCTAACTCATCTTCTAGAGAAACACAACATAGGTGTTCTTGAGTCCATCAAGTAGAATTCATCTACCCAAGATTCTACTAAGGCAAAAGACAAGGGTAAGGAGAAAGAAAAGGGCAAGGCCCTTGTAGCTACATCAGCTTCTACATCTTCATGGGTCATTGACTTGGGTGCTTCTCACCACATGGGATCTTCCCTAGTTGAGTTTTCATCTATAGAGCCTTGTAGCATGACTTCAATTAGTTTGGGTGATGACACATCAATTTCTGTTGCAGAGAGAAGGTCAATTGAAATGGAAGGAGGAACATTCAATAATTTTCTAAGTGTTCCTTCTCTTTCAACCAATCTCCTATCAGTGTACCAAATCACTCACATTGGTCAGGGCATGAGAGTTGAGTTTTCACCAGATTCAGTGGCTATTAGGGAGTTGCATAGTGATACTACAGTGGCAGTGGGTAGGGTAGATCACCAAGCAAGGTTATACACCTTCTCACATTTTGCACTTGATTCTTCTCCAACAACATTGCTGACTCATTCAGATGGAGTTAGAAAATTATGGCATGAGCGGTTTGGCCACCTTAACTACCACTACCTTGAGCAACTTTGCAAACATGACATGGTCATTGGCTTGCCTCATGTCCAATTTTCAAAAGGACTTTGTGAGGGGTGCTCCCTTGGGAAGCATCCTGAAGAAAAATTTGACAAAGGAAAAGCATGGAGGGCTTCATAACCTTTAGAGTTAGTCCACAGTGATGTATCGAGACCCTTTCCCAAACTATCTTTCACAAGGGCCAAGTACATCCTCACTTTCATTGATGATTTCTCTAGGTACACTTGGATATATTTTCTCAAACAAAAGTCTGAAGTGTTTGAAAATTTTCTAGACTTCAAGGCTCTTGTTGAGAAACAGAGTGAGAAATCTATCAAGGTTCTTCAAACTAATAATAGAGGGGAGTATGTCAGCCACATGTTTGAGCAGTTTTGCACCACAGAGGGGATGGATTTGTAGCACACAGTCACTTACAGTCTTTCACAAAATGGGGTTGCAGAATGCAAAAATAGGTTCTTAAAAGAGATGGGTAGCTGTATGATTCACTCCAAATCCTTAGCACCATAGTACTAGGCTGAAGCCATCAATTGTGCTTGCTACATTCAAAACAGGGTTCCTCACAAAGCTTTGAAAGGGATAACACCCTTTGAAGCTTGGCATTAAAGGAAACCTGATGTTGATCACCTTAGAGTTTTTGGATCCCCAGCCATGGCCCGCATACCAAAGAAGAAATGCAAGCTATGGAACGACAGTCCAAGCCTTGCATCTTTATAGTATATTCAGATGGTATTAAGGGGTATCATCTTCTAGATCCAGTCACTCATGAGTTGTTCATCAAGAGAAGTGTCCATTTTCAAGAGAGTCTTAGAGACTCAACACTTGGCACTTCTTTTCCCTCATCAAATATACTTCTTCATGATGATTCCTGATCAGATTCAAATCAGCCACAACATGTTCCTAAGCCAGAGACATCTTCTTCTTCTTCGAGTTCAGATAGTGAGGAAAATGATGCAGAGTCATCCACCTCTATTCAGTCAGAGGATGAGGATTTAGCACCTAACTCACCCACTTCTAAGCCACTTTGGGCTAGATAGACACTTGAGAGTGGTGGCACTTGGGCAGGAAATCCTGCAAATGATAGACACACTAGGGGGATTTTCAAAGAGATCCACATGCCTTCTTTGCTTTAGTTTTAGATCCACAGACTTTTCAAGAGGCATCAAGGGTACCTGAGTGGGATAATGCTATGGAGGAAGAATATTCTTCCTTAATCAAAAATCACACTTGGAACTTGACTTCACTTCCTAAGGGAAGGAAGATGGTTCAATGTAGGTGGATATATCAGACCAATTTTGTAGCAGATGGGTTGGCTGATAAGTACAAGGTGCAACTAGTCACCAAGGGTTTCTCACAGGTGGTAGGCATTGACTACTCAGAGAACTTTGCACCCATTGCAAAGATGACTTCTATCTGACTCACCTTGGCTATTGCTGCAAAACATGGTTGGGATGTGCACTAGATGGATGTGAAGAGTGCCTTTCTTCACATAGACCTAGAGGAGGATATCTACATGGAGCAGCCGCTAGGATTTGTTTAGGATTCTTCCTTAGTATGCAGACTTAGGAAATTTATCTATGGCCTCAAACAGGCCCTTCGGGCATGGTACGCGAAGATGGATTCTTTCCTTCTCACAATGGGTTTCACGAGGTGCCATTCTGACCCTAATGTCTACTTCTTGTAGCAAGATGATTCGCTCCTAATTTTGATTCTATATGTTGATAAACTTTTGATCACCAAAAGTTCTTCATCAGCTATAACAGCGGTGAAGGCATCTCTCCAGGATAGATTTGACATGATAGACTTGGGTTTGTTGCACTGCTTCCTTGGCATCGAGATCTCACAGTCAAGTTCAGAGATTTCTCTTGCATAGCCTAAGTATGCTCAGTTTCACATGGCTGATTGCAATCCATCTCCAACTCCCTTTCTATCAGGAGTCAAGCTTGAGGCTGACTATTCTTCACCATTGGTTGATGCCACTCGGTATCAACAACTTGTTGGTAGTCTCATCTACTTGACTCACACCAGGCCCGACATATCATATACAGTGGGACTTGTCTCCAAATTTATGCAAGAACCTCATGAGCTGCATTGGAAAGCAGCTATGAGGATCTTGCATTACATATAGGTTTCACATGAATATGGGATTCATTACAGATTTGGCATAGAGGTTGAATTGGTTGGATATACAGATTCAGACTGGGTTGGTGATTCACAGACTTGCAAGTCCACTTCTGGTTACAGTTTCTCTCTAGGTTCTGGTCCTATCAATTGGTCTAGCAAGAAGTAGAATGTTATTGCTATATCATCCATAGAGGCAGAGTACAGGAGAGCTGTTAATGTAGCTACTGAGGCTATTTGGCTTTAAGGGATACTTTTTGAGTTTGGCATTCTTATCAGGTAGCCCACCATCATTTATTGTGACAACCAGAGTACCATTTAGATTTGTAAGAATCCAGTTCAGCACCAGCAAACCAAGCACATAGAGATTCACATGTATTTCATTCGAGAGCTTATTCATAATTAGGTCATTGACTTGATATTTTTCCAGTCTTCAGAGTAGGTTGCAGACATCTTCACCAAACCTTTCACCGAGAGCAAGTTCATTCATCTACGAGCTCTTTTTGGGGTGCAGTTCACATTTGCAGTAGCATCATCTTCGGGGGGGGCCACTAGCCTCTTCCTTTCTTTTATGTCTCTCTTTTGGGGGGGAGTTTTTTTTCCTATGAGTTTTCTCCTTTTCTCTATCTTATGGGAGATTGATTTTGTACATGGGTACCTCATCAGGCCTAGTTGTTGGGACCTATTTTATATTTCCACATTGCCCACCTAAGCTGCACTTATGGGGAGGTATTAGTGTAGGTTTTTATTTTTCCCTATTATTTAATTAGGAAAATTATATTTGTGCATACTTGGAGTTTTCCCACATTAGTTGGATAGGCTAGCTTATGTGGAGATGTGTGTCATAGGTGTCATAAGAATGTCATAAATAACTCCTTTAACCGACTATTTTGGGTATGGGAGTTACTTCTCTATTCTTAGCACCTTGTCACCACCTTTCATGGAGGAGTTATAGTCTATTCTTGGGGTGCCTTAACCACCTTTTATGGAGGAGTTACTTACATGCTCTCCTATATGTATTCTTCACTTTGGTCATCTCATGTTAATCAAATATTGGGTTTTCTCCTATTTGTCTTGTGCAATTTATCTCCTTGTATAATTTCAAATTGATTTATCATCTATGTGATGTGCACTAGCTTCATCTCATGTGATCATGTCTCCATTGCATTCGCATTATCCAGATTCTGGCAACAAATTTGATATTTAACATAGGGAGTTATGTATGTGTGTGACTCAATTTTAGTGTCTACACCTTGTTTATGATTTTGAATTATTTTAGACATGGAATTCCTTTCAGCCTCTCTTTCTTCTTCTTGCATTCACTAAAAGTCTTTATCCTGAAGTATAAGAAACGTAATCACCCATATCTTAGGCATGAGGGGTGATATATATGATACATAAATACTTTAAGGGTATGAATCATATTACTCTGGATATCTCTCAGTTTCAAAAGAAATCAATGGAGGACAAACCAGTGGATATTAGAAAAATTAAAAAAGTGTGGATTAAATACCTTGGGAGCACTAAGAAGAATACATAGGCCAATCCATCCAAAATCCCTATCAAGAAAGTGTCTAAAGTTGTTGAGGTGAAACCCTCTAAGACACAAGACACTATCAAAAAAGTTTGAGGAGTGTGACTGGGATCTCTGTAGAATCACAGGGCAAGCAGGGTAAAATAGGACGTTCTATAGGGGCTCCATTGTAGTTGAATATGATAAAAGTAAGCCTAAAGATGAATATAATAATGATCCTCTTGAATTTGGGAAAGGAACATCAGAGATGATTCTAAATGCAAAGGTAAGAATCCCTCTAATAAGTAATAACAAGATCTTAATGAGAATTTAAATAATCTTGTTAACTCCCTAAAGGGCAAGGAGAATACATACAAGATTATTGAAGAATTAGATCTAAAAATTACAACATGTTTTGGTTCATGAGGGAACTCATGGATCTTAAAGGGAAGGTCAAATTTTTGTAGTAGGAGAACATCAGATTGAGCCAAATCAAAATGACCGAGGATGATCAACAACTGCAGAGTCTCCAATTTATGGTGGATATGTTAAATAATGAGAATGAGAAGCTTAAAAATAACATTAATTTCTTGGTAAATTACAAGGCTACCATGAATGAGGGGATTCATAATGTTGAGAACCTCATAGCACACCTTGGAGAGTTGATCAAAGAAAAGACTACTGGCAAATGGAAAGACAAACATCATCAATGTAGTGGGTACCAAAAAGACATTGACAAAGAAAAATTGTTGTTTCAAATTGATGATAATCTCAAAAGGATGAAAAGTTGATGGGAGAATGTCTCGAGAAACCCAGACATGGATTAGGATTAGGTTTCTCTTTCATTATTTTTTGGTGTATCTTATGTTGTATTTGGGTTGTGTTTTTGTTGTATTTGGCCCTGTTTTATCTTAGTTCCTCTCTTGGTCTATGGTAGACCTATGTTTCTCTTTTGTTTGTTCTTCTCTTAGGGTTTTGGGACCCTAGTTCAAAAAAATCCTCCCCCCTTAACCTCAATAAAAAAAACATGAATGAATATCATGCCCTTTGTACTATATTATATTGATACAAAATGCCAAATGAACTTGTAACTATTTGAGCCATGTAAATTGTAATTATTTTGCACATGTCCATGCATATGCATCAAGTATATGTGAATATGTGCTCAAGTAGCTACAGGAATTAGTGCACATGCATGTCACATTGCCATATAATCTAAAAATTTTGAACTATGTTGTCATTCTAAAAATTGTAACTATATATTGTTATAAATCTAAAATTTGTTATCCATATGGACTTGAATTTTCAAGACAAGCCCATTGTCATGTATGTCTTTTGACATGAGAGATGTAGCCTAAAAATCATTGATCTCAAAATAATACTTGTATAATATGTGAAATATGTAATCATGCAGTACTATATGAGTATTTGAATTGAATTGCACAAGAGTATTGAATATAGCATTGAATTGCATATGAAACATGTGTTAGATAGATATAACATTGAATCACATAAGAAACATGTGCATGATATGTATCATGGAATAATAGTAAAATATGTCAACAATGCATGATATAAATCATGTCATCAAAATAACAAGCAATGAACATACAAGTAATGTCATACAATGTTACACATTTGCATAAAATGTCACACATAAGTTCCAAAGGCTACATAGAAGGGACATGTGAATGTCACATAAACACAGAAGGCCAAGGACCAAACTCAAATGGAATGGTATTGACATATGAGAAATAACATGTATATATTTCACACACTAGGCCAAGGGCCACACACAATAACGAATCAAGTCCTAACTTACTGCATAGTCAAGTAAGACTTTTGAAAATAAACATAGAGTAAAATAAGACTATTCTTCATCAACCATATGTATAAATATCATTATTAGTAGAGCATATCCATGTAACATAATGTAAAGTATGAGTGTGATTAGAAAAACACTTGTATGATATATTGTTTATCATGGTGAGGTTGTGGAAAGAGACATCATGTTAAATATTCATAGAGAATGAAGAGATGCCCCTAGCTCAGCAAGGTTGTTGGGTAAAAAGGGAAGCCCAACAACAAAAAACCACATAACTATATGTCATATATCTCACTCACATATCTCGTGAAAAGCATTAGTTATTGAAAATTCAAATATGTTAAATACTAAATCATGGAATAAATAACCTGTAAATAAGTAACCTAACAACATTTAAAAAATGCTTATAGGTCCTAATTTTAAACTTTTGAAAATATTTTGACATTTTTTTGTTTGAATTTTTGACATGTATGCAGTTTTTAACATATTTGATTTTTTTGAATTTTTGAAATATTTGAACTTAAAATATTTGAAAAGTATTAAGAAGCAAAACTTAAAAAATAGAAGAAATGGGAGGGATTTGAATGATCTACAACAAAGGTGCTAAAGCATAGTGTGACAAGGAGGAAGGCAAGTAATATGCCTCCAATATATGTGTAAATGAGTCATAATAATGTAGCTCAAATAATTTATATAGATGACCTGATGTATATTCTCTCCCAATGGGCAAGGGGCTATGTGTTCTCATGGAGAATGTAGGAGTAGATAGATGTGATCATGTAAGTGTAATGGAAGTCACAACATGATTGATATGCCATAGTAAGCAAGTGGATGTTGAAAGCATTGTAAGAAAATTGTTTTGGGATTGTTTGAATTGGTTTTTAAATCAAGAATGCAAGTACCATAAAAGTGAAAATAAATACAAGTGCTATAAAGATGTTTGGATAATGGATAGAAGAAGTAGCAATGAAGTAAAAGTGAAGAAACTATATAAAAAAGAAAATGTATGAGTAGAAAAGAAAGAAACTTGGCCCAATCAATGAGTTGGGAGGAAATAAAAGGTTGTGTCAAATAGAAGATATCATCAAGAGGGTGTACATATGTGTACCCAAGTACAATGTATGAAGGAGTGACTTCATGTGAAGAGGAAGTGTCAATTGTAAGTGCCTCTAAATCTAAATAAGAGTCATATGTTATAATATAACCATCTAAATAACTACTCATATGCCAAGGTAAACCTCTATCCTCATGTGTAATAGAGAATATGTAACTACTTCTACATGTGATGAAGCATTCTTAATAACCTATGGTTACTTAAGAGATGGATACCTTATTTTATGTGCCACTTTTTACTTGGGATAAATTACCATGCTCTTTGGAACTAACTGCATATGTTCATGTGTAACTGTATCATGCTCATAAATAAATGGAGAAACTACTTCTATAATATGCTCATGTGTAATTGGATGATGCTTATAAATAGATGGAAATTTTGATTTTATAATATGCTCTTAAATAACTCTATTTAATTACCATGTTGTTCAATGTATGTGTCAATGAATTGTTTTTTAGGATGAGCAAATATCATTTGTTCTAAAGGATATTCATATTGGATTCTTAGAATTTGACCACTTGATTGCCATAAATATATTTGAGAAATATATGCATTGTAGAAGGTATTTATCTAATCTTTAGGATCCAAGGGTGTCCTAACATCATGATAAAGACCCTTGTGTTTGGTAGAACTAAAAATAGAGTGGGAACTATGAGAGGTTCTACTTGTAAAGGTAGCACTATATGCCCAAGAGTATCTTGTATATGACCATTAAATTATTTGACAACTCTACAAGTATCCTTTAAATCTTACTTTATATAGACAAGAGAGTAGAAGAGTGTTACAATGCATGCATTTTTACTTGATCCATTGTCTATCATAACTTTGCATATGGAATTATTGTCAACATATGATCTAATGAAGATTGAATTTCTATTTGAATCATCATAAAAAACTTCACTATCACCAAATGTGATCATAGGATGTGATGCTTATTTTCTTATAATTATACCAATGATGCTATCAAGTGGATATTCGTATGTAGAAGGAGGAGGATGAGAATTATATGCATCATTTACTTCAAAATTATCCTTGTTATATGATGCTTCATGATTTGGAAAAATATCAATGCACATTTTGAACTTTGAATTATCATCTACTTGTGGCTTAGCCTCTTCAATCGGTGTGTTAGTGTTAATAATATTCTCATCAATGAGATATTAAATTTTGTGTTTGAGCTTGAAACATGTATTTGTTGAATATTCAATACATCGATGATAGTCACAATATGCATTGTTATCAAATTATCTAGATTACATTTTTAACATGTCTACTTCTATTGGTGGGGGAAGAGAGATGAGATTGCAATCAAGTAGATTTTTCAATAATACATAAGGAGGTGATGGCAAACTTGAGAATTACCTCCTTGGTAGATCTTGTAATTATAGATTTTGTGTTTGTTGTGAGATAACATTAGTTATAATATTAGCTTCATTCTTGATTTTATTGGTTTTGCTCTTATAATTTGGCTTGCTTTGAAACTTAACATTTTAAGTATAAAGATCATTTTAAGTAGATTTGGGCTTATTTCAAGTAAGCAATTTGACTTCATGTTTCTTGACTATATGACATAGTTCATCAAAAGATTTTAACTTATCTAACATAATTGACTCTTGGTGTGAAAATAAAAAAAATTGAGTGAAGATACCTTGGAGCTCATTATTAACCATTTGATTTGTCATTTTTGTTAAAATAGTCTTGTATCTTAAAACATTTGATTGTTTCATTAGACCCTTGTTTGATCTTTGCAAGTTGAGCATATGATATCCTTTCACCAATGTTGATATAAAAGTGTGTTAAAAAATGATTTGACAATGGATTGAAATCCTTAACTATTTGAAGAGGAAGATTATAAAATCATCTAAGAGCACATTGTTTGAGACTTCTTAGAAAAAAGTTGTCAATAATTTATCATTATCTGCATAGTCTAGACAAGTTGGCATGGAATGCACATAAATGTTGTTCACTATCACCTTTGCCTTCATATAAGGGAAGTTAGGAGCCATAAATCTAACTAGTAATGGATAAAATGAAGTTTTGAGTGTCAAAGGGTTATGTAAGAAGGAACATGAGTCCATGGAGGGACTAGTGCGAGAAACAGTTTGCTCAATTTGATATAGCTTAGCTTATAAGAAAAGAGTTGTATGCTCAAGAATAACATTTGTAGAGGTGATTGGAAGATTATAAGTAGCATGAGTAGGCATACACATGGATGCTTGTTGGAAACTAAGTTATATTCTCAAACCAAGGGATCATGTTATGGAAGAAATTGAGGTGTAGAAAAAGGAATTTATGCACTAGTGGTAGTGGAAACAATGGAAGAGTTTCTTTGGGTGCCTTTATTTTCTTCATCTCAATAAACATATAAGAGTGATTCATCCTTTTATGGATGTTCACAAAGATATTCCATAAATTTTAATTCACCAGTCTCACTAGACTTTTCTTGAATATTGGGTTTTGAAATAAGAGCCATGATACACCCTTTAAGAGGGTGCGAACTAAGTAATGGAAGATCATTTAAAGTTTAAGATTTAATACAATATATAACATATGCTTCCTCTTACTCCTAAGTTATTTTATATTTGACAAAAGATATTGGAAAAGAGCAATGACATGATACAATAATGCAACTATTTAAAATAGGGAGACCATGAGATTAGGCCTTGTTTAGTATAAATTGTATATTAATTTATCTTTGAATCCACGTAAAAAAATAATGGATCACGTGTTAAAAATAAATAAAAGATGTAACAATGAATTCCATCATTCTATGTAACACATGAAAGAAACATTCTTTTACTAATCCCATTATGAATATAATACAAGCAAAAAATAAGGTATAAAGGTGATTTAGGAAATGGTTTGAATGATTATGTAATCTCTAAATTATACTTTCTCATTCATAGACTAATCTCATCCCATAATTTCATATCACTATCTACATAGGTTAAATTGTGACTGTATCACACTATTCCATCTCCAAGGGTACAATGAGAGTGGGCGATATGCTCCTCTTAGGTGCATCACAAATCAAATGGCTAAAGAGGCTTCATATGCTATAAATAATGGGTCCTAGGCATTTCCAATATACCATAAGGTACGAGGAAACTAAATTTTATGTTTATTGTTGTAAAGTGGCTTGAGTAAAGGGGCAGTTCCCCTCATGCCATTACATCTATAAAACAGATCACTGCTTAGCCCATAATGATAGTCACTACGTAGTTTTATAATTATCAAAAAACAATTACTAAAAAAAGTATCAAGCAAATATAAAATAAAAATTGAAAGATTTTTGTTTATATCTATTAAAAAATTTCAACTAAAGATCAAAATAAAATGCTTCAGTGTCAGATTTATCCAAGGTTACAAGACAATCTCTTCAATATTGGATTAAATCTAAGGTCAAAGAATATTGACTCGTGGTGTTGGATTTATATCCAAGGTTGAAGATTATTTTATTTTAGTGTTAGGAATTTACATAAATTTGTATGAACTCCTAGGATAAAAATCTAACAAAAAACAAGTAGTGTTCAAATAAAATTACAAGTTCACCATAATGTTTAATGGTTATTTTGATTTACCAATGAAATGCAATAAACACTAAACAATTGAAATTCTAATTTGGGTTACAAAATATACATAACCTAAATGTAAAATTTTATAAAAAACATAATTTGAAATGAGATGTAAATAGTAATAAACAATGAAATGTGAAAACTATCTCAGATTTGATTTATGTTAATTGTGTAGGTAGATCTTTGATGTAAAACTAGTTGAAAAGCCTTGTGAACTATGTCATATCCCAAAACAATATTTTGTGATGTACTTGGACAAGGATACACTAGGTGGACATTACATATTTGTCTATAGACTATGGTCGTGTCCTAGTTGATTAAGTGATTGATTTTTCTATTTGAGTGCATGCGGTTGTTTGAGAGGGTTTGTTGATAACCTGTGCAAGCATCATCGATGTGTGAAAGACCTACAATGGTAAAACCCTAATTCTTGTATATAAATAAAATATGATATCAAACTCAAGGGGGAATCAGGTATGGGAATAAAACCTCACAAAATCTGAGAGTTGCCTATATAACTCAATTTAGTTTTCCCTCCTAAAGTGAGTGTATGAATCTTGATATTTGCTTATGGATGAAAATATAAAATTGAGTTGAATGATTTACAATGAATTTATTTGACCTAAAATAAAATGACTTTAGAATTAGCCTATGACTGTTAGAATAAATCAAAATTGGAATTGGAAATATTCATGTTATTTTGCTCAATGTGCAGTAGAATTACCAAGTGGTTGCTAGATGTGTATTGAGTAACCTTGTTGTGCTTATATAGAGGAATATTTGGAATATTACCATTAATAAACCTTGATAAAAGTGTTATAGGGATAGTATGAAATGTCTCAAATTTGAAAAGTTACCATTGAAGTGTCAAGGACAAGACCACACCAGTAGACAAGGCCAAGTTGTGTCCATGTTTGCCTAATGCGGTCTTGTCTCAGAAGGACAAAGACTATAGGGATATCATTGAAAGGAAGCTATAAGCATAATATGGATACTTGAATAATGTTTCCAATAATTTTGACATGTTAAATGGAATAATGAAGGGTCTCATAGAGATTGCAAGTCAACATAATGGTAAATAGACCAAGTAAGGTAAGGATTTTAGAATTAAATATTATCAAGCACTTAATGATTAAATTTGAGTGTCTAACCCTATTAATTTACCCTATGTTAAAGTTAAAATTAATTTATTAACCTTGATTATTTTTTCACATATATTATTTAGCTTAGTTAATTATAATTAGACATTTGATTCCTATTTTGCACATATGATTCAACTTAATTTAATTGTAAGTATGAATTTTATGTTAAATTTTAGTTTTAATCCATTTATGCATGCGATTACCATTATATATTACTAGTAGTTTCCCTAAAGGTGCAATTTATGCTAAAAGGGGTGTGATTTTTTGTTTTGGTAAAGCAGGGTTTTGCTAAGTGAAAGAGTGTAAATCAATAGTTGTACCTCAATTGAAACATGTGACCAATGACCCCATCTGACATTTTATGCATGAAGAATTAACAAAAACTAATATTATAATGGTGGAGGTAATGGTGGAAAATGAGGTTATGTGTTTCTTCATATGACATGGCAACACACTATGGAAGGAGGAGACATTTTGTTTCATGGTGGAGAAGTGCAAGGCCATACAGAACATGCAAGTGGTGAAATATTTCTAGGTTAGATAGGTGGTGATGGTGAGAGGAAATGGTAGGGTATTTAAGTGATAGATTTGAAGAATCAGGGAATATACACATGTAAATTTAAGTGACATGTCATATTTATAAATGTAATTTGTAGCTTCCACCGAATTTTTTTAGTTACCCAATACATGATTGAAATAGGTGTCATATCAATGAAAACATATGTCATATATCCATTGGATCCTTTAAAAACATATACAATGTACTGTGTGTCAATTTAGATGAGTCTAAAGTTAATTAGATGAAAATTATGATTGATTTAACTACATAAAACCTAACTAGACAACTATAAAATGAATTAGACAAAAAATGGAAAAGGTTTATTAAATGAAAGATGCCTTCTATATAATTTTATTGACTGATGCAGGATGCCATATGAAAATAGATATGGATAGAAATATTTCCAACCCTTTTCCATTATCATTCTCATTAACACTAACACCAACCATTGTATTCATAATAATAGTGCACATTTCTCTTTATTTGGTGATTACAAGTAATATAAAATTGTTGCCATAATGATACTAATTTTAATTAGTTTATTGGAATTGGGTTCAAATCCCCATTAGTGTTTGTATACTCTCCCCAAGTGTTATGGCGATCTGATGTATCTCAAATTAGGTACCACCTGGGTTGTTGTATTTTCTTATCTGGAGTTGTAACTTCCATATTGAAAAGTGTAAGTTATGCCGAGAGGGATGTATTTTTTCATTTTGGTAAAGGAAGGTTTGTACAGCATAAGATTGTAAATTGATATTTGTACCTCACTTGAAAGCCATGATCATCGACCATGCCTCACCTTTTATACATTAAGTCTTAAAAAACAATAATATGATATTAATTTTAATAATCATATAATATATAATGCTTTAAATAATAATAATCTTATATTATTATAAAATATTATATTATATATTAAACATTGTAAATATAATATAATATTATTATATTTATTACTATATATAATATATACAATGTTTTTTATAAAGGTAAAATGAGGGTTTTGAAAGGATATTTTCCCTTGTACAAAGACCTAGTAAAAAAAGGCCTAAAAAAGCCCTGTCAAAAAACAACAACAAAAACTTACAACGAGTTGCTCATCAACAACAAATTAACAATTAAGAAATAACATAGGAACACACTGCAACAAAAGCACATCCAGGGTAATGACTATTCACCCAAACTTGTTTGGACCACAACCCATTCATTTTCCATGTTGGTGATGAGTTTGTCCATATCATCTAGCCTAATTATCTCTACTTGTGAAATCTTGTCTTTGTCATAACTTTTCATCCTCTTACTCAATATTAAACCACATTGATCCTCTATCCTAGCCTTAACAACATATTTAAGTAACTTGATGTTAAGTACTCAATTTTTTATGGTCGATTTACTAATTTGTACAATGTATTGAAGCTCATCTTTTATCTTTAGCTTGTAATTTTCCATTTGTTTAACTTTTTTCTCCAGCTAAACAATTTTCGTAGGAATATCATCCATCTCCCCCACACTCTTGGCATTGTTATCTTGAAGGATGTTCCCACTAATTTGATTTTGAATTTGTTTGATAGAATCCTTAAGATTCTCATTCTCTTTCATCATCCAGTTGATAATGCAATTATGGAGGTTGACATCCTTTGCTAGGGAGTTGAACTTGTCCTAATTGGCAACTCTACAGCATCACAAGCTCTCTTTGTCCCTTTTAAATCTTCCTTATCCTGAGCACTTATTTTATCATCTAAAACTATATGTTCTTAGCTAGGAATTTGAACCTATAATTACTCACTAGCTTGATTACCTTCACTGTTGGAATTGTTGCTCAATATTACATAATCAGGAGAATCTAAATGAGTATTATCCTTATTAGAGATAGAGTCACTTACAACAAGGGATTCCTTACTGTGAGTGTTGGTCTCCAACTCTAGAATTTTGATGGTGATGATTTTGGACTTCTTAGAATTTCTAGCCATGAGAACTCCCTCCAATGCCTCTTTTTTGTTGAGCTCTCACCCTTACCATATTATAAAACCCTAATCTAGAGAGAAGGCCCAATAGTTATAGCCTTGGCTTGACAATATAGTAAATAAATTAAGGCTTGATGAATCATGATGGTAAATTCCCTAGTTTCACTTCAATTACCAAGTTCTCCAAAGACATTAACAAGAAAAAATGTATACTCATTAATTATTTGTGATGAAAGTGGTTGAGTAAAGTAAAGTGATATGAGAAAGCTGCCTTGAAATGATCCTCCAAGGTGATGTACCTTATAATCTAGTGAAGGACATCATTCAGGGGATTGGAATTGAATTTCTTAAGTACCCACCCTAAAGTTCAATTAACTTTATTTTGGTTTTCAAAAATTTATTAATATATTATTTCTTATCCTTTTTAGATTTAAATAATTTTAGTCCCTCCATACTCATCCCAGTGATGTGGACTATATTCTCATCTGACATTGGTATAGAAACTCCCTGCATATCCACATTCCTAGCCTTCCACACTTTGGAAAATTAAACTGAGATGTGGGGATCATACCCCTATATTCTCTCCATGAAATTGGTTAGACCTCCTTTATACAAGATGTTCCAAATTATTATTTTCTTTATCACAACTTCAAAATTGAGAGGCTCCACCCTGTAGCAATCACCACCCATTCTAAATCTACAACAAAGTTTTTTTATATCACTTGGAAATATTACAACTCTTCATTACATCTCACAATTCTCTTTTGTTACCTTAACTGGAAGATCATTCATATGTAAATTCACATCATTGTGATTAATGATATATGAGATGTCTTAATTAGTTATGGTAAGCTCTAGTATCCTGAGTGAAGATTTGGCATGTGTACACCCTTCCTCATGAGGGTTCTCATAAGACTTAATAAAATTTGAATAATGATTAGGATGTAAGGTGACCAACTCTTTTAAATTTGAATAACTAGAAACTAATAACCAAATAAGGAACCTTTTGTTGGTGTTATCTTTTAATTTCATCAAGGATTTATAAATAAGATTCATGAAGTTTAGAATATACCTTAGGATCATTTGTATTACTTTAATTGGTTGATTTCGATAAAATTTGTTGGCAAACATCAATTGGTATATCTTGATCATTAAATCACTTGATAAAGTTCTAGGAAGAGAATCCTTTATTATCAAACCAATCTGCCACCTTGTCCCTTCTATATACATGTGGTTTATAATTTTCCCTTAGAAATCTTGAAAAATATCTATTATACCATTTATTTTCCAACTTGGAATGTGATTCTTAACAAGATAATTGATGATATTCATTGAATCCCCTTCGATGACTAAATGTGATATTGCCAAATCCTTAGCCATCTAAACTCCCTAGAGGGTTGCTCTGGCTTCTGCCATATCATTGGTTTAGAATCCTAAATTCCAAACATAAATTGCTATCAAAAGACCTTTTTTATCCCTTATTATTCCACTTCCTCTTAATTTTATAGGATTTCCTTTAGAAGCCCCTTGTTTTAACCTTTTAGGGTTTAGCTATGTAAATCCTATGTTTGATTAAAGGGATGAGAAGTCTAAATCAGTGAAATATGAAATAAATCAAAAGTGATTCGTTAAATTTTTTGACTTGCTTTGACTTTCTAAAAATAGTAATAAATATGTGAAAATAGAGACTTATCTAGAAAACACCTTATACAAAAGATTTGAGTGTTAAAAACTAAGATACAAACAAGTTTAAGTATCATCAATTGGATCCCTATATCAGATCCTATCCTAAATAGTAGCACCACACTTAGATAGTAGCACCAGGTGGCTCTAGTGTCCTAAAAATAGTTTGAGTATCATCAATTGGATCTCTATATCAGATCCTATCCTAAATAGTGGCACCACAATTATATAGTAGCACCAGGTGGTTCTAGTGTCCTAAAAATGGTGTTAGTATCCTCTATGTAGGACTACATTAAAATTTTGGGTACACTTGTCCCTATGTTTTTGGGTTCTATTTCTGCATGCACAAAGTCTAAAACTTTGTATCGTGTCTGTAATAGTTGAGTTATGATGTAAACCCTAATCCTCCTTATAAGCAAGGCATGATTTGAAAAGTGTGTTTGTTAGTAGGATAGTTGGACATCCTCAACACACCATTGTGAAGAGAGTTGCCTACATACCAATACTTTGAGGAGGGATCAAGACCAATGTCATTTTCCCCACCTAAGTGTTGGTGCAAGTGCAAGTGATGCTAGAATGAGAATGATTTTGAATGCCTTGAGTGTGCTTGAGATTGGAAATCTGAGATTAAGGGAGTTGTAGATGGTAACATGTAGTAGGGTAGAATAGTGATTAATAACCTTGATTTTACTCAACTTGTTTCATGTTTGAATATGTATTTTAAATATAATTTCCATATAGTGGATAGTTGTCTAAAAGTCAAGTATTTATAGTGTTATATAGTTTGTGTGGACAATAAAATATGCTTAGGTTGACCTTGGGAAGTGAAGCCCATGAAGCTGAGTTTGAGTATGTGAATTTGGGTTTATGTATGTGAAGCGTGATCCAAAGCATCACCTGTAATGAAATGTGCATATATCAATCCTTACTAAAGAGATATCAAAATTAAAAGACTATGTTGAATAAAGAAATAACTGAGTAAAATTGAGTAAAGAGATGGGAAATAGGAAAGGAATGAGTACACCTCATTGGGTATGTGAAGTAATGCATGAACCTGGTGATAACATGTGTGTATCTATGTATATAGTGATAAAATCATTAAATAGCTTGAACTAAGATGATAACTTGTTCAATCCTCATGTGTGGGTGGCTCAAGATCTCAATTTGGTTTTGATTCCATTTCCCACACCTGCTTGGTGGATCATGAGCTATGAATATATTGGATTGCACTGAAAGTGTGTCCAACCCTCTCATATGGGTGGCTCAAAAACTCATGTAGGTTATGACTCCATCATTGCTTACCCATGTGTATTAGATGCATCTAAAAATAAGTTATGCAAAGTAATATAAATATTTAACTAGGTATATCTAACTATGTATGTCAGCTATGTGGCCACTCAAATACATTAGGTAGCTCTGGGCCACTCAAAAATGCCAACCATTATAGATGGAATAAGGTGTGAAACTAGTGACAACCTAGAATATAATGTCAAGTGTATACAATGTAGAGGATGACATGGAGTTTTTCATTCCATTTGATCAACCTATGTGTAACTGGGCATATGGAAATAATGTGTCATGGACATGCCCCCAACATGATAACTGAGTATATTAAACATCCCAATTTTAGTCATGCATCATTCATTAATGCTTATAATCATGTTGAGGCATCCATATTTGGGGTACAATCCTATACACAACAATAATATCTCATGGATTCATCCCCAATCACCTTGTGGCTTAACAACTAGCAATTTAGCCTATATATCCATTAAGTGGGGCACACGATCAAATAATAAAAGAGCTAAATGTCAATCAAATTGAATCAACTAATTAAACCATATTAAATGCTTAGCTAATTATCCATTTTTAATTAATGAATATCTAAAAATTGAGATTTCAAAATTCAAAATATCAAGCCTTTTCATCATTGCCTTTATGAGTTGTCAAACTCTTTCAAAATATCTCAAACTATCTAATTTGAGAGCTATGCCTAGTAATTGAAAAATCATATTTACATGACAACTTATAACTTGACTGGAGTTAACCTCAACTCACCTAGGGTTAGTTTTAACTCATTCCATGTTTAAACTCAACCTTAACTCACCTTGGGTGAGAGTTAACTTTGGAAACTAAAAATACAAGGCCATACCTATTGATATCTAAACTATCTTGGTGTAATGTTATTATGCACAAATATCTTCAAATATCTCATAAGCAAAATTTATAATGCTCATTTGGATGCAAATAAACCTTTCAAGTAGTGTTACCATGCCAAATTCATAAGCTAATTAGCTAAGACAAGCCACTAAGGAGAGAAGGAGCAAATGGAGCTTCATTGGTAAAGACTTATTGATGCACAAAACCGATCAAGCCACTTCAACAAGCCGTTTTGAGCTACAAAAAAGGTAAAAGAATAATTTTTTTGTGTTTTAGTTGTGGTTTCATTTGAATTTTTGTTACCTATGCTCCTCCTAGTGTCTAGGATAGAGGTGTTAAGTGGTTAGTGTGTTATTTTGATTTTATTTTATTAGACTAACACTATACTACCCTCCCTTCTATGCATTGCTTGTTCACATGATGGCATGCTCGGTGGGACCCACACCCTAAAATTTTGTTATAAATACATTTTAGTACATCCTCCTAACAATTTTCACGTCAAAATTCAAACTTACTGACTAAAAAACTAGAAATTGAAGGCTCACGAATGTTCTACAAGAAATCATGATTTTATTGTGTGTAGTTACATTTTTGCTTTCTAGCATCATGATATTGCACAATATCATGAATTTATAGTCATGATATCACCTTAACTTTTATGATATTATTGTAATTGTCATGATATTACCTTTAACCACTGTGGTTTTCTACTAACAATTTTTTTACAAGAAAAACTGCAATATTTCAATATCGCGACTTTACAATCACGATATTTCCTTCACAGTTGCGATATTACCTTAACTCTTGTGATATTACGCTAACTGTTATGATATTTCCATTAACCATAATGATTTTTACACTAAAATTTTTATGTTGTAGGGTAAGTTATGATATTGCATCAATAGTTATGATATTGTGTTAAGTTCTGTGATATTGCTATAATAGTTTAGATTTTGTGATAACCCTCTATTTTGTAGAAACTTGTGGTTTTGTGTGAATAGTTGTAGTTTTGTAGGATAAATGGCAATATTTTTGTATTTCTACAATTTTTTAATGTCTGTAAAAATATTTAAAATAAAAAAATTGATTTTCAAAAGTCACTTGCCCACTTACATTTTGCTTCTAAGCACAAGGACCCCCTAACATCTTTTGCAAGACCCAAAGGCCAAGAAAAGACATTTTTAAACACTCTAAGTTGCAAAACTCACATTTGAATTTGGTGTTTTAAAATATTTTACTTGAGTTCTTTTCATTTTGTTTAAGTTTTCAATACAATGCTAAGGGACTAAACTTCATGATATATTTCATTTGGTGCTATAAAAATGAACTCACATTTTAGTTAAATATTCATAAGAGTCTTCATTTTTTATGTGTGTTGTTATGTGTTTATTTTTCAAGATGAGTGTCACATGTATGCTCTCCCCCATCCCCTTTAGGGAACTTGGGTGATAAAAAATGCTCACTTATTGCATTAGTCACTTTTTGTCCAAAAGCATGGAAAGAAAGTCTCTAAGGCCCTCCCCAAAATCTGAGTGATTTGGGTGACCCAAAAATGACCCTAAAGTCCTTCCACTTTATTTATTTCATGTATTTTAGCTTGTGGGTGGGAGTTCTTTACCTCCCCATAGGTTATCTAGGGAAGTGTTGATCTAAGAATTCATCTCCTGGCATCACTTCAACCCCACTCCATGGTAGGGGTATACAAATTGAGTTCAACTTATTGGGATGCTTATTTGAGAGGTTAAGAAAACTCCGTTATTAAGAGACTACCTTAAAATGTATGATCAACTCAAACATCACACTACACTGCATAATTGATGGATGTAGTGGTTGTGAAAAGGATAATACCTTTTCACAACAAGATAGTTAATGTGGATATAAATGACATGTTGTGCCCTAGTGTTAACCACACATATGGGACCATTTAAAAATGAATGAAAATTGATAGTTTAGACAACCCAACTTGCTGTAGACATATTGTCAATGCAGGGCGAATAGCCTCAAGTTTCATGTTATTGTACAAACTCTTGAGATAATAGGGGGCCTAAAAACCCTACATATCTCACACTTTTAATTTTTGGATTAATAGCTTAAATCCCTCTCAAGAGTAAGTATATAGATTGATTTTGATAGTATGAATCCACCTTGTTAGTTTTAGGATTTATGACATTACACTTAGATGTTTTTGATGGTTTTCCTTTTTACTTGCAATGTCTTGAGTCAAAATAGTCTATTTGTCATACCACATCCAAAATGAGTCTTGTTTGCACATCAATCCTTTATTTGAAGAGGCATTATGCCATTCGTTTGACATCACACATTTGCCTTAGTTTTTTGTTAAACTTGTGTATGTGTGTGTCATTTTTTTGAAAGGGGTGTCGTTATGATGCCCATTTCATTCCAAGTATTATGCCTTAGAATATTTTGAAACAAACCATTTGTCATACATTTAGAGCATGCCAATTTTGTTACACTACTCGAATTATTTCAAATACTTATTACTTTATGTCAAAATTTCAAATTCAAACCACGTGTGCCTTTTGGGTTTATGCCTAGTACTATCATGTAATTTTTTTTGGTCTAGTTTGTTATCTAATTGAATAACCTAGCCTTATAAACCAAGCTCAAAATTAGTCTTGATAAGTTTAGATCCAACATTGATTGGTTTATGCCTAGGCCTTGTGTAATTTTGGCTTAGAACATTTACCTTTCACTTTTGAGTTGTGTAACTTAGACTAATTTCTTGCTCCATTTAAAGACTATTTTTGTGCCTATAATTGGGAAATGGTCTATCTCCCATATACATAAATTTTAATGTTTTTTTGTTAAATGGCCAAGTTTATGTTTAAATTCAAATGCCTAATTTGAGTCAAAGTGTTTCAAATGTGTTATATTAACTATCTTACCTTTTAGACCTAGTTTGTGCCAAGTCTAACTTTTGTGCCTTGTTCCCAAAAGACCTAGCAATTCTTGTTTGTTTTTAGACCTGGTTTATTTCAATTTTAGCTTTTGTGACTTGTTCCTAAAAGACCTAGAAATATCTCTTTAGTTTTGTTTAAGGTCTAGATTTTGTGCCTTGTTCCCAAAAGACCGAGAAAGTTCCCTTTAGTTTTGTTTTAAGTCTAGCTCTTGTGTCATGTTTCCAAGAGTCCTAACATCTTACCTGATTGTTTTAGACCTAGTTTATTCCAAAGTATAGAATTTGTGCCTTGTTTCCAAAAGACTTAGTGATTCCCTTTTGTTTTAGACATAGTTTTATTTTCAATCCTAGCTCTTGTGTTGTGTTTCCAAGAGTCCTAACATCTTACCTTGTTATTTTAGACCTAGTTATTTTGAGCCTAGCTATGTTCCTTATTCCCAAAGACCTAGCAACCTTTTTCATTTAGCTTATACTTGTTTGAAACACTTTTTACCTAAGTTTGGCATTAATTTTTATTCATTCACTTGACCATTTGATGTTTGAAATTTGAAATTAGACCATTTTAGACCAAGTTTATCATTACCTATTTTAGAGAAATAGGTCCATCCTTAAATGATGTTTTAAGACCAACTTAGACCAAGTTTAGAACATTTATATTTTAGACCTTGTTTTTTAGAGTTTGTATAATTATAGGCCTTCTTCATGGAATATTAGTCATTCATTTGGATATGTCTCATTACACTCATACTGGATCCATGTATGATCCAGGTTATGATAATGTAGTCACGAATGATGACTTTGTTCAAGACCCTTATGGAAATGATGTAATTTGTGGAATGGATCCTTATCCTCCTTACACTACTCAATCTAGGGAACAAATCAAAGATCCATATCCCACTATTTAGTTAACACACCTCTATATTCAGAGTAAGACCAAGAGCAAACCATGCAATACCTTGCTAACATACCATCAATAATAGAATAAGCTCAACAAAAATTGCATTACATCACTATGACATCGGCATATGATCCTTATTTATTTTATAGTAACTTACTTTAAAATAAGGACAAGGTATTAATTAGATCTAGAGAGGTAGGGGCCAAGTTTCCAGCAGACTTCACCCATGAAAATTTACCTAGTCTAGTTAGAGTGCCTCTCAATATGCATTATAATTAAACCATTAAACAAGACTCTACTAGCCATCCTAAAGCACTCGTGTTGATGTCATATCAATACCTAAATATGTTTATCAATGAAAAGAGCCTCATGGAGTACCACTTTATACAAATGCAACTAGCATATCAAACCTATTTAAATCTAGCATGCAATTATAATACCATGGCCATGTTAAACACTCCACTCATTGTGTTAGATCCTTCAACAAGAGTATTAATAGAGTTGATAGGTCAATATAATTTGGGTATAGACCCATTTTCACAAATCAATTTAGTTGATGACATGTACGATGTTCCATCTATTGAAAAAGTGACTACCACTTCTACATAGAACAATGTGTTAAACACGATGGATAGCATGTAAGTGTCTTCCAATCCAGGCCATAGTGGTTTAACCACACCAAAAAATAATCCAAAACAATAAGTGCCTTTAGTTAATACCATGAGTGGTTCACAAAATTAGGGTCAAGAACTCCTACATCCTAACCACAATAAGTTACCTCTAATTCTTAACTAGTTGTTTCTTCAAACATGCAACCACATGGATTAAATAATCAAGCATCAACTAGTGCCTTGCCTCTAAAAAAAGTGATGAATGTTATTCTAACTCAATAGGTGACGAATAACATTCCATAATAACAAGCACAGTCTAATCCACCACTTACTCTAGAAGTGACAAACGTACCTCAGTAGTTGCAAACCAATGTACCTTTATAGTCGTAAATGTTGTCTAATCAATACTGTGTGTCTATTGGTCAAAGATAAATTTATAACACCCAAAAAAAATCTACTTCATAATAGGTGTTTTCACAACTAAGAAGTACCACTATCCAACAAGTATCGATTAGGCAATAATTGCCTTTCACTCAAAACGTGTCATAGATCCAATGATAGGGCCTTGGTTCACAACAAGTTCCCCTTATTCATCTATGTTTGACTAGTCTGTAGCAAGTCTCTACTCAACCTCAACAGGCAAAATAATTTACCTAGATCCATATCCTTCCATCACAACCCCAATTTCCTCAAAGTCAGGGATATATACTAAATCCACAACAGAATATCACACAATAATGCATGCAATTTCAACAGGCACATCCCAATCCATGGATGCATATTCTTGGTCAACTCACTCACCAACCCAACACTCCACAACAAACCATGTCTCCATTATACATAGGTTAAGCTAATTGACCTTTAACTTCCCAACCTCCACCTTAGCCAAATATACCATCTAGTTTCTTGGCCCAAGAACTGTAACAAATGAAGGATGCAATTGTTGCCATTCAAATAGGTAAGCAAACCAAAAAATTCAAGTTAGATGATGTGTGTTCATACCCATTCATCATGGAGTATCTGTAGATACCATTTCATCCAAGCTATGAACCATCAAAATTTGATAAATACAATGGTAAGGGAGACCCTAAGGCTCATTTTAGTAAGTTTTTTGTTGCATGCCAACCAATGGCTTATAGTGACATTTACTTGCTTATTTTATTTCCCTAAAGTCTAATAGGTAGGCTTTAGAGTGGTTCATAAATTTGCCAAATAAAACCATATATGATTTTGATGACCTCTCAGACAAATTTGTGTAGCATTTCTCCTATAATCTCAAAAATGAGATTTCATTAGTGGATTTGACTCAGGCCAAGTAAAAAGATAGTGAAACATTTGCAATCTATCTACAAAGATGGAGAGCTCTTGTTAGTCACTTCACCCACAACTTACCAGATAAATAATTGGCCATTATGTTTACTAAAAATTTACACAATGAGATGTCCTATCATTTGGAACTTTAATGTGCACATACTTTCAAAGAGATCATTGACAAAGGTATACTAATTAAAAAGGCCCTTATTGATAAAAGGATTATCAAGCTGACATCATCGAACCAAAACCAAAGAATACACCCAAGTTAGAACCATAACCAATTCTAATTACAAGCGTCAACACCAACCCAGTCTAGTAACTATGAAAAATCTAAGCAATACAACCATAATAAGGATGTTGTTGGTAATGGAGTAATTTAATCATACCATGTCTAAATGGTACAAACACTATCAACTCAACCAACGCTATAAATGCAATTTACTCTTCATCAATAGCTTATTTAGTAAGCATAGCCTTTGCAATAACCTAGACCAGCTCAATAAAAATAGTAACCACCACCTTTTCAAACTCCTCTTCCATGAAAGAATCCCACTCCTTAAGTCTTTAGTGACCTTGGTGAACCTATAGAAGCAATGTTTTGCAAACTAGCCATAGTTAACATGATTAGTTGGGCAATTCCAAAGCATTAACCTAAGGGTATTCCATATCCAGACTAGTATTGAGAGAATGAGTTCTATGAATTCTATTGTGTTCATGGACATAATCTACATCATTGTGTGCAGATAAAACACCTCATCAAAAATATGTTAGAAAATTGAGATATTACATTGGATAATATAGCATATATGTCAAATAAAAACCTAGGTATCTACCAAAACCCTTTTCCACAACATAATAATAATCAGTAGTAATAACAATGAAGGCCAGAACAACACCACCAATAATCAAAAACCATGATAACAAGAATTATATCAATAGTAACAATAATAATGTCAAATGAATGGGAAGAACTAAGGCCAGAATGATCCCAACAACCAACAAACTTACCATGTAGTTGCACATGACTACACCAAAGTTATAGTTCATATTATATGAGGTCACATTTCAACCATAACCATTAATCCTAGACCAATTGCTAACAAAATAGGACCACTTCCAAATAATTCCAATCAACCTATCTATGTCATTAATCCTTCCTTGACTTGGGACCATAACCAAGTACAACAACAACTAGGGATTACTATTTTGTTACCTTATACTGATAACTCATCATTGCCCCATGACCATAACCAAGTGTACCGACAATCGATACTTATCCTATCTAGCCCATCTCCATAATCATCAAGTTATAATTGTCCTGTATCTAATCCCAATTGTGAAATCACAACTTGGCTATCAAATATTACCATTCTAGGCCCACAACCTCCCGTCAATGAACCAATCTAGCCCATTGTGATGGCTAGGAATAAGCCATATACCATAGTTAAGGAAAAGACATATGACATTATGGAGTAACTTCAAAATACACCTTCACAAATATTTATTCTAGATTTTTTATGTATGTCTACTATCCATAAAAACATCCTAATAGAATTCTTAGTCTAATGCCAAGTTCCTAATGACATAACCCTAGACAAATTCAAATATTTGGTTGGACATCTAGCCCTACGCCAATATCTAACCTTTAACCAAAGTGATATGTCATCCCTTGGTCCACTCCATAACAATCCCTTGTATATTTAAGTTTTCATCATACAACACAAAGTTAAATGTGTCTTCATGGGCAATGGATCAGGGTTAAATATTATGTCTTTGAAGCCCATCGATCATATTAGATATACAACAGCTAATCTATAGCTAGAAATAATTTATATCAAGGCCTATGACAATGAAGAGCATGAATCACAAGGCACCATAAGCTTACCAATTATCATTGGGCCCTTGACCCATGATACAATTTTCCATGTGTTAGACCTCAACCTATCATATTATTTGATTTTGGGTGGACTTTGGATACATGAAATTCATGTAATCCCTTCAACATTGCACCAATGTCTCAAGTTATCCTATTCAGGTATGAAGGTCACCATCCATGGAGATTTGCAGCCCTATGAACATTATGAACACTTGGAGGTAGAGTACAAAAGTTACAACTACCACTTTGGCCTAGATCGATTCCCAAAAAGACAAAGACAAAGAAATACTTGTTGAATTTCCAAAGAACAACTATATATACCCAAATAGTCTTGATTCATCTTCACATATGCCTCCTCTATAAATGTCTAATCATTTTACCATCTCAGTCAATGTCCCAAGAGAGTATTTGACCCATGACACGTTTCACATTTCCAAACTTCCACATAAACCCAAGTCCCATGGAAGACCTAAAGCTAAACCACTTTGCATGGAATGGCAAAAAAAAAGGAAAAAGTAACCTCCACAGTCTAGTTCCATTCATTTTCACACTGGCCAATGGCCAAGAAGAGGACCCACTTGTCATTGATGAATCCTAGTTGTACAACAACAAATTGGTCGATTGCTACAAAAATGCCAAATATCCCGTTCCTAAAAGGATCATGGAGAACCAAGTCTATGAAAGTGGAGGCCTTGGGCCAAATTAGTAGTGAAATTTTGAGTAGATTTATATAACTCGGTACATGGGAACTTATGTTATCAAATTTAAATTGCCTAGGGGTGAACCCAATTATCTTATTTGTGTTCTAATGTCAATGTCTAGTGACAATGATGCTAGCAAAGAAACAGACTCTGATCACAACACCTATGAATGCATTACGAATACCAACCTGTTTGACCCACATACCATTTATACCATTACCCCAATTATTCAACATAATCTACTTCATCTATAACATTCTCAAATTATATCTTGGGACCAACAAGAATCCACAGTGCCTGTAGACAAGCTTGAGAATGATGAGGCCTTTTGTGATTTTCTAGGCCTAAGAGACAATGTTCCATTGGGAGACCACAAACAAGGGTTCTCTATCAAATTGGATCCTTCAACTTATTTTGGAGAATGAATGAAAACCCTAGCCAACGATAAAAGAATAAAACATTGAGATCCAAAAGTGAAAACCTCTTTGAGGCACTTTTGGAACAAGGTAAAATTAAATAGAAAGGCCAATCTTTTGGTGAAAACCTATTTCAAGCACCATTAGACAGGGGTGTTCACCTTTCCTTGAATACAACTTAGGAGACCACCAGTGATGAACTTGCTTCAAGTTTGAATTTAGTTCAGTAGAACAACATGCCTTTGATTGAATTGCCTAGGAATTTCCAACAATATTTGTAACATGGTTATCCCTACCATAGGGAGATTCAGATTCATCTTGTTTAGGGGAGTTTGAAGAACTAGTCTAACCAAAGGATTTTATAGTTGTAAGCTAATTCAAATTATTGCAAACCATTCTAGAAAATGTCTTGACTCTCTTCATAGAAGATATTATGAAAGTCAACATCAGAAATCTAAAAGACCTAAAATGGATCAAATTAGGCATGTCCCTCGCTGAGGAAGAACATGAAATATTTACATCCCTTATGAGGGAATTTGTTGACATCTTTGCTTGGGCCTATTTATAAATGTTAGGTTTTTACCCCACCTTAGTTGTACACCACCTTATTATACATCTTGATGCCAAACCTGTGAAGCAAATTTTGTGCAAGATGCATCCTCATATTGCTATATTAGTAAAGAAATAGTTAGAAAAACTCTTAGAAGTGAGATACATCAGACCGATCGACTATTCAAATTAGATCTTGAATGTTATGCCCATTAGTAAAAAGTGTGAAGGAATGAGAATCTGCATTGATTTTTAGAGATATAAACCAGGTTGTCCCTAAGGATGACTTTCCTCTACCAAATATTGACATGATAATTGACTCCAAAATAGGGTATGAAATGCTTTCACTTATGGATGGATTTTTAAGATACAACCATATATGGATTGTGCCAAAAAACCAATACAAGACAATGTTCATAACTCCTTAGGGAATGTTTTGTTATGAGGTTATGCCATTTGGTCTCAAGAACATTGGGGCCCAATACCAAAGAGCCATGATCGTCATATTTCATGATATGATGCATGTTATTATTCAAGACTATGTCAATGACATATTGGGTAAATTAAATCCCTGTATCGATCATCCAGCTGTAGTTCAAATAATATTTGAGAGGCTTCATGAATATAAAGTCAGACTTAATCCCAAGAAGTGTGTCTTTGGTGTCACTTTTGACAAATTGTTAGTCTTCATTGTCTCTCATTGAGGCATTGAAGTTGATCCTACTAATGTACAAGCCATTACCGAGATACTACCACCTTCCAATTTGAAGTAGCTTCATAGTTTGCAATGCAATATTTAATCTATCAGATGTTTTATATCTTAATTGGTCAAAAAATGTCATCCCTTTACACACTTAATAAAGAAGGGTGTCACATTTCATTAGGATGAAGACTACCAAAAAGACTTTTAGTGCCTAAAAGAATATCTTACCAATCCACCTATTTTGTTACTACCCATGCCAAAAAATCCATTTCTATTGTATCTATCTACCATAGACAAATCCCTAGGGGCAGTTCTAGCTTAACATGACAACAATGGAAAAGGACATGTTGTGTGCTATCTAAGTTGTACACTACTTGCATATAAACACATCTATACGCTAATAGAAAAAACTTGTTTAGCTATGGTCTTCACAGCACAGAAGCTGTGACATTATATGCTTAACAACAATACCATGGTTATTTCCAAAGTATATCCACTCAAGCATCTACTATCCAAGACAACTTTACAAGTCTACATAGATAAATGAATCATTCTTCTAAGTGGGTTTGAGATTGAGTATGTCAATTAGAAAGTCATAAAGGGACATGTACTTGCAAATCAAGTCATTAAAGCTCCCCTTATAGATATTGAGACCCTCACTTTTCAATTCCTAGATAAGTCCATCATGACCATCATAGAAACACCTCCTGAGGAGTAGCAATGGAAGTTGTATTTTGATGGATCATTCACATCACATGGATCGAGTGTAGGCCTATTATTTATTACACTAAAATGGGATTTTATCCCTGAATAATTTTGTATCAACTTTATTTAGACTAACAACATCACTGAATATGAAGCACTTATTATAGGGCTTAACTAGGAAGTACAATGGAATACTTAGCATCTCAAAATTTATGGTGATTCTCAGTTAATCATCAATCAGGTTATATACCACTTTCAGACCAAAGATGACAAGTTGGTGTCATACAAGGCCATGATCAATGTTCTCAAATAGGAGATCGCCGACATATAATTTCAACACATACCAAGGGCTAGTAACAAGATAGTGGATGTAATAGCCACCATTGGCTCTTTCATTTTCCACTTGGACAAGGCAAAATAATATCAATTCCTCATTAAAAATCTTCTGGTGCTTGCTCATGAACATTTAACCATCACAATGATTTGTGATATTGTTGGTCCTAACCCTATTTGGTGCTCAGGCCTCTTTCATTGCCTTCATGACCATATCTTGCCACCAGACCTATCAGGTAAACAATAAAGGGCCTTTACCCATCAAGCCTCATGTTATACCTTACTTGGCTGAACCCTTTACACTATAGCTTTGATGGAACTCTGATTCATTATTTAAATTCAGCAAAACCAACATTTGCATTATAGAAAGTTCATGAAGGAGCATGTGGAGCCCACATAAGTGAGGTCATCTTAGCTAAAAAGCTCTTATGTATTAGTTATAATTGGCCAATTATGGAAGAAGAAGTAGTTGTTTATGTCAAAAGGTGTGACAAGTGTCAAAGGCATGCCAATTTTATTCATGCCCCAACCAAAACACTAAAATTGATGCTTACACCATGGTTATTTGCAACATGGGGACTCGATCTCATTGGGAAGAATAACCTTACTTCATAAACACATCCTTACCATTATCAAATATTTCACTAAGTGGGTTGAAGCTATACCCCTCACTTACGTGACTGGAAAATAGATTTCCAAGTTCATCGTCAATCATCTCATCTGCCGCTATGGTGTCCATCCAAAATTATATCTGATAATGGTGATCATTTAAGAACAAGGATGTCAAAATGCTTTGTGCCAAGTAC
This sequence comes from Torreya grandis, assembly GCA_037957365.1. Lineage (NCBI taxonomy): Eukaryota > Viridiplantae > Streptophyta > Pinopsida > Cupressales > Taxaceae > Torreya > Torreya grandis. Next base: position 2,242,545 of record JARHVA010002024.1, read on the forward strand.
AATATCACTCAACTTTTTTCTACCAAATATTACCCATAAGTTAACATCCAAGCAGAGGAATCCAATAAAACCATTATCAACATCCTTAAAAATATTGTCAATGATGTTGGATGTGATTGGCACCTCTAAATATTTTGTGCCCTCTTGGCATACCACACTAATTATTATACTCTAATCAACTCCACTTCATATTCCCTAGTTTATGGCACTAAGGCCATTCTTCCTATCGAGGTCAAGTTACCTTCTCTATGTATCTCATTGAAACACATCTTGGATGATGAAGATTATAGAGTAGATTACCTACAAGAGCTAGAGTTAATAAAAATGCATGACCACCATCAATAGCCTTCAAGCATACCAAAATAAACTTCATGTCCACTATAACTGGTAGGTTAAACATAGAGAGTTTGAGCTTGGGGATCTTATTCTCAAAGAACACCATGGCTGAGAAGAAGGAAAATTCAAACCCAATTGGATAGGCCCATATATCATTATAGTAAATTATGGCTCTGGAGCATGTAGGCTCGCTACACCAGATGGGGATGAACTTTATGAGCCATTGAACATGATACACCTCAAGTGTTATTTCACTTGAGAGACCTGAAATATTATCTATGAGGCTCATTTACACTGTACCATATTTTCACCTTCTTTGTAGCATACCCTATATCATTCTACCATTCCTTCCCTATCAACCAAAGTTGTTTTTAAACACCCTATCCAACCCTTTTGACCTTGGTTCCATTCCATTGGTTCTTCATCCACCTTCAGTGATGGGATTTAGATGAAAGTTTTTGTACTTGATTTAGTATTCCAGATAGAGGCAATATCTTGGACCCATATGATAGTGGTTTGATAGTTGCATCCTTCATTTATTATTTCATTTCATTATGAGTGATTTTTATTATAACCGCCTTTGGGAAAATAAATGTTCCACTCTATGCTACTAATTATAACCACCTTTGGGAAAATTAGTATCATTGACATGTATTGTTTTTATCTAATTAAACTACCTATGGGAAAATTCATAACAACACCTTTATCATCCAATTCCAATTCACCTTGCCATTCCTATGCTATATTGTGTCATTTGACTAATTTGAGAACTTGTTGCTACCTAGTTGAGGTCCTAATGGGACTATGTAGGCAGCGACCAATTCACATTGAGGTCAGCTTAGTCACCCATTTGTCACGTTCTCATCATTTTGTGAGCAATTTAAGTTTGAATTCTCTCACCATTTTGTGAGTTGGACCATTTAGTATCTCATAATTCATAATTGATTTGAGATGCTTCAAAACCCCTAAACATTTGTAAAAGACTTAAAAAATCTTAAAAGTCACAAAATCATGAAAATTAGCTTAGAATCTCCACACATGCTATACAATTGTCAAATTTTTTTGGGATGGGCCATCTTCTTTGTTCAGTTTATTTCTAGACCACTTTGGTCTTATTCCTCCCATTTCTGGGAGAACTACATTGATCTGAGGTTAGTACAGACTATGTAGGTAGCACTTGAAAACATGGGGTATCTTGGGTTAGATCATTCATGCCTTCCTTTCTTTTTGGTTACTTATTTGCCTTAGGGATCCTAAGAACCCTAACTATTTCATGAGTTCCCACTTGTCATTTAGTTCCCCATCCTTGTTGGCTTTCAGCCTTATGCTCTTGCCATTTTATGAGTCTTTATTATGCATATTATGTATTCAAATTTGATACATTAATGACTGTTAGGCTTCCTCTTACGCTTTCATCATTTAGTGAGACCATCCCCACATTCCTCTACAACATCAATCACATTTTTTTAACATTCATATTCTTCTATCCCATATCCTGGGAGAACTACATTTTCCATGATCTTCACATTGGATATTATGTCCATGAAACTATGTAGACATCATCCACTTGTCTATGCATCTAGATTCTGCTCAGCTACCCCTTTAATTTATTATCTTCCCCCCATTTTGTTTGTTTGTTTCTTTGTACCTTATAGCATAGGGGAAATGTTGGTCATCTTGTGTGTCTTTACTTACCTCTAGCTTAGGGGCAACCTTATGCCATTATCCTTGCATTGTTATACTTGTGTCATTACTGTCTAGCTTAGGGGTCACACTATTGTTGAGTAACACCTATATTACACATACATAAATAATTTGTCTTTTTTTTACACTAACATTGTGATTAACCATTATTTGTGTTTGTTTAATGTTTTTTTGATTGTTTTGTTAACCTTTTATTTCTTGATGTTTTGTTGTGCTTCTTGTTTATTAGTGTTTTATATTCTTGTTTATTTATTTACCTATTTATTTGATTTCATTTTTGTGCCTTGACTTAGTATATTTGCATTCATTGGATTATTCCTTTTGAATTATACTCAATTCCATCCATATGCATATGTCAACATTATCATCATGGTTTTTATCATTGGTGCATTATTTTCATTTGTTTATTGGATCACATGTCAGTCTTTATGCATATTTCAACTAAGTTATCATGGTGTTTTATATCATGGTACATACCATCAACTGCTATAACAAAAACCAACTTAAGAAATCTTAAAATCAATGACATCACATTACTGCTCCTTGATCACCTAAAAAATCCCTGATCTATCCAAATCATTTCCCACATATAGATCAATTGAATCATGAAAGAATTTTAATTCTTACTAGTTAGGACATGCATCTCCTTACTAGTAGGTTACCCAAATTCATCTTTCTCCTTTGTACTAGCTTGCTCTTCCTATGTGAGTATGAATTCAGTACATAAGCCCCCTTTTTCCAATTTACCATATTGTCCCAAATTGTCATGCCAATGATTATAATTGCCTTTGGACAAATCATTGTGTTTTAATCTATCCAGATGATAATGATTATAACCGCCTTTGGGAAAATAATTGTGTTTTGACATATCTAGATGTTAATAATTATAACCACCTTTGGGCAAATCATTATCTCTAATCAGCCCAACTGGGCCATGCTTTCATTATGCTAATGATTATCACTACCTTTGGAAAAATCATTATTTCTATCCACCCAACTGGGGCATGTTTTCATTCTACTAATGATTATAACTTCCTTTGGGCAAATCATTATTTTCATTATGCTAATGATTTTAACCACCTTTTTGCAAATCATTATCTTTTTACCTTGTTGTGCTGATGATTATAACCACCTTTGGGAAAATCAACTTTTCTATTCACCCAATTGGGGTATCCCACTATGCCATTGATTATAACTACCTTTAGGCAAATTAGTCTTTTCCACCCACCTTTTTACCTTTTTGGGTCCAATCATTTTCCTTCTTTTGAGGGATTGATTGTCGACCTTCTTTGTTGACTGCTCCCTTAAGGGGGCATCCAGGACTCATCCATCACTATCTAGGGCATTAGCCATACATGACCTTTTCATTCTTTGAGAAGATTTTACTATGCCTATAACTTTCAATGCCTTTCCAAATAGGGGGAAACTATAGACATCTCAATTTGGCCACAACTTGCTTCTAAACAAAATTCAGACTCATTCCTACCAAACATTAGAAATTAAGCCTAAAAATCACTAGACTCTCCATTTTATCTATACATAATTCATCAATGCTTAGAATCATGTTAAGACACCCCTATTTGCAATACTATTTTTCTTGTAATAATAACCTCTCACAGATTCATCCCTGATCACCTGGTGACCTAACAACTTGCAGTTTGGCCTATAGGCCCATTAAGTGGGGCATGTGATCAAATCCTAAAAGAGATCAATTATCCAAATTGAATCAACTAATTAAACTAGATTAAATTCTTAGTTAAATTATTCATTTACAATTAATGAATATCTAAAAATGGAAATTTTAAAATTCAAAATATCAAGCCTCTTCATCATTGCCTTTATGAGTTGTCAAGCTCTTTCAAAGTATCTAATTTGAGAGCCATGCATGGTAATTGAAAATCATAATTAAATAAAAATTTTCAACTTAACTAGAGTTAGATTCAATTCATCTAGGGTTAGTTTGAACTCATTCCATGTTTAAACTCAACTTTAACTCACCTTGGGTGAGAATTAACTTTGGAGGCTATAAATACAAGCCCATACCCATTGATATCTAAGATATATTTGTGTAATGTTATTATGCACAAATATCTTTAAAAATCTCATAAGCCAAAGTTATAATGCTCATTTAGATGCAAATAAACCTTTCAATTAGTGTTACCATGCCAAATTCATAAGCCAATCAACCAAGCCAAGGTGTTAAGGAGAGAAGGAAGAAATGGAGTTTCATTAGTAAAGACTTCTTGATGCACAAAATTGAGCAAGCCACTTCAACAATCCATTTAGATCTATAATAAACGTAAAAGAATGATTTATTTTATGTTCCAGTTGTGTTTTTATTTGTATGATTGTTACCTATGCTTCCCCTAGTGTCTAGGCTAGAGGTGTTAAGTGTTTAGTGTGTTATTTTGATTTTGTTTTATTAGACTAACACTATACTAGCCTCCCCTCTATATATTCCTTGTTCACAATACCTAGTGTACTGTTCTAGCCAATCTAAACTATCCTAAAATTGGGGCTAATAGATAGTAACATGACATCTTAGATAGTAGCACCATGTGGCACTAGTGTCCCTATTTGGACACTAATGTCTGTTCGGTATGAAATTTAAGTCATTGTACTAATTTTTGAATCCCTATTTTTTTTCTATGTTTTACATGTGTCTAATTTTTTGAAACTGAGCCTGTGTGTTTAAATATATTTTGTGAATGCAATATAAGAGCCATATCTCTATGACAAGCCCCTGTGAATTCCCCCTCTTTTGAGGGTAGCTGCTGAACCTGTGCAAGAACTATCTTCAAAAGAAATAGATCTACAAAATATGTGTTAGCCGAAACATATATGATAATTACATGATAATCCAATACATTGTGCAAACATAACATCAAAATGTAATAGATTTTGAGCATAATTATGTAATGTAAGGTGTATGTTGTGTCTAGCATTGCACAAGGGTGTCAAGATAGAGGTAATCAATGTGTTTAATAACAAATTTGAGTAGCTACCTAGGAGAATGTGGCATGATGGCCATCATAGCACCCAAGTAGGAAGGGTAAATGCATGAGGTCCCTCATGGGATTGATAACTGCTGTGTGTAACAAGAAAATATAAGTGTTATGGCCATGACACATACAAGAAAGCATATATACAAAACACACAAGTCATGCAAAATAGGTCAAGGGGCCACAATGCAAGGGACACGGGCACATGTCACTAAATCTAAGAAAATACATTTAGGAACATGTTCAAATGTCCACATATGCAAGAAACAAATAAGTTGGCTTAGATCCACATAGAAGTACATGTTTAAATGTCTACATACACAATTAGGAAATCACACACAAAGACATGGGCAAATGTTCAAAGCATACATGTTGTGAATAAAAGTGGCATAGAGCCAAAGAACAATGGCATATTCAAATGCCCTCGAATAGAAGAAGCATAGAGATACAAACAAATTTAAACTAGGAAAGTTAGAAATGACATCATGCATGAATGTAGTACAAATCTATGTAAGAGATAGGATGTACATATGTTGAGTGTAAGTAGTGATAACTAGAAAAAATTTGAGTATGATTAACAATGATCAATATCAAGATTTAACAATGCTAAAATTGGAATGTATAGAATGTAAGGATAGAACTTGGTAATTGAAACTATGTATAGGATGCCCCCAAGTGGGTGAATATGTCAAATGAATAACCATGAATCAGTGTATATGTGCCCCATGGATAAATGATAACAAGTATGGATTAGTGTAGTGGACCTAAGTCTCGTATGCAATCTGCAAGCACTCAACAGGAATAAGTGAAGTATGTGGTATAATAAAACTAACTATACTAAGACAACTAGCATATATAGTGTCAATAAAATATAAGAAATGTAAACATAACAATGCATACAATCTATAAATTTTGTGTTTTCTGAGTGATTATTTGAATGTTTTTCTATTTTTGATATGTTATATTATTTTTGTATTTTCTATAAATAAGCTATGTACAAGGAGCAAGAGAGAGAAGATAAGTATTTATAAGAAAATAGAAACTGCACTAACCGATGAGTCTCATGGGAGACTCGCTATCAATGTGGCCTGTGTCAAAAATAGGAATGGTAATATCTCATGCAGTGTGAATGTTATTCTATAGTTGAATTTTATTGCAGTAAGAACTTGGGCATTATTCATCATTAAAATCTTAATAACCTAGAATGCTAGAGGGAATTGACTCATACTATGGAATTGACCTTTCTAAATTGTGATTTGGCATATTGATTATGATTTTTCCCTTTGAAATTGTGCTTATTGTAGACATATGGTGTTATGGAGGCTCTTTTGCTAGAAAATCTATTTTGAGAATGCTTGTTTGTGTAGCATGATTTTGACTTTACAACTTAAGATATTGCTCTTTATGTAACATTTCCTATGTATTTGGATGTTTTTCCATGATAAACTATATATGTGACTAATGTGCCTTAGTTGTTAGGTTGTGGAGCTAAAAGCTTCACTGATGCAGACATGGAGGAGGTTACAGGATGAGTTGCTGAGTGTCAGAAGTCTTCGGCGTTGGTCTGGCCAACCGACGTCGGCAAGTAGGCGACAGGAAGCAACCGACGTCGGTCATGGATCGGCCGGCATCGGCGACCCCCAGGCGGACAGGGACCGACGTCGGTCACCTGTGTGGTTCGACTGCGAGCTTATTACGGGTAGTTAGCTAATGAACCAAGTGTTTGCATGTTTAGATCTATTTTTAGACTGAGAGCTGCGGATCTAATTATTGTAATTAGATGTCTAATCATTGTTTGGATGAGATCTATATAATAGACTCATGGTTGTATTGGAAAAGTGTTCTAGTTTGAGTTGAGCAAAGTTTGCTCCTTTTGTGTGTGAGGTGAGCAAGGGTGTTCCTCCTAGTTCCACAGTACCAGGTGTAGGTGCTGGATTGGAGAATCAGTAGGGTTCTTCATGTATGTAGGATCTTGGTCACAGGTGCATGGCCTATATAGGAGATCTACATGGTAAGTAAGATCGTTGATCTGTAGGTGTATGTGTGTGCAAGGTCAAGGTTCACAGGTGAGCAGAGCCGGGTTTGATTTGCAGGTGTGCAGGATCATATAGACAGCACCACAACAGGGAGCAGTATCAGGCAGGATCTATTTGGAGTACAGGTGTATACTCGGATAGAGCAAAGAGGAAGGCAAGGGAGTTCCTTCCATAAGTATGGTCTGTTGAATTGCAGGTTGCTACAGGTTCATGGGAGATATACTTGAAGTACCTTGAGTACTTGTGGAGTACGTGGAGTACTTGTTTGAGTGTGTGGAGCACTTGTGGTGTGCGTGGAGCACAGGAGGTGAACACCAACTCTGTATTTGAGTTGGGTGTTGGGACCTGAGAGGGAGAGCTTTGGGGAGAAGAATTACTATTCACTTGAGGTGTGGGAAACCTCTGTAAGGTGGTGGAGAAGAAGTGGCATCTTCTTTATTGTATTCTTTTCTGTATAAAGTGTTAATACAATTTGTGTATTGTCTCTCATATCATGTGTTATTCTGAATTCTAGTTACTTGGTGAATCTGGTTAATTTCCGCATATTAAGTTGCTTGGTTTGGTAATCAATTGTGTGCTTCCGGGTTATTTCCCAACACGTGGTATCATATGTTTAATAAATCCCAAACCTTGTTGACCAATATTATCAACTGCTTGAATCTGAGAAGTGATGTCTTTGGCCTGTTATCCTAAACCTTGACCATGATAATCAAATTGTTGTAGATACTTTTGACCAAACCCATACTTCTTTTAGAGTTGAGCCTCATTTTGGAGAGGTATATTTGCATCTTGGTCTTGATTCACCTATGCTTTTTGTATTGTTTCTTGGTATGATTGTGCTTTGTGAACCTTTTATTATTCTGAGATATGCTGTGGTGACCACTTTTGTACTATTTCTAAATTTGACCATTTTTTAATTTGTATACGTGACATTTTATTTTATTTGGATGAAGTGTCATTGTGTGATTCATTTGTATCTAGTATCTATTATATATTCATTTTCAATTATAAACATGAATCAGTGTGGTGCCAATGCATTCTATGATATGCATAATAAAATATAGATCTCCTTACTAGTTATAGAAGGGGTAGGTTGATCAACTTAGCTTTAATCATTTCCCTTAGTACCTCACTTAAACTCTTATTGGACCTTTGAATGCTTTTGGAATCACCAGTTGTAGATGTAGTTTATTGTGATTTATGATTTGGATATGTAACATTGTTTGCCACAAATTAACTAGGTGAAGATGCATATACATGATTTACACTATTGTGGCTTGGAGTCCTTTATCTTGTAAATTCATTTTCTAATGTTGTAATATTTAAATGTAATATCTAATTCTAATTTTGTAAACATTCAATTATCTTGCTCATACTGATAATTTGATCACATAGAGTCTCACAAGTGCAAACTCTTGTTGTTTCTGATTGAACATGTAGGCACACACCTTATAGGGAAGAGGTGTGAATAAGTTGAGTATGTAAATTAATGACATTAGTATAGGTTGCTTCATCTCATAGAGGGGTGATATCACGGACCTAGTTAGAGGGAAAGTATATATCACCCTCATGGAGATGAGGAGGAGAAGGGTATTTTGTCCCATGCATAAGATATGACATTGAAACTTGAAACATAGTTGTTAGCTTATGTGCTAAATCCTCTGTGTGTGTAAGGGTTTACTTGTTAATGGAATTCCACATAGGATAAAGATAACATGCTATGAGATATGACATAAATTGAAATTGATATAAAGCTTCATCTATACATGTGTTTATGTCTTTTCTTAATTCATTTTGTATCAAAGGGAATAAACATGCAAATCAAAATATTAGACTTTACAAGAAAAAGTGATTAATTTCTTCTATAATTATGATCATGATTATATGAAATACAAATAAAAATATATATGGATCTGAAATATAAATTCTATAAATGTAAACCCTAGGGTTATCTAGGGTCAGGGTTTTGAATTAGGGTTACTTTGTAAAAATTTAAATTACATTAAATAAATGAAACCCTAATGTGAGATTGATTAAATGAGCTAGGTTCTGCCAAAAAAAAAATTAGAAGTTTGTAATCCTAATTTAGCACACAAAAATTTAGAGAAGGTAAACCCTATGTAAAATCATGGTTTTAAGCACTATTCAAAGTAAGTCAGGTTCGCCAAATGTTTTAACCTTTTAGAGTTTAGCTATGTAAATTTTATGTTTGATTAAAATATGAGTAGTCCAAATCAATGAAACAGTATGAAATAAATAACCATTGATTTGTTACATATTTTGACTTATTGTTACTTTCTAAAAATAGTAATAAATATATGTAAATAGAGACTTATCTAGAAAACACCTGATATAGAAGAACTGTGTACTAAAAACTTAGATACAAACAAGTTTGAGTGTTGTCAACCAGATCCCTATGTTAGATCCTCTCCTAAATAGTAGTGCAACACTTGGATAGTAGCACCATGTGTCTCTAGTATCCTGAAAATGGCACTAGTATCCTCTATGTAGGACTGCTCCTAAATTTTGGGTGCACTTGTGCATGTGTTTTTGGGTTCTATTCTTACATGCATGAAGTCTAAAACTTTGTATTATGCCTATAATAGTTGATTTATGATCCAAACCTAATCCGCATTTCAAGTAAAGTATGAGTTAAAAAGTGTGTTCGTTATTAGGATAGTTTGGACATCCTCAACACGCCACTATGAAGAGAGTTGCCTACACACCAATAATCTAAGTAAGGATCAAGCCTGATGTAGTTCTCCCCACCTAAGTGTTGGTGCAAGTGCAAGTGATGCTAGAATGATAGTGGTCTTGAATGCCTTGAGTGTGTTTGAGATTGGAAGTCTAGAAAATCTGAGATTAAGACAGTTGTAGATGGTAGTATGTAGAAGTAGGGAAAAATAGGGATTAATAACCTTGATTTTTGTAAACTTGTTTCATGTTTGAATATATACTTTGCATCAAATTTATATCTAGTGGATAGAGTTCTAAAATTTATGTATTTATAGAGTTATGTAGCTTGTGTAGATAATAAAAGATGATTAGGCTAACCTTAAAAAGGTTTTACTTTTAAAAATATATTTGTTTAAAAAAGTTAGGGCAAGGGACATTAGTGCCATTTTGGATACACTATCACCGTATGGATCTAATGTCCTTAATGTGGCACTAATGTCCAGCTAGCAGGTTACTAGACATGAAAGGCGAGGATCTAGAAATGAGGGTCTGAGACTGTGTTTTAGCTAACTAGAGATGCATGTGGTTTACACAAAGGTTGGAAAAGTGTGATAATAGGCTCTAGGATAGGTCTAGGGCTAAGCTAGGAATAGGTTGTTTGAAGTAGCACTCTTAGCACTCAAACACTACTTTTAGGTGATTACACTCCATCAAAGTTTAATTTTTCCCATCCTAAAGAGGGAGTCATCCATTTTACCATCCTTATTACTTATTTTTTACATATAATATTATTAATGTAATATTATATTATAATATATATATATATATATATATATATATATATATATATATATATATATCATTACTTTTGACTATAGCTATGAATCAATTTAAGACACACATAGGGCCCAAAGCCCCAGATGATTCGCAAACCAATAACTAGTAGGTTGAATATACCACATCCAGCCACAACCAGTGTTAAGGTTACCATATTTGTAACTAAAAAGTCCCAACTACACCACATATGGCCACAAGTGACCTCACATGGCCAACACAATTTAAACTTGGGTAGGGTTAGAAATAACTAAACCACTTTACCAACTCACCCACATTGCATCGATGGAGTGTGTGTGTGTGTGTGTGTGTGTGTGTGTGTGTGTGTGTAATTAATGGTTAAAATATTTTAAATAAGGACCCTACCCTTTACATCAAACATACAGGGATGGTCATAGGAACCAAATATATCAATAAGCCTACAAAGGAGAGCAAAAAACACACATAAACTACAACAACATCACAATATAGCTAAAAATAGGGGGAATGGGAAGAGTGCATTGGAACCCAGTACATTTCCACCCATCCAATATGTCAATCCAACTCTTTGTCATCTTCTTGATAATTAAATCCATGTTCTATAGAATATGAGGCTCAAAATCTATGTCTATCATTAGGCTCTTTCTCTTCTTATCTGACTTAGTCTTGTCCTCATAATAATAATAATAATAATAATGTATTTTAAATATATACTATATTATGTATATTATTAATAATGTGATATAATATATAAATATAATTTTATCATATATAATTTTACTATAGATTATATGATATTAATATAATATAATGTTATGGTTACCCAATACATGATTGAAACATGCATCATCTAGAAATGATCAATGAGGACTTGCATTAACATGTTCTATTAGGGTTTTATGTCAGCTTTGTTTTTTTAATTTCCTACCTTTCTTGCTCTTTAAACCATGTCTACATAGATTTCAAAGCTAGTTGTGCATTTATTGCACTTGGCTCACTGTAATTTGGGTGTTTATTTTGATATATAATGGCCTTTGCTCTCTTTGTTGCAACTATTTTTGTAGACAACAAGAATGATAACACATAGAATTGATCTAGAAAATTTGTACCAAAAGTATACGATGAGGTATAACTTCCAACTCTCCCTCTCAGCCCAGTGTTTTCTTGCAACATGAAGTTGTATATAATATATGTTAGTGGTATGATAATTATTTTGTTATTGTTTACTTTGTTAGTTGTATCCCCTTGAAAGAGTCCTCGGTACCTAGTTTTGATGTCAATGGGAACCCTCATGTGTCATTGTCACTAGCATTGGAAACTTTACAAAGGGTTTTTTTCTTTTCTCCTTTAAGGAGTCATCCCAGGTCCAAGCTCTTATGGCTAAATCAAGTTGTTGGTTCCTAAAGAACACTCTCTTAACCTTATCTTCATGGACTTGTAACTTTAAGATTATCGACCAAGCTTCCATTTGGGTGTCATTCTGGATTAAGCTCCCTAGCCTCCCACTTCTTCTATGGGACTTTCTCGAGGAGATTATCAAACCCAAAGGGCATGTCTTATGTCACAAACAAATTAAGTTCTATTTAACACTTCCCAACAAGCATGTTTGCATCAAAGTTGACTTGACCAAGGATTTTAAAGAATCCATTGATATTCAAGTTAATGTTGACTGTTGGGTGAAAAAAATTGTTTATTTTAATTTACCTAACACTTGATTCTATTATTAGTCTCCAAACCACCAGATCAAAGACTACCTCCTCATGGGGTGATCAAGACCCTTAGCTAAACAACTACATTTTGAGGAGCCCAAGGTGGCAAAGAAAAATATTGGCCAGACTATAATTACCAATAAAAAGTCATCAATTGGTAACATATTTTCCCAACATGTTGTTACACCCTTTATGCCAAAACCCTCTTCTAAGGTGCATAAATTCAGACCCTCACACAAGCCTCTTAGTGTGTCGACAACCTCAAAAATTGATTATTCACAAGTTAATTAACTCATGTGAGTTCATCTCCTACAGGGACATCCTCTATAAGCAATCCTACCTCTAGGCAGTCGCGTAAACCACCTTATGGTCGTGAAAACTCTCCTCAAGAGCACAATGGGTTTGAATGTTGCTCTATCTCTCTTAGGGATTTTGTTCTACCAAACCAATGAAATTTTTTGGGCAATAGTTTTATAACTTTTGAAAATATTGAAGATAGTCAACCAAAATTCATTATGGATGACGCTACCCAATGAATCTCTTATCTTAGAATGTTCAAGGTCTCATAAATTCTTTGTGTGAATTGTCTACCAACAATTAAGAACTTTATATTTTATTTGTTTGTAAGAAGTTCAAATTTCATTGTTTCTTTTGCAAAATACTCTAAAGTGCATTTCATTGCATGTTACTCAAATTTTCACCCCACATGATAATGGTTGTGGCAACATCATTATTTTGGTTTCTCCAAAATTTTCTTCCTTAATTGTTTCCATGGGGGGTGATTTGTCACACTGAGCTATTTGTCTTCTCCTTAACATTAATGGGCATTCATTAGGGGTTCTCAATATTTACACCCCCAATGATGGTATTGATAAATTGGCTTTATGGTAATATTTGGCTAACAACCTACCCCTCACTATGTGACTTGTGTGTTGGGATTTTAATATGGTGAAGAGTCCAAAGGACACAGTTGGTACTTATTGATGTGATGGTGTGTGGGAAAATTTGAGGCATGGTATCACCCTAAAAACTGGTGGGGACTAGTGGACCCTCTTTTTGAAGGTGCACATTAATTTCCACTACTTGGTTTATATGGTCCAACTACCACACTGACATCGATAGGGTCCTCAAGAGATTAGACTGTTATATGCTTTCAAAGCAAAATGTCTTATCTTTTGATATTACTAATAGAAAGCCTACCATCATGCACTCTAAATATGTTCTCTTAGACCACAATCCCATCATTTGTAAAATTTAGTGGAGTAACAAACACTTCAAATTGCCACACAATAATTTTTTCCTAAACAACTCCCTCCTTTACCACAAGGGCACCATCTGTCTCCTTTCCTAGGTTTGGAATATTGTGCCAAAACCACCTTATGATACTAGTTAGATAGAGTTATGGGATGAGACCATCCTTCACACCACCACCTTTCTCTACCACTATGTGTCATGACCCTATTTTTTATGTTGATTTCACTTGTTATTTAGTTATTTTGTTATGAACTATTTGGACATGATTATTTAAGTATTTAAGATTTGATCTATTATGATATTGTTGAGACAACTAATTATTATGCACTTTCATTTTAGCATTGGATATTTCATGCTTAATGAGTTAACGATTAATTATTTAGTTTAGTTGTATTATTATTTAATGTTGTTATTGCATTTATTGCTTTTATATACTACATATACTTTTGGTGGTGTGTTATGGACATAGGTACATGATATGAGCTAGGTTGGATGTGACTTCGAGCAGTTACATGAGGGAAATAAAGTGAATGAAGTGAAACAACGAAGTTCAAATTCAAAAACTGAGCTTTGACTATTTTATGAATTATTTTGAGTCATTATTATGCTTGACTTAAAATGTTGAGTGTTTGGATTTAAAATCATTGCCATAAATGGGTCTTGAATCAATTTTGACTTCTTGCTTATGTATTACTCTACTTAATTTTGATTTTGAATCTTAGTACAATACCACACTTTTCAACATTGTTTTGAATGACATTACTCTTGTGCAACTGTGTTATTATCTTTGTCTAGTTTTGTCATGGTCCAGTTTACCCTGTCGAGGAGATTTGCATTGATGGCAGTTAGAACTATTGAGTTCTATTTTGGATAGATAGATTTTTGATTTAGTGACTTATTTTAATGTTTTTGATTGCATTAAAAGGTATATTTAATAAATTATTGGAAGTCTTTAAATCATTTGATTTAGTCTTGAGCATTGTATTTGTTACATTGAGTGTCTTAGTCTTTTGGACGCTTGTTTGATGGTTGATATTTGAAGTGACCAAGTCCTAACTTAACTTTGATAGGAACATGGCCCATGAACCTTGGAGACTTGGCATTAGTTTAGAAGTTGTTGTTGTTTTGAACTTTGGATCATGGCATTAGCTCCCCAATCGATGCATGGAAGTTGAGAGGCTTCCTAACCTTAATAGGGTTCTTGCTTGGTCATTTTATATTGTGCATTTTAGAGATCCCAACAGATGGGGAAACTCTACCAAAACTTTTGGTGCATGGAAGAAAATGGAAGTAATGGATCACTTAGTGGCATGAATATTGTGAGCCTTTCACGAAATTCTAACTACAATAATGTATTTGTCTTATCAGCCATGAAGAGGATTTTGTGGAGTTTTTTGTTAGTTTAGGGGTTTCTTAAGAGGATTAAATTGGCTTATTTGCATGTTGGGTAAATGGGGAAACTTTTGGAAGGCTTGGATGATGATCTAGGAAAGAATTTTCAAAACCCATTTTGTCTTTTTACATTGTAGACTCCAAGTAAGTTTTATAATTAAAATTTTATGGCTTTTTCTTTTATGGGCAATAATGAAAATTTTGAGGTCGATTGCATATGGGTCGATTTATGTTTTGTGTTTGATTAATTTCAAAACCCTGATAACTTAGGGTAAGGGTTTTGTTTAAGTTGATATTGTGCTTTAAAAAATTGTATCCATAAGCTATGGCCATGTACAAATAAAAATGAGTTTTTGGTTTAAAAACCCTAACATGACCTGTAGGGTAAACATTTTGGGTAGGTGTATTTTATTTTTTTAAGCCACTTAGGCTACAAACATGCATATTGTTATTTGTTTTTGTAAACTTGTAAACACTATTGGGATTATATAAAACACTAGGTCATCTTCTCATAGTGAAAATAAACTTGTACAGTATTATTAGGTTACAGCCTTGGAAGAAATTAATTGAAACCTTAATATTTGTATGCAAGTAAAATACCCATCAAGTTTATCATAATTTATTTTATTTTTTTTATTTTATTGCATACAAATAAAGTTGTATGGATAGGCCATGAAATTATGTCATTATGAGTGTTTTTAACTTGTGTCGGTAAACCTGATTTGGTTTATTGGTTGCATTTTCGATCATGATTATTTTGACTTGGATTGAAAGATTATTCTTATGATGAGAAGAAATCATGATCTTTAGACTGTTTAAATTTTCATATTTTTATGATTGCATTCTATTGTTATTATCATTACCAGTTTTGATAATGACATTAGGGTATTCCTTCATGTTTGTCAAAAGTCTCAATTGGTCAAAATTGATTTGGAGATTTATGTTATTTGATGTTATCATTTTGAGTTATAGGTTGACAATAATTGCACTCTCTAGATGTTTGTATCATCTTGCATGAAACTTGAGTTGAGATTGGGAATCTTTTTAGACTGATGTGAGTTTGATTGTTCTTCTTGAAGAGGGTTTTGACGTTGTCTAAACATGCTATTTTTAACATGAATTTTTGAAAGCTATTTGTGTCATTAAATTTTATTTATTTAGATGGTAATATTTAAAGAATATTATTTGTATTCAAGGTTACTAGCAGTAATAAAATTACATTTATTTTAAGTGTTAGACCCTAACGAAGACTTGGGGCTTACGAGTGTAATGTCATGGATTACACTCTTAATAATCAAATCTTAAAAGCTCTAACATGAGTTGTAGGAGTTGGAATACTTGCAAAGGTGTTAGTATTGTTAGCCAAGAATGTAAACAATGTTGTTTGAATGTTTTCAACAAGTGTTAAAGTTAATTCAAGTTCAGTAGTCACTGTTAATTTTACTCACTTCTCGTAACTGGTCTAAATCACATCCAACTAATGGATGGTATGGTCTAGGGCCACTTATGGTTAGGCTCATTGGGACTGACGAGGCAAGTTTTTGCTTCATTTGACTTGCATGTGGAAGATTGCTTAACTTACGCTTCTTTGAAATGTGCATTATTTTTGAGTAATGAAAGGAAGTAAAGAAGATATCTTTTATAAAATGAGTTGATTAAGGTTTGTATATTTATCTTCATTAGTTATATGTGGGTTTTGCCATTATGATATGTAATGTAATTTTTATGCTTAAATTCCATAAATAAGTTAGTTACATTCAATCCGACTTGTAATTATGAAATGGAGGTTGATGTTTTAGCTAATCAATCCAATTATTATGTGTCATATATAAATGACTTTAAGGAATATTATTGTTGCATTTAGATAATGTGATCATATAGTTGTATAAGTTAAAATTGCATATTCCATGGAATAATATTGGTTGGACTTAAGGCTTTGTTTTAAGTATGTTTTTATTTGAATCTTTCATTGATAAGGCTAATTTGAGTATGTTGATGTATCTCTTTGTACACTTTGATAATTTTGTTTAGGTAACATAGTATGAAACTAAGAGTGTGTAAATCTTTTGAAAGGTTCATATGACCATTTAATGAATTGTTGGTTGTCTTATCTCATAAATATGGCATTGAGTTAGTTGGATATTGATATGATTACTTACTTCCTTTCGAATTATGTTTATTAAATTCAATTATAATATATATATATATATATATATATATATATATATATATATATATATATATATATATATATATATATATATATATATATATATATATGTGAACATTGTGTTTATTGAAATGTATAAAGAATTTGAAGAGTATGTTAAGTATGTATAAAGTAACTACATAAATTAATTGTATAATATGAGTTAATTCTTATTCATAGAGAACTGTGATATATTTCCATAAAACTATAACAAGACTTTAGAATTACCTTATTCTATAAGCATTTATATTTGTGAATACATATTATTTTAAGGATATCCCAAAAAGTTATTATAGTTTATTAACTTCGTAAGGATTTTTAAGAACATAATCGTTATAAAATATGACCTTATGATCTATTTATGAGATCAGTTATAGTAGGCATTTTTAATAAATATTTTTGAGGTTGTGAGAAATCCATTTCTCAATTGATCATATCCTTCTAAAATGGAATTAATAATATCATTATTCAAGTGATAGGACTGTTATGACAACCTTAAATAATTATTTGAAAATGAGGTGTTGAGTAAATGTAAACTTAAGCTACAATTATTCGTGCATTAAGCTCATGTATGTTACAAGTTAAATTAAGTAACCTAAAAATAAGCTTGTAAAATAGATGGGTAATTATATGACCTAAATTCCAAAGGTTGTTACAAATGGAACATGATGTGATTGAGGAACATCTCTTATTTGTTTGGAATGACCTATAGAGTGTTGATAAGTTTTCCTTTTTTCATTATAATAATAATGAATTGTCTTCCTTAGGTAATTGTTAAAGGACAATGAATTGAATTATAAACATTAAGTTTGAATTCAAAAATATTCATTGGAAGATAATAAAGAGAAACGAGTTTTATTAAAGGGGAAATGAATGGTCCTAAGTCTTAGGGAATTGGCCTTAAAAGAACACTTAATCTAAATGATAATGATCTAAGTTGAAATATAATTCGCTTGTGTGATTAAAGGTTAAGAATTAAACTTAATATAAATACATAGACTTCATCAAAACTCATAAGGGAATTAAACAATTATGTTTGAAGTTATGTTTGCATAACCTAAAAAAAGGTTTGACTAAACCTAAAAAGATAAATAATAAGAATGTATTGACTTGGAAATGTCAATCAAATGAGTATTGGAACATGAGGCTAACCCTACCTTATAAAATGGACAAGTTATTCCAAAATGGAACTTAAACATGGTTTTTAAAACATCTTAAGAGTTTATAAGAACATAGCCTTAACCAAATGGGCTTTTACATTACATGTATACATTTGATCAATCAAGCAATCAGTGAACTAATCTCCCTAAGCTACCTAGTAGGAGGATGCCCAACTCATCCCATGTTTTTTTGTGACTTTAGTAAAGCATTCCAAAACTTTGCATTGCTTTTAGAAATGGTATATCTAATAATCACTCCATGTTGCATGTATGTTTGGTAGATCTTGCTTATGCAAACTTAGTATAAGATTCTTCTATTAGATATGTTTCACCTTCTGCAATTATTTGCTAAACTTTTACCCATTGAGGTACATGTTATTTTATAGAATGTGTAGGTTCTTGGGTAAGTGTATAATTTATTGATGGCTTTGCTAGGCAGGCCACATAGAAAATACACAGATAGGCATGCATGAGTGTTCAAAGACTGAATCACTTCTATCTAAATACTAGTGGTTAAAACATTTATTAATGAAATCATTATTAATTTATGGACTTGGTATAGCACATGTGTTGTCTAGAACACAGTTATGGATATCATTGCATTTTTTATGTTAACTTTATTTGTAAATTTATCATTGTAGTTTCTTATCTTTATGTTATAAAAAAAATTATCATTGTTACACTATGGTAAACAACTTACTCGTGTTTCTAGGTGGGACAATGGGTTTCTACTCAAACAATACCAAATAATCTCCTCACCTTAAGTACAATCTTCTTGACTTACATATGCAATCCCAAGCCACCTCATTCAAACACCAAATCAAAGTGGTTGGCAGTCATGTAGCAAGAAAGGAAAAAGTCATATCCAAATAAGCTTGATACTAAATCAAGGCCATCAAGTCAATCCAATTGAGACTTAGTGATCTCCCTAACATTTTAGCTACTTTTCTAGACCACTATAAATTATTGTTCCAAGCCCAAAAGGAAATAAGAATGAACTCAAATTTTCACAAAAATGCCTAGTTGTGGTTCCTCGTAAACTCAAATTAGCTCACCAAAAGTTTTGTGATGTGCCATTATCTCTCGATTATTTGTCTCATGCCTTGAATTAAATGATTAATGACAAAACCTCAAGCATTGATGGTTTCCCTTATGAGTTTTATAAACCTACCTAGGAGTTTATCGGGCTCGATTTACTCCAAGCCTACAAACAAGTTTTGTAAAAAAAAAATTGGGTTCCCTTATAAATAAATGAAATATCAAATTCATACCTGAAGATGGTGACTCAAATATTATCGCTAGGGGTTTCCCTATCAACTTTCTCAACATGTCGTATAAGATACTAGCTAAAGCTCTTGCCAACTACCTCCAGTTCATCTTACTTGCCATTGTCAGACTTGAGCAAACATGTTTTATAAAAAATAGTTATATCTTCGACAACCTTATTATTATGTGAGAAGGAATGGGATGAGCAAGAGCCTCTTGTAAGAGAACCATCATTCTCAAGCTTGATTTTGATAAAGCGTATGATAGGATTGAGTGGCCTTTCATTATGGCCATGCTTCAGGTGCTTGGATTTGACTAATTCTTTATTTCAACTATCAAAACCCTATTCTCAGATGCCTTGACCTATCTCATTATCAATGATGTCAAATCTAATAATTTTGGCCTCTTTTGATCCATACATCAAGGTTGGCCTATTTTGATCCATAAATCAAGGTTGGCCTCTTTCAATCTATACATCAAGGTTGACCACTTTCTCTTGATACGTCAAGGTTGGCCGCTTGCATCAATCTTATATGTTTTATCTATTGAAGCTCTTGGATATATTTTAACTCATAGATCTGAGTGAAGTCTTATTAGGGGCATTATTATTCTCTATAGATACTCTTAACTCATCAATGATCATTTTCTTGATGATACTTTCCTCGCTCTTAAAGAGAAAGAAAAATCATTTGAAGAGTGTATGCAGTACATAGACACTTTTTGCATAGCTTCTAGTTTCAACTTGGAGTGGAGTAAAACAAATGTTTCAAACAAAGTATGATTCCCATGCATAATTTGTTATGCCACGACAATCAAAAATGGATTGACATAGGGGAACAATTCAATTTATTGAGCATTACATTTGCCTTTGATAATTCCCATGCAAAACCATGGAATTATGTCATAAATAGAGTGGAGAAAAGGGATGATTACTGTGTCACCAAACCCCTCTTTAGAAAGGAAATTCCAAGTGCGTACTAATATTTAGGTTGATACTCATGTTTAATATTCCTCCCATTGGGCCTCCTCTAAAGCCTCATATGATAAATTGGCTAAGATCCTCAAAGACTTTCTCTATTTTAATGTTAAACAAACTTGAGGGTTTCATATAGTTGTTTAACATATTTGATGATTTCCTCACAATAAAGGGGGTATGGGGATCATTGATAGATTCGTTGAAGGTAATGAATCCTAAAAAAATCTCCTACATCATTGTATCTCATTTAGATCTCCCTATGATAAATGTAGTTGGAAAAATATCAATTTATATGCTTTGTTGATCACTTTTGCTCCTATCAATATCAAAGGCTTGTTTGTGGCTAAAAACATTTGAAAATCTTATGAAGTAGTTAAGCCTCACTTAAAATGGGTCGGTGATGGCTTTTTTAGTGGTCTTTCCTTTAATGACCATAATTTATGGTGGTCACCTATCATGCCCAATAATAGCCTCTTTCTTGTTGATGTTTTTGGTATGAAAGCTTTATGACTTTTCAAAAGAGGAATTCAAAATATAAAGGATTTAGTTTTAGCTCATGACTAGGCCCCTTGGCCCTCACTAAAAGAAAAATTCAATTGAAACAATTCTAACTTACCAATTATTCTTCACATTTAGGAGTTAAAATTAGATGTCATGCTCCACAAATTGGGCCAGCAACCTCCACATTTTTGGTGGAAACTTTGGAGGTGGAACTATGATACTCATTTCAAGAAATATTTTCCAGCCCTCCTTTATCACATAATGATCCCCTTCTCACCAGCTCTTGGTAAGCTCAATAGGTACTATAACCTCAACTCCTCACCCAAGACATGGCTCGTCTAACTTAACCAAATGTGGATTGCCAAGCTTGAACCCAAACTTGCTCATTTTGTTTGGTATCTAGTTTATCAAGGCCTTCCACTTAGGTAGCATCTTTTTCATCTTGGATTTGCTCAACCCAAGTGTCCAAAATATTCCAAACTTGAATCCTTCAAGCATATCTTTTAGACATGCCCCAAAGCCTAATCTAATTGGTAGTGGATACATAGTCTATTCCAACCCTACCACATTGAACCTTTCTCAAAGCATTTGGTCCTCCTTGGGGATCTTGATAATTGGTTGGCATCTATAGCTTGTTTATGGAATTTCTTCATAAATGTTATTATGTCTCAATTATGGAAAGCTAATGTCACATCTCAATTTCTCACTAGGCTAAATTACTTGATTATCTATGGATTATTATGTTGGTAATTTGATTTGATTATTATATTGTTATGGGATAGTTATATGTTGTTTTGATTACATGATTTCATTGTTATGATCTAGATATACTATATATTATTTACATTATGATCATGTTAATTTGTTATTACAATAGTATTTTATGATATATATCATGATGTTATGGACTAAATACCTTCTTTTCATGAGTTGGATGCATGAGAGTTTCATCCCTCAAAGCATGACAGAGGGAGAGCATCATCAGAGAGGGTGGCATAGATGGAGGTGTTGGGGGATGATAGAGGAATAATGAGAACCCATGCACACACCACATTAGATAGTACACATTATATGCATTGTTTGAATTGTTAGTGTTAGTAGATTTTTTATGTTGTCTACATTTAGATAATTGATTATGCGTGTTAGTCATGTGTTATCTCAGTTTAATGCTTATGTGGAATTAATCTTGCATGATTGCATTGTGGATATTATACGTAGAATTAGTTTATAATGTTATAGTATGATTATGTCATGCTATTAAATTCATGATTGTTAATGCTTTGTAATGTTTGAGAACATTAGCTAGTTATCTTTATGATATTGGGAAATACCCTTATGTGGCTTAATGCCTTAATATATAAAGATAACAAAAGACATAGGATAGTCTATATAACGTAGTAATAAACGATGATTATGTTATTATAATACTATTATGTTTGGTATAATAGTTATCTAATTTACCATTACAATTAAAAGAATATAATTGGCTTTATATTAGTAACATTGTTATCTAAGTCATGATGTTGTTATCTTTACTAAGTAGTTGTAAAGACTATATTATTAACCTAAGACTATCCTAAGAACTAAACCTAGTCATTATTTGCATGCATAGACCATGGTAATGTTTGAAGTACGTAGTTATTAAGATAAAAGTGGACTTTAGTGAAGTTGATAATTCGGTCATATAAATCAATAGACCATACAATATTCAAGGAATAAAATAATGATTGAAAGGAATTTGGGGAAATTTCGAGAGGAGTTAAGTTTTTCTTGATTGTGTCAAAATGGAAATAATGTGGATTAGTTACAATTTTTCACAAAAAATGAGTTTTTTGCATGATGGAATTTGGGAAACTATAAGCTTTTGCCTGCATGAGAGAGATACGTAGATGAAAAAATAATGATAAAAGAGGAGTTGGAGAAGGGCATGGAACGAGATGGAGATGAGAAGGAAGTAGAGTAGAGGAAAAAGGAAGGCGAGGACTTTTTGGTATCATCTGGAAGCTATTAAAAAGGTTGGTGATGTTATTTATTTTAACTTAGAAAATTTTGTGTAAATTTGTTATTTAGGGTTCCCAAAAAAGACATATTTTTAAATTTGATATAGGTTTAGCCCTATGGATGGCTTAGCCATCCATAATGCTAAACCTATATCCTTAAAAAACCCTATGAATGCAAACAAATTATATATGTATCCGTTCGGGTTAAATAGATTTAAATTGCTACAATGCCCTAGCTTAGGAAATATAGAACCCCAGGTAGATGGTTTTGATATACATGAAATTGAGTTTTGTTTGAAATTGTTTTTAGATATTTATATGCCTAGTTAGATTATATCTCAAAATCATGAGTATATGTATATTTAATACATGGGACTGTGCAAATTTTACATTATTAGGAGTATAAACATGAAGTCTGAGTAATTTGGGGAAAGAAATGAATTGACATATAATTATGTGTGTATTTAGTGTATGATATACATATAAATAGTGAATTGTGTGTATTTATCAAATAAAACCGTGAGTGTAAAATATGAAGGAATGAAGGTCAATTGTCTTAAAACTGTGAGCATATACATATACGTATTATGAACTTTTGTTTTACAAACCAAGGAAAAGTGTGCATGGATTGTGTATGTAATTGTTATACAAAACCGTGAGGTTATACAAGGCCAAACTGTGTATATAGTGTTATTCAAAATAATGAACTGTGTGTGTACATTGTCATTTAAAATAGTGAAAATATATGTATGGTCTGTGTTACTTCGATGAGGGAATGGATTTATATGGACACTCTATATATTTTCTGTTTGAAGTGAATTTTGAATTTTGATATGTGTAATTTTATTATTCAAACAGTGAGAACATACGAGTATGAATGGAGTAACTTGTTATCCAAGCCGCGTGTATAGGTATAGTGGGATTGTGTGTAACTTGTCCAAACCATGAATATATATAAATTAGGACTGTGTGTAATTATCAATCGAATCGAGTGTGTATATATATATATACATACATACATACATACATATATATATATATATATATATACACACACACACACACACATATACATACATACATACATATATATATATATATATATTTATATATATATATATACATATATATGTACACACACACACATATATATATATAAATGTACATATGTATATATATATATATATGTACATATATATATATATATATGTACATACATATATATATATATATATATATATATATATATATATATGTACATATATATATATGTACATATATATATGTACATATATATATGTACATATATATATGTATATACATATATATATATGTACATATATATATATGTACATATATATATATATATATGTATGTATGTATGTATATATATATATATATATGTATGTATGTATGTATATATATGTATATATATATATATATATATATATATATATATATATATATATATATATATATATATATATATATATATATATATATATATATATATATATATATATATATATGTATGTATGTATGTATGTATGTATGTATATATATGTATGTATGTATATATATATGTATGTATGTATATATATGTTTGTATATATATGTATGTATGTATATATATGTATATGTATGTATGTATATGTATGTGTGTGTGTGTGTGTGTGTGTGTGTGTGTGTGTGTGTGTGTGTGTGTGTGTGTGTGTGTGTGTGTGTCTGAGTTCATTTGTTTATGAGGCCATGATCTTAAATACCAAGACTGTGTGCTTGTTTGTATAAAACCTAATTTGATAAGCTAAGTCTAAATCAATTAGCTATTAATCCTAAAAAATTATGCTACATTGTTGTATCTCATTTAGATCTCCCTATGACAAATCTAATTGGAGAAATATTGATTTGTATGCTTTGTGCTCCTATAAATATCGAAGGCTTATTTGCGGCTAAAAACATTTGGAAATCTTATGAAGCAGTTAAGCCTCACTTAAAATGGGTCAGTGATGGCTTTTGTAGTGGTCTTTCCTTTAATGATCATAATCTATGGTGGTCACCTATCATGACCAATAATAGCCTCTTTCTTGTTGATGTTTTTGGTATGAAAGCTTTAAGACTTTTCAAAAGAGGAATTCAAACTATAAAGGATTTAGTTTCAGCTCACGACTAGGCCCCTTGGTCCTCTCTAAAATAAAAATTCAATTGAAACAATTTTAACTTACCAATTCTTCTTCACATTTAGGAGTTAATGTTAGATGTCATGCTCCACAAATTAGACCTACAACCTCCACATTTTTGGTGGAAAGCTTGGAGGTGGAATTGTGATACTCATTTGAAGAACTATTCTCCAGCCTTCCTTTATCACATAATGATCCCCTTCTCACCAGCTCTTGGTAACCTCGATAGGCACTAGAACCTCAACTCCTCACCCAAGATGTGGCTTTCCTGACTTAACCAAATTTGGATTGTCAAGCTTGAACCCAAACTTGCTCATTTCCTTTAGTGTCTATTTTATCAATGCCTTCCACTTAGGGAACATCTTTTTCATCTTGGAGTTGCTCAACCCAAGTGTCCAAACTATTCATGCCCCAAAGCTTAGTCTAATTGGTAGTGGATACCTAGTATATTCCACCCCTACCATATTGAACCTTTCTCATGGTATTTGCCCTTGCTTAGGGATATGGTATTTGCCCTTGCTTAGGGATCTTGCTAATTGGTTGGAATCTATAGCTTGTTAATGGAATCTCTTCATAAATGTTAATATGTTTCAATTATGGAAAGCTAGTGTCACATCCCAATTTCTTAATAGGATAAATTACTTTATTATCTATGGATTATTATGGTTGGTAATTTGATTTGATTATTATACTATTATGGGACAGTTATATGTTGTTTTGATTACATGATTTCATTGTTATGATCGAGCTGTATTATATGTTATTTACATTATGATAATGTTAATTTGTTATTACAACAATATTTTATGATATATATCATGATGTTATAGACTAAATACCTTCTTGTCATGAGTTGGATGTAGGAGAGTTTCATCCCTCAGAGCATGATGGAGGGAGAGCATCATCAAAGAGGGTGGCATAAATGGAGGTGTTGGGGGATGATAGAGGAATAATGAGAACCCATGCACACACCACATTAGATAATACACATTATATGCATTGTTTGAATTGTTAGTGTTAGTACATTTTTGATGTTTTCTGCATTTAGATAATTAATTATGTGTGTTAGTCGTGTGCTATCTCAGTTTAATGCTTGTGTAAAATTAATCTTGCATGATTGCATTGTGGATATTATACGTAGATTTGGTTTATAATGTTGTAGTATGAATATGTCATGCTATTGAATTCACGATTGTTAATGCTTACAATAACATAAATTTACATGAATAGTATATTGTTACTACCGTATATAGACTAACCATCATGTCTTTGTAATGTTCGAGAACATTAGCTGGTTATCTTTATGATATTGGGAAATACCATTATGTGGCTTAACACCTTAATATATAAAGATAACAAAAGACATAGGATAGTCTATATAACGTAGTAATAAACAATGATTATGTTATTATAATACTATTATGTTTGGTATAATAGTTGTCTAATTTACCATTACAATTAAAAGAATATAATCGACTTTATATTAGTAACATTGTTATCTAAGTCATGATGTTGTTATCCTTACTAAGTAGCTGCAAAGACTGTATTATTAACCTAAGACTATCCTAAGAACTAAACCTAGTCATTATTTGCATGCATAGACCATGGTAATGTTCAAAGTGCTTAGTTATTAAGATAAAAGTGGACTTTGGTGAAGTTGATAATTCGGTCATATAAATCAATAAACCATACAATATTTAAGGAATAAAATAATGATTGAAAGGAATTTTGGGAAAGTTCGAGAGGAATTAAGGTTTTCTTGGTTGTGTTAAAATGGAAATAATGTGGATTAGTTACAGTTTTTCATAAAAAATGGGTTTTCTACATGATGGAATTTGGGAAACTACAAGCTTTTACCTACATGAGAGAGAGATATAGATAGAAAAATAATGATAAAAGGGGAGTTGGAGAAGGACATGGCATGATATGGAGATGAGAAGGAAGTAGAGCAAAGGAAAAAGGAAGGTGAGGACTTTCTGATATCATCTGGAAGCTATTAAAAAGGTTGGTGATGTTATTTGTTTTAACTTAGAAAATTTTGTGTGTAAATTTGTTATTTAGGGTTTGTAAAAAAAGATAGAGTTTTAAATTTGATATAGGTTTAGCCATGTGGATGGCTTAGCCATCAATAATGCTAAGCCTATATCCTCTAAAAACCCTATGAATGCAAACAAATTATGTGTGTATCCATTAGGGTTATATAGATTTAAATTGCTATGATGCCCTAGCTTAGGAAATATATATCCCTAGGCAGATGGTTTTGATATACATGAAATTGAGTTTTGTTTGAATTTTTTTTTAGATATTTATATGCCCAGTTAGATTATATCTCAAAATTATGAGTATATGTATATTTAATACATGGGACTGTGCAAATTTTGAATTATTAGGAGTATAAACATGAACTCTGGGTAATTTAGGAATACAAATGAATTGATATATAATTATGTGTGCATTTAGTGTATGATATACATATAAATAGTGAACTGCGTGTATTTATCAAATAAAACCATGAGTGTAAAATATGAAGGAATGAAGGTGATTTGTCTTAAAATTGTGAACATATACATATACATATTATGCACTTTTATTTTTCACACTAAGGAAAAGTATGCATGGATTGTGTAGGTAATTTTTATACAAAACCATGAGGTTATACAAGTCCAAACTGTGTATATAATGTTATTCAAAATAGTGAACTGTGTGTGTACATTGTCATTTAAAATAGTGAAAATATATGTATGGTCTTTGTTACTTCGATGAGGAAATGGATTTATATGGATACTCTATATGTTTTTTATTTGAAGTGCATTTAGAATTTTGATATGTGTACTTTTATTATTCAAACAATGAGAACATACGAGTATGAATGGAGTAACTTGTTATCCAAGCCGCGAGTATAGGTATAACGGGATGTGTGTAACTTGTTGTCCAAACTATGAATATATGTAAAGCAGGACTATGTGTAATTATCAATTGAATCAAGTATGTATATATAAAGATACACACACACACACACATACACACACACACACACACACACACACACACACACACACACACACACACACACACACACACACACACACACACACACACACACACACACACACACACACACACACACACACACACACACACACACACACACACACACACACACACACACACACATAGAGGTCTGAGTTCATTTGTTTATGAAACTATGATCTTAAATACCAAAACTGTGTGCTTATTCATATAAAACCTAGTTCGATAAGCTAAGTCTAAATCAATAGTGTATACCAGTAGTAGGTTCTAACATCAATTTTTTGTCTATTATACTAGAATCTTGTATTCATATTATTTTGATAATGAGACTTATGTTTTCGTTCGAAGCTGTCATGGGAACCAGTAATGTTTATATATAGATATGAGTCATTATTATAGTAAACAAGGCAAAACTTGGAAAGATACATAAGATAATATGTTTGAACTGAGCATAGACTATATAAGATTAAATGCTTATAAATACTATGCAATGGTTGTATGGTTCAACATGAATTTGAGTTAGACTTGAAATGATACTTGAGAATCTATAAATGGTATATGAACATAATGACCAAAACAGGGGAAATCAGGGGTTGGGAATGTTGATACCCTATGCTGGATATTCATTGATATTTCATTTTTAGTTAAAACGTTTGTTTAAAAAACATGAAATTCTATAAGCAAAATAGAAGTTATTGTTAATGTGACAAAATAGTAATTGTGTATTAAAACATATATTATGTGGTACATATTATACATGTATATGAAAAGGTGCATATATATATATATATATATATATATATATATATATATATATATATATATATATATATATATATATATATATATATATATATATATATATATATATATATATGAGGACTTAGGTTCTCATATACATATATAACTCATATATGTAAATTGGGACATGTGCCTATAATTATAGTTTATTGATGGTAAATTAAGTCATAGGAATCCTGAGGGATATGACACTATCATTATATGCACAGCCTCCCAAAAGTACAATAAGTTGTATAAATGAAATATTATGTTTCATATGATTTTTTTATCAGGTATTTGATCTCTAAAATTATTATGACTAGTTGTTTTGTATTTGGGTAATGTGTATATAAAAATAATCGGCTATGATATGTTGATCGTCATAGAATGTACTACATTTGAATTTAATTCAGAAATTAGAAACATGCAGTTTAAATATATTATATCTGATTGATATAAATTGTACTTATTATTTATGGGATAAATAATATAGTTGAGATTCATTCATATGTTTGACTGACTAAATGTATGTATTTTGATTATTCTTGTATTTAGCATGTTTTATGCCTATTGTTAGGAAGTAATTTTTATGAATCTATTGGTTATATATATTAACCAAATCTCACATTGTTGGTGCTAATTAAGTAGTGAGATGGACTTCACTAGCTTACTTAGCATCACCAATGCCAGATGACAGTAATTCGATCAAGTGGTATGTATAAATCTGACTAATCCTAGAGATAATAATTGCTGAAAAATTTGTCTAATGTAATGCTTAGTTAAAATTATCATTTCATATGTATTATTTATATGTTTGTGTGATATCATGTTAAGAACATATTTTTTTATGTTACACATCATGTTTTTAGAAATCTTACAACACACGGGTACTAGCTTGTCTCTTTAGATTCTCGCACTATCACTATCTACCCATCTATGAAAGGAGGGTCATTCCTTGATAGGGGATTATGTGGGGGATCAATGGTTCAGAGTTGGTGTGGAAAAGCATTCAGGTGATGCTCTCTCTCCCTATAGCAGTACTTATTTGGAGACTACACATGAGACTACCATAGATACAAGAGTTTGGAGAACTCATGCTCGGTGGAGCCTTGTATCTTATATTATATTTATTATTATTAAAACATTATTACTGATGAAATGTAATTATTTACTCATTGTACATTGATATCAATGGCTATATTATTGTACCAGTCATGGCTAGAAAGTTGTAATTAATTTCTATATTCAATTCTATTATGTTTAATATGATGATAATGATCAGTAACAAGTAGATGTTACATATTTATTCTAATGTTAACATACTTAGTGTGTAATAATTGGATCACTAATTAGATTCTTGTGGTGTAATATAATTAAAGAATATGTGGAATATAATTTTTTTTTAATATTATGCTATTCTAAGTAAATCCTAGTGGGGATGTTACATGTGGTATTAGAGCTGTGGCTCAAACTCTAAGACTTAATGAGCCTGTTAATGTTTTTGTATCTTTCTATTTACCAAAAAGGATAATGGTTCAAGCTAGAGTGTCTGGTGAGGTTCCACCGAGTAATAATAGAAAAAATACTCTATTTGATCCCAAGCAATTTACCGCTGACAAGCAACAAAGTTGGCTCAAATTCTTATAGCCATGAATGAGAATAAGAACTAAGTTGTGTCTTTGGAATAGGAAATTCATGGACATGAAGAGGAAACCCATCAGGATGTGCCTAAAGAGCATCCTATTAAGCAAGAAATAACTAAAAAGTAAAGACATGAGGAAGTGCCTTAGGATGTGAGAGTACGTGTAGCCATAGAATTGGTTAGAGATATGAAAAAGGTGAACCCACCTAAGTTCGATCGAACCATTATCGAAAATGGAGCTAAAGTAACTACATGGTGGGACAACAAAAAGATAGAAATGAATCTTAATTTGACCACCACTACATGGGAGCAATTTATGATATTGTTCAGATCATGGTGGCTTCCATAGTTATATTTTGACCAAAAACTTAAATATTTTCAGAATCTAAAGCAAGGGGATTTATCGGTGAATGAGTACTAGGAACAGTTCACCAAACTTTTGAAATATGTGTCTCAATATCAAAATAATGAGAGGTTCAAAATTTAAAAGTTCATTATGGGATTGAGACCCCAGATTAGTGGAGATGTGGACATTCATGGACCAAGTTTTCGAGAAGGCAATCAAACAAGATCATAAGTTAAAATCTCTTACTCAGGTCAGAGATAAGTTCAAGAAAAATATTAAAAATTCTAAGCCAATTTTCAAAAATAAGAACTAGAAGCAGAGGAGTGGAGAATCCAAGAGTCAATTCAAGAGTCAAAATACCAGATTCAATAGTGGTTTAGGTAATAGGAAACTAGGTAATGGTTTTAAAGGTGGTTTCAAGGGAAACTAATAGTTTGACAGGAAGGGACCACCTGGAGGTTGCTTCATTTGTGGAGGTGACCATCTTGCTCAGGAGTACACCCAGGATAGGTGAAGGAACAAAGGTTCTGCTCCTTAGTAAGTAAAGTTTCAACAATGTATTCATGCAACAGTTGATAACCAACAAGCCTAATTCCAAGCTTCACCCATAGAACTATTAGGTATTTTGTTTGAACATCCAATTTTCATTTTGGTAGATAGGGCTACATAATGTGTTATAGCTCTTAAAATTCTAAATAATTTATCTAGAAAAGTTGAATTAATGGCAAATGCATGGTCAGTATAATATGAGAATTATTAAAAATTCAAAGTTGACAAGTGTTTAGTTAAAGAAGAAATTAGGTTGCTTGAATTCACAATAATAGTGGATCTTTATGCAGCACCACTAGGGTCATATGATGTGATCCTAAGGGTCAACTATCTTGCGAAACATAAGGCCAAGTGTTTCACCATGGGGTGCACCAGTTATCTTCATCGAGAAGAAGGATGGTACTCTTTGACTTTGCATTGATTATAGAATGTTGAATAAGGCAACTATTAAAAATAGGTATCCACTACCTCGAATACTAAATATTTTCATTTAGATGCAAGGAGCAATGCTCTTTTCTAATATTGATCTTGGATCAGGATATCATCAATTGAAGATTAAAGATGAGGAACCCCAAAAAAAATGTTTAGAACTCAATATGGGCACTATGAGTTCATAGTGTTACCATTTGGGTTGACAAATGCTTGGCAACATTTATGAATCTCATGAACAATGTGTTTAGAGATTGTCTAAATCATTTTTTTTTGTCTTTCTCGATGGCATTCTTGTATATTCTAAGAATAAAGAGGAGCATCTTCAACATTAGAACTAGTTTTGGAATGGTTGTAGAAGCACAAGTTGTATGTCAATTTATCCAAGTGTGCATTCTTTCAAAAGAGAGTGTAATATTTGGGTCATATTCTCTCTACAAATGGTATTTTAGTAGATATGACAAAGATAAGAGCCATTATGGAGTGGCCAACACCAAATAATGTCCACGAGGTAAGAAGTTTTAAAAGATTACTGGGCTATTACAAGAAATTCATTCAGAATTTTTATAAGATAGCTAATCCGATTACCTCTCTACAATGGAAGAACCAAAGTTTTATCTAGTCAAACAAATGTGAAGTAGCTTTTTAGGAATTAAAAAGAGGCTAACTTCAGCACCAATTCTCAGAGTTATTGATCCCAATGGTCAATTAATGATCATAGATGTGTTTGGATATGATTTAGGATGAGTCCTTATGTAGGATGATATAGTGGTAGCCTATGAATAAAGGGAATTGAAGCCTTATGAGGTGAACTATGCCTCTCATTACCTATAACTTGCAATAATTGTGCATGCTTTGCAAGTATGGAGGTATTATTTGTTGGAAAAATCATTTGAGCTCAAGATTGATAACTTAAGACTCAAGTACATATTCACCCAATTGAATCTAAATACTCGTCAAAGGCACTGGTTAGAGTTCTTGTATGATTATGATTTTGATATCAATTATATCAAAGACAAGGAAAATAGAGAAGATAGTGCCTTAAGTTGTAGGAGGTACATAGCAATTGTGGCTATCAGGAGTACTTTTAGGGATAAAGTGATCAAATTCTCACCAAAAAATTAATTTTAAGATTAGGCCAGGAAAGCATTATATGAGAATGATCAGAATCCTAGGTATAAAGGCTACAAAATAGAGAATAATGGTCTTTATGATACAATGGTAGGATGTATGTACCATATAAAGAGAATCTAAAGAGCACAGTACTAAAACAACTTCACATTGCCCCATAATTAGGACACCCAAGAGTAACCAAGCTTATGGCAGAGCTTAGACTACTTTATTTCTATATGGAAATCAAGAAAGATGCAACAGACTTTGTGTCATATTGTCTGGAATGTTAGAGTGTGAAAGTTCAACATGTGCACCCGGCTAGATTATTGTATCCACATGACATACCAAAATGGAAGTAGTAGGTGATCAGTATAGACTTTGTCCAAGGTTTACCATTGTCATGAAATAGGCATGACATGATCTTGGTTATAGTTGATAAGCTATCTAAGGTAGCTCATTTTATACCAGACAATTTGACAAATGATGCACCTACTCTTGTGAAAAAATTCATAAAGGAAGTGTATCATTTACATGGATTTTCAGATAAAATCAATTCAAATCATGATCCAAAAATGAATTATAGATTTTGGTTAATTTTATATTCATATTTGGGTATGTAACTAGACTTTAGAACTACATATCACCCACAAATTGATAATCAGACCGAGTGAGTTAAGCAAGTGTTATAGGATCTTCTTTGTATATATTACATGGATCAACAATAAAAGTGGGAAGAGTATCTTTCGTTGGTTGAGATTACTTACATTAATTCATACCAATCAACTTTGAAGATGATATCATATGAAGCATTTTATGGAATAAGGTGCAGGACACCAATCAATTGGGACAGGTTGGAGGAGAGGGTAGTCTTTGGACCTGAGATGCTTTAAGAAATGGAAGATCTAGTCAGATCAATCAGGTAGATGTTGGCTAAGGCCAATGATAGGAAGAAGAGTTGCATTGATCTAAAAATAA
The DNA here is from genome assembly GCA_037957365.1 of Torreya grandis. NCBI lineage: Eukaryota > Viridiplantae > Streptophyta > Pinopsida > Cupressales > Taxaceae > Torreya > Torreya grandis. Next base: position 2,276,620 of record JARHVA010002024.1, read on the forward strand.
TGGTTAGGCAATTTTTAGTAGGTGATAAAGTCTTCTTATGGTTTAAGCTACATAAGAGCTCAATTAAATTCAGGAAGTCAATGAAACTTTCACTAAGATATGTGGGACTCTTCAAAGTTTTATAAGTGGTCAATCCTATAGCATACAGGATTGCTTTGCTACCAGCCCTAACTCTATTTAATAATGTCTTCCATGTTTCTTATCTTAAAAAGTACATAGATGATCCTTCACATATGTTGGATTGGAATGCTTTGCAGGTTCTAGATCCCAGGGTGGTCATGGTAGAACTAATCAGAGAAATTGGCACTTGCAAACTTCATTTGTGTAATAAATAAGTGTCGTAGTGTGAGGTCTTGTAGGATCAATTTTCTAAGTATAGTGCTACATGGGAACACTATGGTGATTTTTACAAGCGATTTCCATATTTGTTTGCCTGATTTGATGCTTCATTGTTACATCTAGATTTATCACTAAACAAATTTACTTGATTATCCATGGATTTTTTGTAGGTGGTAATCTGATTTGGGTTATTATTAACTAAGTTATGAGTTATATGTTATTATGGGATAGTTGAATATTACTTTGATTACAAGGTTACATTATTGTGAATTATTTGTAGTGTATATTCTTACATTATGATCATGATTGATTTGCCATTTCAATAATATTTTATGATGTATATATGTCACGATGTATGGGATAAATACATGCTTGTCATGAGTTGGATGCAGGAGAGATTCATCCCTTAGAACATGACGGAGGGAGAGCACCATTAGAGAGTGTGATGTAAATAGAGGTGTTAGGAGATGACAGAGGAATGACTAGAATCTTGCACACACCACATTAAATAGTATATATTAAATACATAGTTGAATTATTAGCATTAATATGTTTTCAATGATTATTTACATTTAGATAATCGATTATGCATGTTAGTTGTGTTAGCTTAGTTTATGCATTATGTGGTATTTATCTCATGTGATTACATGGTTGTACTAGGTGAGTATGTCATATATTGTGTTCATGATCATTAATGTTTATGGTAATGTAAATTTGTGAGAATAAGCATAGTAATAATATAGCGCTCATGTTGGTGATTGGTTTAATAGATGGGTCAAAAAAATATAACTGACTCTATATTAGTCATATTATCTTTAAGTCATGATGATCATTTACTTGTACTAGGTTAGTAACAAATAAATTGACTTTAATGTATTGTGTTGTGATTAATAATTTAAATGGATTTTCATATAAATAGAAAAGAAAACAAAAAAAAGGAAATAAAACAAATAAAATGAAATAAAACAAGGATAAAACAAAAATAAAATTCATGAAAATAAGAGTAGCGCAACAACCATACAATGGAAAAATAGAGAGATAGCTTTAAGGCAAAGTAAAGCTGGCAAATTAGGGGTTTGGATTAAAAAAAGAAAAAAAAAGAGAGAGATAAAAAGGGGGCACAATAGGAAAATGAGGGGATGGTAGAGCATAGAGGAAGGAGAGAATAAGAGAGAGGGCAATGGAGTGCGGGGAGGAAGTTCAACCAGTTCGTGTCATTTCAGCATTGGACATATTGCCAGGTAGGTAGAGTATTGCATTACTGTGTGAAATTTGGCAAAAATTATGTGTGAATTAAGTTATGAACTTTTATATTAATTTTAGGACTATGTATAGCGAATTATATCATGGAGATAAGCAATTTGTACAAGGGCGATCTGAGTTTTATAAACAACAAACTAAATAATGTAAACATAGAAAAAGTACAAGTCTATCAATAACACTTGCATCATCCAATTCACAGTCTGCTTGATCATCATAGATTACTAATGAAATAAAATTCGCTTATGTTCATAAATACAAAGAGATATAAAACAATGTAGTGTAATCAAACAATTGAACATGCCCAATATATATATATATATATATATATATTGTCTCCTAGAGTTTATCTATAAGCTAAGTTTATACGAGATAAACTAATCACTTATCTTATTGCCAAGATAAACTCATAGATAAACTTATGAGAATATAATTTTGGGATCACGTATATCTTTGTATGTATAGATAAAATTATAGATAAATATAAACTATATAGGAGAGCATATGTAATAAATGATTACCTCGTGTATAATTTATGTATTGCCATATACTTTAGTGTATATAGATATGCTTTGTTATGTATATATCATAAGAGAACATGGTGACATAGTGACATTAGATAATTCATATACCTCCTAACTATGATTAATTTATAGTTATTATAACATGGTATTTATATGTTATGTTTTCCTCTTTATGTTAATGCTACACCATGTACCGGATATTCTATAGAATATATCTATGATAAGTTTGACATGTCCTAAAAAATATATGTTACATTTGTTAATGTCACATAACGTAGCTCCTTAATAAGTATGATGAGTATGACATGTCACAAGCTTGCAAGCCAACAATGGAAGTTGGAAGTGTAGACGTTCCAAATGCTCGTACAGTAATGGGTTCCCCTTTGGCAAAGTCACTCTTTGGTATTGATGATATGCAATAGTAGTAAAATACTAAATATGTTTTTGTACTTAGTCTTTTCCTTTGAGTTAGTGTGATAAATTCATGTCTCCTATTTCAAGATATTTAGGTGTTTATCCATTACTTCATAACATGAAGTGCTACACCCCTGATTTATACTTTGAGACACTTCTGTATATATATATATATATATATATATATATATATATATATATATATATATATCACTAAAGATACATTGTCATATAGAAGAAAAGAAGAACATGACATATCAATAGCGTCAAACGATATGATATGACATAATCCATGGAAATATATTAGGTTGACATATCAATAAGGATTATAATCCAATAAGGTTTATGTATTGTATATGTTATCCAAGTACATTGTTATGCTTTATACAGAATTCATGTCGATCAAGCGATCAATATATATATAAACTAAATATATATTGACATTTAAAACTATGAAGAAATATATATGCGTAAGTTGTGAGGAGGCTAAGTCTATGCCTTGGATATGTTTCAAACTCTAAGTAGAGACTAAGTAATGTATCTGAAGCACATTAGTTTTATATAAAACAAGTCGATGGATTCGAATCTCTAGTAATGTATATAGATGAAATACATAGACTATTGTAGAGTATAATACATAAAGGAACTTTGTGAATGCCTTATATGGTGAAATTGAATTAAAGGTTGATTTGTTTTATTTTGAGAACTAACAATAAATAACGAGAGTGGAATATTGATATAAAAAGGACTATTGACTATAGTATTTAGTTTATATCTTGATGATTCATGAATGTAATGATTGTTAAACTATTATAAAGACCTTTATTAGAGTTATAAATGACAATTAGTATATATACATATAGTATTAAAAACTTGTGTGCCTTACATATTATGAGTATATTAATATGTACAAGTGTTTATACATATATAGCATATATTAGTGCTTCATGATGTGTGACTATAAGTTATAGATTCCTGAAGAATGACAAACTATTTATATACGCATACAACTTCCTAAAATATAACAAATTATTTAAATGAAAGATTATGTTCTCATAAGAATTATGACTTTCTTTATTACGACTGGCTACTTGAAATTTAGTAGTGTGTACATAAAAGGATGGACTATGATATTGGTGTTTGTCATAAAATATACTATATTTGAATCTAGTTACTAAAATTAGTAGTATGCAGTCTGAGCCAAGATTATACCCAGTTGGTATAAATGGTATTTGATGCTTATTATTATGTGGTAAATAATATAGTGGTGATTCATTCATACGTTTGATGGATTAAATGTATGCATTTGATTCATCTTATGCTTAGCATATTTTATGATTACTAGTAGAAAGTAATATGTATGAATCTGTTGGTTATATGTGTATTAACCAAATCTTGCATTGTTGGTACTAAGTAGTGAGATGGACTTCACTAGCTTGCACCATTGCCAGATGAAGATAATTCGATCAAGTGATGTTTTTGAAATTAACTGATCCTAGAGATCAATAACTATTGAAAACTTTGGCCAAAGTAATGTTAGTTAGACATTGTCATTTTATATGTATGATTTATATGTCTATGCAATATCATGTTAGAACAGATTTCTTTATGGTACACTACATGTTCTTAGAAATCATACAACACACGGCTACTACCTCGTCTCTCTAGATTCCCACACCAACACTATTTACTCATCTTTGAAGGGGGGCCATTCCTTGATAGGGGAATATGTGTGGGATCATTGATCTGTGGTTGGTGTGAAAAAGCAGTTTGATGATGCTCTCCCTCTCCACAACAATATTTCTTTAGAGATGACACTTGAGAATGCCATAGATACTAGAGTCTGGAAAACTCATGATCTATGGAGATTTATATTTTATATCTTGTACATTATATTATATTCATTATTATTGAGATATTATTGTGATGAGATGTAATTATTACTTACTGTACCATGACCATAGTGGTTGCATGTTTTTACTAACCATGGTTGGACATTTGTAATTACTTTCTATATTCAGTTATGTTTGTTCCATATGATGTTAGTGATCAGTAACGGATAGTTGTTACAAACTTATTTTACAGTTAAGATACTTAGTTTATTTTAGCTATATTACTAATTAGATTCTCGTGGTAAAATATAATGAAAGAATATGTTGATTAAATTTTTAAAAAAAATGTTTTTCTAAATCAAACCTAATGGGGTTGTTACATGTGGTATCAGAGCTATGGCTCAAACTCTAGGACCTAATGAGTCTACTAGCATTTCCATATCCTTCTGTTTATCATAAAGGAGAATGGTGAAAGCTAGAGTATCTTAAGAGGGTTATTCAAATGGCAATGATAGTAGCCCTCCATTTGATTCTAATTGATTTGCCACTAAGTAAGCAATAAAGTTAGATCAAATTCTCTCAACTATGAATGAAACAAGGAACCAAATTTTTATCCCTAGAATAGGAAATTCAAGTCCATGAAGAGGAAGAATATCAGGGTGAATTTAAAGAGCATTCCGCTGAGCAAAAAAACCCTCAGGATACGAGAGCACAAGTAGTATTATACTGGTTAAATGAAGTGTATTTTGGACTTATTGTTCCTTAGTGTTGAATCATGCTACACCATGATTGGAGTTGTGAGATTTAGTAAATCCTCATGTATGTCTTGGTAACTATTGTAGGTAATAGACATCCAATATTTTTGGAATTATGTTTACCTATATGGATTTAATGTGTGTGGTACATTAAGAGTGTGCCCTTAGGAGTACTCATACCCTTTTAGAGTTGTTAAAGGGTTGGTTATCAATGTCTTGATGGTGATGGTTCTATATGATGTCTAGGTAGGTGAGTGCATAGAAGTATTCATTAATCATGAATAAGAGATTCCTACTATATTTTTTATCACTTAGATCAAACACCTCAAGAATAATTACATCCCTACTTGGTAATCAATTCACCTTCGCCATTTGTATTTTTTAGTGTGAGTGTTCAAAAAGCATGAGAGGATTTTCACTTAAGAATATGTGCATTTTAGATAGAGTTTTGAGTCTTGTGTACATTAATCCTAAGGGGAATCCTAAAAGATTGCTTATAGATTGGTACCACCTAGTCCCGTGGGAATTCTCTTAATAGTGGAGTGTAGTTATCTTTGTTGAGAATGGAGTTTGCTCATGGATTGGTACCCCATATGTTTATATGGATTGGGAAAATGTGTTATCACACATAGCTAGTATAGGGCTGAGTTTTTACTCTCCCACCCTCCATTGACACCATTATAATCCCACTGAGTGGATTCATATTTCCATGATGTTGATTTAGTGTTCCCTTTATCAAAAACTTGTTTTTGAAATGTTGTTTTGACAATATCCTCTAGAGTTCATGGGATAGTGTCTTCTACTTATTGTTGATACAAAAGTTGTAGGAATAGAATGGATTGATGCATCTATGTGGCTAATATTTTCTTTTTGGTTGTGGAAACAAGCTATGATATTACACTTATATGTTTGGTAAGTGAGTAGTGATTTTGGTAACTTGGGTTGTGGAGTTTTATTCATACATGTGAGGGTATTTAAGAGGTTTTTTATTTATTGAGATGTTAGTTCCCTATTTTCCACTTGTGGCTTATTAGAGTTACACTTTCCAGTGCTACTTTATCTAAGCTTGTGAACTTTGACCATGTGGAATGGTGAACCTTGAATTTATACTGGTTCTGGATTAAGATTTATAAGTTGATTATAATCTTTATGTTATGAATCACACTTTATTAGATTGGTATTACTTTCATATTTCTTAAAATATGTTGTTTTGATGAGTCATTTGTGTACCTTTCACCTAGATCGAGTATGAAATGGGATGTGCAGAACATCTTGATAGTCTAAGGGGTTAATAAAAGTTTATAACTTGTTGGGTAGTTAGCCAAGTAAGCAGAGAGGCATTGTCTTGCTTGTTCCTTTGTAAGTTTTTAAGGACAGTGTGATCCTTAGCCTTTGTTTGTTATGTTAATTTTAACTTTATTTTATCTCAACTATGAATATAATAGAGATGGGTTAAATTATGAAATTTGATGCCAGGTATGTTTGGCTAATGGCAACTTAATGTAATTGTGGAATGATTATATGGTTTTTATTGTGATGGATGGTTATACATCTTGAATTATTTAACATATATCATTGCTTTCTAGGATCTGTTAGTATGGATTTGTGATTCATTAAACCATGTGTACATTTTGGAGATCATTAAGTCATAAAGACCTAAGGGACGAGTGGTGAACTAGGAATGTGAGTATTAAGAGATAGGAGTGGATCCTAGTTAGTCTCACATTGGCTCGATAGTTACTGAGTTTAGATCTAATAAGGGGAGATATCAAATCCAGGATTTGGCAAGGGGGACTTGTCAAATTCAGACGTATGGCTATACGCATGTATACTGAGGAATGTTTATTCCTTATTTTTGTATACATTAGAAATGTGTTATTTATAATTCTTACTCATCATCATACTTATTAGGAGCTATGTAGAGTAGCGATGGTCTTAATTTATACACATCATTCTTGCCAGGTTCTCTAAACACTTTTCTCTATAATGAGAAAGCACTCTTTAGGTTAGAGCAATGTGTAGAGGGACTAGGAAGCTTTATGGAACTCTCCCTAACCATTTATTTATGGATTTTATGATGATTAAATGTGTTTTTGATAGAAGATTAAATTCAAAAAGTTAGTGAAATTATCATCAATATATGTGGGACCCTTCAAGGTGCTAGAAGTGGTAAATCTTATAGTGTATAGGCTTGCATTGGCATGAACCCTACATTTATTACATCATATCTTTTGTATTTCTTATCCTTAAAGTGTATAGAATATCCTTCACATGTGTTGGATTGGGATGCGTTGCAAGTTTTAGACCCCGGGGTGGTCATGGTAGAACCAATTTAGAGTAATTAACATTCAAAAACTTTGTTTACGTAATAAGATGTCACAGTGTAAGGTCTTGTGGGACTAATACTTTGAGGATAGTGCTACTTGAGAGGAATATGATGAGTTCTACAGGCGATTTCAACATTTATTTGCTTTATTTATTGATTCATACTATGTTATATTTATGTTGAATAATGTTTTTGATTCATAATTTATATTTGAATAAGTACTATCATGATGATGACCAGCTTTAGGGGGGAAAGATGTTAAATCTTGATTTCTCGCTAAGCAAATTTATTTGATTATCTATGGATTTTCTATAGCTAGTAATTTAATTTGGGTTATTATTAACTAAGCTATGAGTTATATGTTGTTATGGGGCAGTTGAATATTTCTTTGATCACATGATTGCATTGCTATGAGTTAGCTGTAGTGTATATTCTTACATTATGATCATGATTGATTTGTGATTTCAACAACATTTTATGATGTTTATATGTCACAATATATGGACTAACTACTTGCTTATTGTGAGTTGGACGCAGAAGAGATTCATCCCTCAAAGCATGATGAAGGGAAAGCATCATCAAAGAGGGTGACATAGATGGAGGTATTGAGGGATGACAAAGAAATGGCTAGAACCCTGCAAACACCATGTTAAATAGTACATATCAAATGTATAGTTGAATTGTTAGCGTTAAGATGTTTTTGATAATTATTTGCATTTAGATAATTGATTATGCATGTTAGTTGTTTGTTAGCTCAATTTATGGATTATGTAGAATATATCTCATGTGATTGCATGGTGGTACTATGTGAGTATGTCATGTATTCTGTTCATGATCATTAATGTTTTTGGTAACATAAATCTATGAGAATAAACATAATAATAATGTAGCGCTCATGTTGGTAATTGGTTTAATAGACAGGTCAAAAGAATATAACTAACTCTATATTAGTCATATTATCTTTAAGTCATGATGATCATTTACCTGTACTAGGTTAGTAACAAACGAAATGACCATAATGTATTGTGTTGCAATTAATAATTTTAATGGGCTTTTATATAAATAGGAAAGAAAACAAATAAAATGAATAAAACAAGGATAAAACAAAAAGAAAAATCATGAAAATAAAAGTAGCTCAACATCCATATAATGGAAAAAATAAGAGAGAGAGAGCTTTAAGGCAAAGTAAAGCTGGCAACTTAGGAGTTTGGATAAAAATAGAAAAAAAAACATAAAAGATAAAAGGGGGAGGGGGGGGGAAGCAATAAGAAAATGAGGGGATAATAGAGCATAGAAGGAGAGAATAAGAGAGAATATAGTGAAGCGAGGGGAGGAAGTTAAACAATTCAAGCCATTTCAACATTAGACATATTGCCAAGTAGGTGAAGTATTGCATTATTTTGGTGAAATTGGCAAAAAGTTTGTGTAAATTAAGTTATGGACTTTTGTATTAAATTTAGGACTTTGTGTAGTGAATTATATTATGGAGATAAATGATCTGTAGGAGGGAAATCCAAGTGTTATAAACAATTAACTAAATAATGTAAACACAAAAATAGTACAAGCCCATTAATAACCCTTGCATCTTCCAATTCATAGTTTGCTCAATCATCATAGATGACTAATGAAATGAAATTTGCTTTTGTTCATAAATACAAAGAAAAATAAAATAATATAGTGTAATTAAACACTTGAACATGCCTGATGTGTGTGTGTGTGTGTGTGTGTGTGTGTGTGTGTGTGTGTATAAAATACTAGTAGATATACAACTAGTCTGCTATTTATTTTTTAGTCCAGCAATGATGTTTACTATATCTGCATCAATTTAAAACTTATTTGATACACACACACACACACACACACACACACACACACACACACACACACACACACACACACACACACACACACACACACACACACACACATATATATTTCTGCATCACCAATTCAACTAACATGGCCTTGTTGTAATTGTAGATGTTTGCTTTATGCACTATTTAAAATGAATCGTAGCAATGTATTTTATTTGGTTCATATCTACATTAATTTAAAAAAATATAATGGTGAACCGTACTTTACAAGATTGGTGATATGTTATAACTAATAGATAGCGAACTGTATTACTTCATATTACTTACTGTCTCACTACTTATTTATTGGTATAATTAAGTTAGGTGTGCACTGAATTTGTATATCACTTGTGATCTAATTAGAGTATATCGCACCAGTTATGATTATCATTATTTCTAGGTATATCGCTCATGAGAGTCAATGTATCGTCACTATGTGGAGAAAAACACTATGGATAATGCTTATCTCCACATAAATCACTTATGTCAAACTATTATCTATCGCTTATCTCATATCTATACATTCACTATAGGAATATCTATATAGACAAACTAAGTGTGTGTGTGTGTGTGTGTGTGTGTAATTTCCTAGAGTTCATATATAAGCTGAGTTTAGATGATATAAAGTCTATATAAACTTAATATTCATAAGATGAGATTAATTAATGGCTTCTCTTATCGCTAAGATAAACTCAGATAAACTTATGAGATCATTATCAACTTATCACATATATCTTTGTATGTATAGATAAACTTATAGATAAATATAAACTATCTAGGAGAACATATGTAATAAATGGTTATCTCGTGTATAATTTATGTATTATTGTATACTATAGTGTATATAGTTATGCTTTGTTATGTATATATCATAAGAGAACATAATGACATAGTGATATGAGATAATTCATATACCTCCTAACTGTGATTAGTTTATAGTTATTATAACATGGTATTTATATGTTACGTTCTCCTCTTTGTGTTAATGCTACACTATTATGCTACACCATGTATCATATATTCTAGAGAATATATTTATGATAAGTATGACATGTCCTAAAAATATATGTTACATGTGTTAATGTCACATAGCTTAGCTCCTTAATAAGTACGATGAGTATGACATGTCACGAGTTTGCAAGCTAGTAATGGAAGTTGGAAGTGTAGATGTTATAGTATTATGTTGTAATTAATAATTTTAATGGAATTTTATATAAATAGGAAAGAAAACAAAATAAATAAAACAAAAAGAAAAATCATGGAAAGAAAATTAGCGCAACATCCATACAATGGAAAAAACAAAAGAAAGAGAGCTTTAAGGCAGAGTAAAGCTAACAACTTAGGAGTTTGGATAAAAATAGAAAAAAATAGGAAAAAGATAAAAGGGGGACCACAATAGGAAAAGGAGGGGATAGCAGAGCATAGAGGAAGGAGAGAAGAAGAGAGAAGACAGTGAAGCGAGGGGAGGAAGTTCAATAATTCATGCCATTTCAGCATTGGACATATTGTCAGGTAGGTGGAGTATTACATTATTGTGCAAAAATTGACAAAAAATATGTGTAAATTAAGTTATAGACTTTTGTATTAAATTTAGGACTGTGTATAGTGAATTATATCATGGATATAAGCAATTTATAGGAGGGTGATCCAAGTTTTATAAATAGTGAACTAAATAATGTAAACATAAAAAAAGTACAGGTCCATCAATAACCCTTGCATCTTCCAATACATAGCCTGCTTGATCATCATAGGTGACTAATGAAATGAAATTTGCTTTTGTTCATAAATATAAAGATACATAAAATAATATAGTGTAATCAAACAGTTGAACATGCCTGGTGTGTGTGTGTGTGTGTGTGTGTGTGTGTGTGTGTGTGTGTGTGTGTGTGTGTGTGAGAGAGAGAGAGAGAGAGAGAGAGAGATTAAAATACAAGTAGATACACATCTAGTCTGTTGTTTATTTCTTAGTCGAATGATGATGTTTACTATATCTGCATCAATTTAAAACTTATTTGATACATATATATCTGCATTGCCAATTTAGCTAACACAGCCTTGTAGTAATTGTAGATATTTACTTGATAAACTATTTAAAATGAGTTGTAGTAGTATATTTTATTTGGTTCATATTTGCATCGATTTAAAAAAAAAGATAACAGTGACCTATACTTTACGAGGTTGGTAATATGTTATAAGTAATAGATAGTGAACTTATTACTTCATATTACTTATTGTCTCACTACTTATTTATTGGTATAATTAAGTTAGGTGTGCAATAAATTTGTATATCGCTTGTAATCTAGTTAGAGTATATCACACCAGTTATGATTACGCTATTTCTAGGTATATTGCTTGTGACTATCAATGTATGTCATTATGTGGAGAAAAACTATGGATAATGTTTATCTCCACATAAATCACTTCTGTCAAACTATTATCTATCACTTATGCGAGTGATATACGTGGATATAGATAAACTCTATCGTTTACCTCATCTCTATACATTCACTATAGGAATATATATATATATATATATATATATATATATATATATATATATATATTCCTATAGTGAATGTATAGAGATGAGATAAACTAATCATTTGCCCTATCGCTAAGATAAACTCATGAGAGCATTATAAACTTATCGCATATATCTTTGTATGTATAGATAAACTTACAGATAAATATAAACTATCTAGGAGAGCATATAAAATAAATCGGTATCTCATGTATAATTTATGTATTACTATATACTATAGTGTATATAGTTATGATTTGTTATGTATATATCATAAAAAAACATAATGACATAGTGACACGAGATAATTCATATACCTCCTAACTATGATTAATTTGTAGTTGTTATAACATGATATTTATATGTTACATTCTCTTCTTTGTCTTAATGCTACACCGTGTATCGGATATTCTAGAGAATATATCTATGATAAGTATGGCATGTCCTGAAAATATATGTTACATGTGTTAATGTCACATAGCGTAGTTCCTTAATAAGTATGATGAGTATGACATGTCATGAGTTTGCAAACTAGTAATGGAAGTTGGAAGTGTGGATGTTCCAAATGCTCGTACTACAATGGGTTCCCCTTTGGCAAAGTCACTCTTTGGTATTTGATGGTATGCAATAGTAGTGAGATACTAAATATGTTTCCGTACTTAGTCTTTTCCATTGAGTTAGTGTGATAAATGCATGTCTCTTATTTTAGGGTATTTAGGTGCTTATCCATTACTTCATAACATGAAGTGCTACATTCCTGATTTATACTCCGAGTAACCAATATAACACATAATCCTTATTGGATTATAATCACTATTGACATGTCAACCTAATATATTTGCATGGATTATGTCATATCACATCGTTTGACGTTATTGATATGTTATGTTCTTCTTTTCTTCTATATGACAATGTCTCCTTAATTATATTATCGTTAAGGAGACATTGTCATATAGAAGAAAAGAAGAACATAACATATCAATAACGTCAAACGATGTGATATGACATAATCCATGCAAATATATTAGGTTGACATGTCAATAGTGATTATAATCCAATAAGGATTATGTGTTATATTGGTTATCCAAGTATATTGTTATGCTTTATGTGGAATTCAAGCCGATTAGGTGATCAATTATATATATATATATATATATATATATATATATATATATATATATATATATATATGAAATATATATTGACATTCAAAACTATGAAGAAATATCTATACACAAGTTGTGAAGAGGCTAAGCCTATGCCTTGGTTATGTTTCAAACTCTAAGTAGAGACTAAGTAATGTATCTAAAACATAATAGTTTTATATAAAACAAGTTGATAGAGTCGAATCTGTATCAACATATTTAGATGAAATCCATAAACTGTTGTGGAGTACAACACATGAATGAACTTTATGAATGCCTTATATGGTGAAATTAAATTGGAGGTTTATTTGTTTTATTTTGAGAACTAATAGTAAATAATGAGAGTGAAATATTGATATAAAAAGGACTACTGACTTTAGTATTTAGTTTATATCTTGATGATTCATGAATGAAATGATTGTTGAAATATTATAAAGACTTTGATTAGAGTTATAAATGACTGTTAGCATATATACATACAATATTAAAAAATTGTGTGAAATACATATTTTGAATATATTAATATGTACAAGTGCTTATACATATATAACATATATTAGTGTATTGTGATGTGTGCCTATAAGTTATAGATTTCTAAAGAATGGAAAAACTATTTATATATGTGTACAACTTCCTGAAATGTAACAAATTATTTAAACAAAAGATGATGTTCTCGTGAGAATTACGACTTTCTTTATTCTAACTAGTTGCTTGAAATTGAGTAGTGTGTACATAAAAGGATGAACTACGATATTGGTGTTTGTCATAGAATGTACTGTATTTGAATCTACTTACCCAAATTAATAGTATGCAGTCTGAGCTTAAATTATACTCGATTGGTATAAACAATATTTGATGCTTATTATTACATGGTAAATAATATAGTGATGATTTATTCATGTGTTTGATGGATTAAATGTTTGTATTTGATTATTCCTATGCTTAACATGTTTTGTTATTGCTAGAAGGAAGTAATCTGTATGGATTTGTTGATTATATGTTTATTAACTAAATCTCACATTGTTGGTACTAAGTAAGTAGTGAGACAAACTTCACTAGCTTGCACCATTGTTAGATGAAGGTAATCTGATCAAGTGATGTGTTTAAAATTGATTGATCCTAGAGATCAACAACTATTGAAAACTTTAAACAAAGTAATGTTAGTTAGACATTGTCATTTCATATGTACGATCTACATGTTTGTGCAATATCATGTTATAATATGTTTTTTTATGGTACACTGCATGTTTTTAAAAATCATAAAGCACAGGGGTACTAACTTGTCTCTCTGGATTCCTACACCATCACTATTTACTCATCTATGAAGGGGGGTATTTCCTAATGGGAGATTATTTGAGGTATCGATGGTCCGTGGTTGGTGTGGAAAATAACTCAGATGATGCTCTCCCTCCCCATAATAGTACTTCTTTAGAGATGACACTTGAGATTGTCATAGATACTGAAGTTTGGAGAACTCATGATCTGTGGGGCTTTGTATCTTGTATTCATTATTATTGTGATGAAATGTAATTATTACTTTTTATACCATGACAACAGTGGCTGCATATTACTTTCTATATCCAGTTATGTTTGTTCCATATAATGCTAGTGATCAGTAATAAATAGTTGTTACAAGCTTATTTTATAGTTAAGATACTTATTTTGTTTTAGCTAGATCACTAATTAGATTCTAATGGTGAAATTTAATGAAAAAACATGTTGATTAAATTAAAAAAAGATTATCGCATTTTTCTAAGTCAAACCCAATGGGGTTGTAACATTCATACTATGTTATTTTTTCTGTTGAATAATATTTTTTATTTCAAAATTAGTATTTGAATAAGTGTCATCGAGATGATGGCCAGCTTTAAGGGGGAAGGATGTCACATCCCAATTTCTCACTAGGCTAAATTACTTGATTATTCGTGGATTATTGTGGTTGGTAATTTGATTTGATTATTATATTATTATGGGATAATTGTATGTTGTTTTGATTATATGGTTTCATCGCTACAAGCTAGATGTATTGTATATTATTTACATTATGATCATGTTAATTTGTTATTACAATAGTATTTTATGATATATATCATGATGTTACAAACTACCTTTTTGTCGTGAGTTGGATGTAGGAGAGTTTCATCCCTTATAGCATGACAAAGGGAGAGCATCATCGGAGAGGGTGGTGTATATAGAGGTGTTAAGGGATGACAGAGGAACAAATAGAACCCATGTACATACCACATTATATGAATTATTTAATTATTAGCGTTAGTATGTTTTTTATGTTGTCTACATCTAGATAATTGATTATGCATGTTAGTTGTGTATTAGCTTAGTTTAATGCTTATGTGGAATTAATCTTATATGATTGCATTGTGGATATTATACATAGATTTAGTGTATAATTTTGTAGTATGATTATGTCATGCTATTGAATCATGATTGTCAATGCTTATGAGAACATAAATTTATGTGAACAATATCTTTTTACTATCATATATCGACTACCCATCATGTCTTTATAATGTTTGAGAACATTAGTTGGTATCTTTACGATATTGTGAAATATCATTATGTGGCTTAATGCCCTAATATATAAAGATAACAAAAGACATAGGATAGTCTATATAACGTAGTAATAAACAATGATTACATTATTATAATACTATTATATTTGGTATAATAGTTGTCTGATTTACCATTACAGTTAAAAGAATATCGTCGACTTTATATTAGTAACATTGTTATCTAAGTCATGATGTTATCTTTACTAAGTAGTTAAAAAAATTGTATTATTAACCCAAGACTATCCTAAGAACCAAACCTACTCATTGTTTGCATGCATAGACCATGGTAATGTTCAAAGGGATTAGTTATTAAGATAAAATTGGACTTTGGTGAAGTTGATAATTCGATCATATAAGTCAATAGACCATACAAGATTTAAGGAATAAAATAATTATTGAAAAGGATTTGGGGAAAGTTTGAGAGGAATTAGGGTTTTCTTGGTTGTGTCAAAATGGAAATAACGTGGATTAGTTACAATTTTTCACAAAAAGATGGCTTTTTTGCATGATGGAATTTGGAAAACTATGAGCTTTTGCCTACATGAGAAAGATACATAGATGGAAAAATAATGATAAAAGGGGAGTTGAAGAAGGACATGTCATGAGATGGAGATGAGAAGGAGATAGAGTAGAGTAAAAAAGAGGGTGAGGACTTTCTGGTATCATCTATAAGCTATTAAAAATGTTGGCGATGTTATTTGTTTTAACTCAAAAAAAATTGTGTGTAAAATTGTTATTTAGGGTTTCTAAAAGAGATGGCATTCTAAATTTGATACAAGTTTAGCTTTGTGGATGGATCTACCATCCACAACATTAAACCTATATCCTCTAAAAACTCTACGAACGCAAACAAATATTATGTGTATATGTCAGGGTTAAAAAGCTTTAAATTACTATGACGCCCTAGCTTAGGAAATATAGAACCTTGAGTAGATGGTTTTGATATACATGAAACTAAGTTTTGTTTGAAAAATGTTTTAGATATTTATATACCCAGTTAGATTATATCTCAAAATTATGAATATATGTATACCTAATACACGGGACTGTGTAAATTTTGAATTATTAGGAGTATAAACATGAAGTCTGAGTAATTTGGGGAAATAAATGAATTGATGTATAAATAGTGAATTGTGTGTATTTGTCTAACAAAACCATGAGTGTAAAATATGGAGGAATGGAGGTCATTTGTCTTAAAATCATTAATATATACACATATGTACTATGCAATTTTGTTTTTACAAACTGAGGAAAGCTATGCATGGACTATGTATGTAATTGTTAACAAAATCGTGAGGTTATACAAGTTTGAACTGTATGTATAATGTTATTCAAAATAGTGACTTGTGTGTGTTACTTTGATGAGGGAATGGATTTATATGGACACTCTATATATAATTTGTTTGAAGTGCATTTAGAATTTTGATATGTATACTTTTATTATTCAAACAGTGAGAACATACGAGTATGAATGGAGTAACTTGTTATCCAAGCCGTGGGTATAAATATAGTGGGACTATGTGTAACTTGTTGTCCAAACCATGAATATATGTAAAGTAGGATTGTGTGTAATTATCAATCGAATTGAGTATATATATATATATATATATATATATATATATATATATATATATATATATATATTTGTTTGAGTTCATTTGTTTATGAGGTTGTGATCTTAAATACCAGGATTGTGTGCTTATTTTTATAAAACCTAGTTTGATAAGCTAAGTCTAAATCAATTAGCTATTAAATAAAGGTATTCAATAGTGTATACCAGTAAAAGGTTTTAGCATCGATTTGTTATCTATTATACTAGGATCTTGTATTCATATTATTCTGATAATGAGACTTATGTTTTGGTTCAAAGCCTGTATGGGAACCAATAATGTTTATATATGGATATGAGTTGTAATTATAGTCAACAAAGCAAAACTTGGAAAGATACATAAGATAATATGTTTAAACTGAGCATAAACTATTTAAATTAAATGCTTATAAAGACTATGCAATGGTTATATGGTTCAACACGAATTTTAGTTAGACTTGAAATGATATTTGAGAATATCTGAATGGTACATGAACACGATGATCAAAATAGGGGAAAATTGGGTTTGGGAATGTTGATACCCTATGCTAGATATTGATTGTTATTTCATGTATAGTTAAAAGGTTTGTTTAAAACACATGAAATTCTATAAGAAAAATAGAAGTTATTGTTAGTGTGACAGAACAATAATTGTGTATTAAAACATATATTATGTGGTACATATTATACATATATTTGATAAGTTGTGTGTGTGTGTGTGTGTGTGTGTGTGTGGACTTAGGTTCTCATATACATATATAACTTATATTTGTACATTGGGACATGTGCCTATAATTATAGTTTATTGACGATTAATTAAGTCATAGGAATCCTAAAGGATTTGACACTATCATTATATGCACAACCTCCCAAAAGTATAGTAAATTGTATAAATGAAAGATTATGTTTTATATGATTTGTTTATGAGGTGTTTGATCTCTGAAATTATTATGATAGGCTATTTTGTATTTGGGTAATGTGTACATAAAACTACTGGGCTATGATATTTTGATCATCATAGAATGTACCACATTTGAATTTACTTCAGAAATTAGAAACATGCAGTCTAAATATATATTATATCTGGTTGGTACAATCTATACTTATTATTTATGGGATAAATAATATAGTTGAGATTCATTAATACGTTTGATGGATTAAATGTATTTACTTTTATTATTATTATATTTAAAACATTTTATACCTGTTATTAGGAAGTAATCTGTATGAATCTATGGATTGTGTCAGGATCTTGCTCCAACAATAGAGCACATATGATTACTTCTTGTATTAGCAACTAAACACAGAATTTACCCAGAATCAATAAGTAACTAGAAATATGAAACAACACAGGAATATGAGAGACAATACACAATTGTATTAATAATCACTCAGAAGAATATACAATAAGGAAGATGCCACTTCTTCCTCCACCTCAAAGGTTCGCCACACCTCAAGACCTTCTTCCCTCTCTCTCTCAGTCACAACAATCAACTCCAATATAGAATTGATGTTCACCTCTCCAACCAGTCAGTAACGCGCTGCCAGTTCACCAAGTACACAACCGTACTCCAAGTAGATCTCCTGCTCTCTGCTGCTACCTGCAAATCACTAGACCTTACTCACCAATGTAGATATCTCTACACCCCTAAAGAACCCTTGTCCTTGCCTCACCAAGTCCTTATGATTCTTCAACCAGTACCCCGGTGGATCAGCTCCTAGACCTTGCAGACCCTGCAACTCTCCCTGATCATACACTCTCAGCACCCCTGTGGAACTAGGAGGAGCTAATCTAGCTCTCTAAAAGCTCTATGGCTTTCTAGCACACTTTTACAATACAGCCCATGAGTCTATATATAGATCTCATGCTTACAATAATTAGACTATCATAATTACAATAATTAGACACGCAACTCAAGACTAAGACTAGCCTTTGACATGCAAACAAACAGTCCAAAAATAGACTCTCCGGGATCAACATGCAACTGCCTATTCTCGCACAGGCTGTCGACGTCGGCTCCTCCATGACCAATGTCGGCCGACTGGTAACCGACGCCGGTTGGTTCCTCGCTGCTATCTGACTGACGTCGGCTGATCAGACCGACGTCAATTTCCCTGCAACTGACTCTGCAACTCTGCATCCTCCGTAACTTCTCCTGTTTGCACCCTGGTGAAGCTTTTAGCTCCACAACCTAATAGATTGTATGTATTAGCCAAATCTCGCATTGCCGGTACTAATTAAACAGTGAGATGGACTTCACTAGTTTATTTAACATCACCAATGCTAGATGAAGGTATTCCGATCAAGTGGTATGTATTAATTTGACTAATCCTAGAGATCATAACTATTGAAAACTTTGGCCAAAGTAATGTTTAGTTAAACATTGTCATTTCATATTGTATGCACCTAAATCCGCTCACCTTAATTATTCTAATCAATTCAACTAATTTATCCTTTTTATCCTAATTCTAATTATTTATCTAATATCCCCCCTCATCATTTCTTCATTCACTAACTTTATTTCTCCCCCACCAATCAATTAATTCCTCTAATCATTTCTTAATTGTGTTTTAATCTCACTTATCCATTATTTAAAAAATTTAAATTCCCATGATCCACCTACCCACCTACTAAGCCTTTTTTTAGGCTCTCCTACACCCCTAATCCCTAATCACCCACCTAATCTATATGTAATCCCATACCTAATCCTAATTAATCCCTGAGATAATTCTAAAATCCTCTCTAACTTAGCCTTCCCCCTTTAGAAGCCTCTATTATAGAGGCTTCCAAGGAATTAAGAATTCTTTGAAAATTCCCCAACCATTGATCCCAATGGCCTAAGATTGAATTCTAGCCATTGATTTTACCTCCCTTGGCTTATATAAACAAGCCACTCCTCCATGGCCAATCCATCTATGAAGCTCATGAAATCTCCATGTTAATCTAACAATCAAGAAGAAATTTACTAAGTTCATGCCAATCTAATTCTTGAATCTATTATCAACATCCTTGATCATGCCAATATAATGTCAAAAATCTGAGTCTAAGATAATCTCAATCTAATTTTTTAATCTTTCATCTGTTTGATCTTGGTTTGAAGTAATTAGCTTTAGGATTAGAATGCTAGTTTGAATTATTTATTCATCCATCTGCATTTAATTATAATGGCTCTAGATCTTACTTAAGTAGTTTAATGTTTTGGGTGTTTAAACTGCATAGTTTAATCCATTTTCTCAAAATTTATACTACACGTATATATGATTCACATGTTTGTGCGATATAATGTTAAGAACGCATTTCTTTATGATATACATCATGTTTTTAGAAATCTTACAACACACGGGTACTAGCATGTCTCTTTGGATTCCCACACCATAACTATTTACCCATCCATGAAGGGAGGGCCATTCCCTGATGGAGGATCATGTGGGGGATCAATGGTCTATGGTTGGTGTAGAAAAGTGCTTGGGTGATACTCTCCCTCCCCACAACAATACTTATTTGAAGACTACACTTGAGATTACCATAGATAGTGGAGTTCGAAGAACTCATGCTCCATAGAGCCTTGTATCTTGTATCTTATATTGTATTTATTATTATTAAAACATTATTCCTGATGAAATGTAATTATTTACTCATTGTACATTGATAATAATGACTATATTATTGTTCCAGCCATGGCTAAAATTTTGTAATTACTTTCTATATTCACTTATGTTTTATATGATGTTAGTGATCAATAACAGGTAGATGTTACATGTTTATTTTAAAGTTAACATACTCAGTGTGTTATACTTGGATCACTAATTAGGTTCTCGTGGTGTAATCTAATAAAATAATACATGGAATATAATTTAAAAAAAAATATTACGTTATTCTAAGTAAATCCCAGTGGAGATGTTACAATTAAGAACTCTATTTTATTTAAAAAGAAATAATCATCTTATCATTTCTCTATTAATGACAAGGTGTCTCTATTATCTTCAGCCTATATACAAATTCAAGCCCAAATAGAAAATCATGCCATGGAAGTTAGGGATTTGTGGAGGTTGCTTGACCAATAAGGGAGTGATCCTTGTGCCATGAGCTACGTTCCCCGAATCATCCACCAAGGGCTTGCCACCTCTAGCACCCAAACATTGACATAATTTTTCTTGTAATTACAGTCACTTCTCCACCTCTCCCCCTCAATGAGGAGGGACAGATGGAATCCACTGCAATCATGTGTTTAATTGTCACTAGTATTTCTCAGTGGGGATTGCCCTTTGGTTCTTGTAGTCATAACCATTTCTCCACCCCTACCCCTCAACGGGGGAATGGAGTCTACCACCATCACATGAGAAATCTATCTCTAGTCTTTCTTAGTTGGGATTTCCTCTTGGTCTCAACCCTACCGGTAGTGTGGTGCAAGAAGCTCTTGGGTGGGGCATTACTATTTTTTTGGCTTTCCCCAACCCTATGGATGGATGGGTAGCTCCGGAGCCTCCCTTGGCTGAGCCTTCATCTTGGAATGCTCAACCACTTGAGGATGATCCTCCACCTCCTCCTTATGGGGCGACGACCTGTGCCTAAGTTCATGATGTGCTTTTTATGGTTACTTTGGTGATGTTTCATTTGTTGTTCTTTGCCGATGATATTTGTTTTGATTTGTCTTGAGCTAACCTTTCATCTGGTAGGGAGTTTGAATTATGAATACCAAATGATTATTTTACTTTGTAACCTTTTGTAAATTGTTATTTTATTAATAATAGTTTTATTGAAGTGTCCCAATAGTAAACACGTGTCATCTAAATGAAAACAAGGTCAAACATTTAAATCCTCCTTAAAAAAACACAAAGAATAACTGTGTGCCAATGTAGACAAGTCTAAAAACTAATTAGATGAAAAAATTGATTGCTAAAGTATATAAAACCTAATTAGATGACTAAAACCAATTTGGAGAAAAAATGGAAAATGGCACGAAGGATTTGGGTGCAGGCAATGATAGTGTTTTTGTTTACAATTTATTTAATAGTTTGGTACAATTGGCTTCAACATTTTTACACAATTTTCATAGATGTCTATTAGGGCAATTGCAACTATGATGTCTCATTTGATCGATGTCCATACCTCTTCTAAAGCTCCCATTATAACATGGTTTGGGAGGATGCATGTAGAGGTTTTGGAGGTTGGCTTTAAACTTGCCAATTTCATTTGTTTAAATGCCTCCAAGGCCTTTTGTATAAACCCATTTTATGTATATTTGACTACCATGGCGACATTTGTGACTTTAACTTAATTGCTTGCATTCATTTTTTATGACCTTTAATTGGATTTTCTTAACATTTTGAAGGATTAAAAGCTTGAGTTTTAATTTGATTGGAGAACAACGATTGTATGAGTGCATGTATTTTAATTTGATCAGAGAACAACAGTACAAGGAGTAGAACATGGTCTCTTGTATGTGCTGCCAGTAGCGGAGAAGAATGCCCCTACAATATCACAAAGGTATATTTGGACATGTTTTTTATTGTTAAAATCTTTAAATAATTTTAGAAAATGCTTTAGCCCCTACATGTGGCATGCATGGGAGGTTAGACAAATTTTTGAATAATATTACAGATACCCAAAGGTTAGAGTACATAAAGCTACTCTATGAAAGAGTTTAGGATACATATAACTCTACTATAATCAAAACAACAACTAAGTTTTTTCTACAAAGGACAACACTCAAGGCATAGAGAGACTGGTAGTGGGTAAGGCACAAGACATAGATGGGTTGCAAGATGAAGATCTAAAGTGGGGCTTAGAAACCCTTACACCTCACATCAAAAACATATTCAATGGTCTCATTCAAGAAGGTTTCCCAACAGCTTGGAGGACTAGTGTCATTATCCCTCTCTATAAAAATGGGGATATCAATAATCTGCCTAATTACCAAACTATCACGGTCAATCTCCTCCATGGAAAGATATTCGATAGCATGATAGTGCTTAGAATTAGCATCTAAACAAAAAAAGAGGGTAAAAGAGCAAAAGGTTAAACAATGTTTACGTTGAAATATTCCACTATCGACCATTACATCACTCTTAGACACTTGATTGAAAAAGTATGGGATACTCAGGGATAATAAGCTTTATGTTGCTTTGTTGACTTCAAAAAAATATTTGACATGGTCCCTAGAAGTAAACTTCAGAGTAGAATGGGGGAGTTTATAATTCCATATGAATATAAAGTGGTGATGCATAGACTACATAGCAAGTCAGGTCCAAATCAGAACAAGTGAAGGTATTCTAGAATGCTTTGGAAGTAACATTGCAATCACTCAAGGATGTTCACTATCTCCCACCTTGTCTAGACTATATATTGATAAACTAGAGGAGTGGATAGATAACATTGGTGGATGGGGCATCCATCTAGCTAATTATTTTGTAAAGTTACTTTTACATGCTAATAATCTTATTCTAATTGCAAAAATAACCCATTGTTTGAAAGAATATTTGAAATATCTAACGCTCTTATGCCAAGACATGGGAATGCAAGTGAGTACTAGAACGGACAAAGGTCATGATATTTCAAGTTAGTATGCAAAGGTCATGATACTTTCCTTCCTTGTTGCGGCTCGAAAATTTTCCCATTGCGCGGGGGAGCAGTAAAAGAGTTAGGACCGCTTGTAAGGTATGGCTTCAGAGTGCTATTTATCTTTATATAAACAAGGCAAATTTATATTATTCTAGTTGAGAAAAAAGAAGGTATTATTGAGTGGCTCAATCGAGTTCAATTCCAACATGTCGAGTCCAATTTTATTGTTTTTTCCCCTTCTCAAGAGTAACAGTGAAAACAGCCGTTTCTTTAGCTACATTAGCAAGGAGAGCATGCTTACCAGGGTTTGGACTTAATTCATTGGGGTGATAAGTCCCCCCACCTTTTTCTCCTTTTTCTCACAGAAAAAAGAGAATTTATTGGGGGTGGTAAGTACATGTAAGAGAACAAAACTTTCCTGAGAAGGTATGGGCTCTGACCCAGATCAAGAAAGTTTCCAATTCCAGAATGACCACAACTCACTGCACTTGGCCAAGACATAGTTTCGATAGACATGCTTAACTGTAACTTTGCAGTAACTTAACAGAAATATTAAACTGACAAACTGAAGTGAATCTGATATCTGAACAGAAATACCAAACTGCTGAGACTTGAAATGTTGAAAATCTGAACTCCTGAACAATTTGAAATTTTAATCTGCTGGAAAAACTGAAACTAATCTGAATGCTGTAATTCTAGGGTAGAAGCCTTAGTTCTGCACAGTCTGAAACCTGAACTGAAGACTGGTAACTATTGATCAAATATATATCATAAACTGGCAAAAAACATTTTTTTTTTTTTACTTTTGAACTAGAAAAACAGAATATTTATGGATTAACTGACTAATTCTAGTCATGTTGCTCAGATTTGCCGAAACTGGAAATAATCATAGCTATAATATTGTTGAAAATAGGAAAGATAATACATAAGATCAAAAAGAATTGTTTGAGAAGGTATGTGTACCAACTAACGTGAAAATCTTTCCAAGAGCTGTATGGGCACTATACTTGGTCTTCCAATCTGCAAAGAGAAAATTCTCCAAAAGACACAACCTGACCTCTTATAAGAGGGGACAAGCCTCTTTATAGACTTTGCCATGAAAACAACGTATTTATATCATGCCTGCCAATTCTTACCAAACAACTCAGATCCGTTGAATTGGACCCATTGACCAGAAAGATCGAATCCCCTGCCTAAAAAAGTGGAAGGTGGGCTTGCCCATTGAGTCTAACTGTGGTCTGCCCATTCAAAAGGTGGCAAGGCACATTTAAGTACAGAATTGGACTGCTCAATTATATAAAAAATGTAGACTGGGCTACCTACCTGATAATGCTATAATTTTTGGCATAGAATAATAAAAAGCTCATAATAACCCCTGAGGTGTGAGCACTATTATTTTACAAAGAACTATTATTATTGAATTGCTTTGTCTTATATCAATAGATGTATTGCATTTTGCACTATTTTGGGCTCAAATGGCTCAAAATAGTTCAATATCCAAGTGTTGGTGACATTATACTTGATCAAATGGCCAAAAAAATAATCCAACCAATCCTACAAGGAAAAGTGTTGGCAAGAACATGTTTTATTGATCTACAAAGCTTTATATATTTTTCGTTCATATTCCTTGACAACATAGATGGGAAGGATAAGTTCTTGAATTGTCACTCCCAGATAGAGGAGTGTACTAAAATACCGTCCACAGTAATAAATGTGTCTTATTGTTTCCTTGATTGTACCTTCAAGTACATGTTGAAATCTAGAAATAAACTTGAATGGCTTGTCTTGAATTGGCAGAAGGCCATTTTCCAAACTTGGAGCCAATAACTGCAAATGTGACGACAATGGTGTGTTGAGAAACAATGTTGAGGGAGTAGGGAGTTTGTGGATAAGACATGACCTCACAATGGCCACGCATATTACTGAAATGGCCCCACAACGACCCAAAACGGCCATTAAAATGGCCATGTTGTGGAACCAAAAATGTTGTATGGCGTTGGGAAATGGTCGTTTGCAATGTGAAACACATTGTGGTCCATTAAAATGCAAAGCAGCCTGTGGCCTAAGATACTCTTAATTGTATTTGATATTAGAAAAATGAGCAATTTGTAAACACTGGCCTCAACTAAAAAGAAAGATCAAATGGGCTTGATTTGATATTTTTATTTTTGAATTAATATTGGTCTATGGAAAACATAAGCCATAAACCAAATTTGGAGCTCTCTAAATTGAACTCGGGTTTGCTAGTCATAATGTTGTGCCTCAAGGGAAATTTAGTCTAATTTCAATTCTATTAAAAACATTGAAGTGCTTTTGATTATGATACTGATAATAAGTAGGTGATGCTGGCTCAGATTTTGTATACATTTAGTCTACCACCAGCTGCACGTTTTAGGGAGGCATTGTAGAATTTTCATCAGGACTACGATAAGGGACAAGTGACCTTGTAGTGTGTTGCAATGAGGAATTATCTCTGTTTTCTTTATGACCATAGCTGATGCTTTAGCATTAAGTTTTACAACAGATGCTGTGATAGGGTTTTCCAATGAGATTGCTTGATTGATCCCCTTTATAATATTTTAGATAGAACATATGGTTGTATTCCCTTCATAAGGGAATTAATTATCTTTATTACTGATTTGGCCTTCGGGTCATATTCCATTTGTTCACGGTGAATTTATATTATGGTTCTCTTCCTCATGGATATTGAGAAAGTAGGTGCGTGACCTTAAAATTGATACATTATGTCTAATAGATGGTTCTATTAGGAACTTTATGACCGGTTATATCCATCTTAATCATTCTTCAAGATCTATTGTGCAATACCACATAATTTACCCCATCATCCACAAATGAATATTATTTCATCATGGTTAATCTACGTCAGCCAAAGGATTTTATTTCATCATGGGTAATCTAAGGGGGTGGCGTTTTTTTTGTTGTAATGATGACATGTCTTCCTTCTTCCATACTTGATAATGGATTCTTAAGTTCTACTTAATATTTATTGATACTATGTTAATATTGTTAGATACTTTGGCACAATCAGCTTGTTTTGGAGATATTTAAAGGATGTGATTGTAAATGATTACTCTTGACTATTGATTTTAAGTAAATCATTCGTTGCTTACCATGAGCATTGGTGAATTTGGGATATGTTGAATGGAAAATATGGATTGTGATGATTTTGTAGGCACGAGATGAATATGAAGTAGTAAAGAACTTGCTGACTTCGACACAAAGAGAAGGCGACAGTTTAGGAGCAGCAAGTAATGCTGGAGAAACTCAACCATCATCTGCAACTAATAAAGTTCCAGGTATAATTTCTTTACAAGTTTTGTAAGTGATGTATGATTTGCTTTGAGTTCTCTTATATTGCATTCTCTAAGAATTATTTTTTAAGTCTCGTGTAATGCATTTGACTTCTTCCACATGTCAAATGAGATGCTTTTATTTTCAAGTGAAGATGTAGTTGACACGCTAGTTTTGTTTGATGTTCTCAAGAGATTTTTTTTTGCTTCGACCTCAAATCAACCATGGAATTAATAAGACCAGTACACGTTTATTACACTTCTCGTCAAAGTTTTGGGGTTAGTTCAAGGCTTGTTTGTTTTATGTTTCAATTAATAAGAGACAGAACAATGGTCATTACTTGCATTTTAAATATGTAATGTTAGGGTTATCTTATTTTAAATTTTTTATGTAAGATTGGCCTTGATTGAATATGTTTTCCCCCTTTTGTTTTCTCATCGTCGTTTTTTACAAGAAACCATGCCTTTTATGGGAGTCTTATACTATAATTTGTCCCAGGTGTTATAAGTTTCTATTTGAAAAATTTATAGACTTTTGTTGCTATTTCCATCTCTCATTATGTCGGTCATGTTGATTTTTTTATGTCTACTTTTCTAGGTGAACATGTTGGTTTGACTCAATGCCATTAGCGTAGCCTGTAATTGGTAGTAAAATCATAAAGTGACTAGTTTCCTTGATGGTAAATATTGCTTTTGAAAAACAGGTCAAAATTATCTATTATATGTTGATAAAAAAGTAGTACAGCATGAGTCATATTTTCATCAAGTATCAACATAAGTCCATCTCAGCACCTGGATTAACCAGTTATCCCATAAAGGGACACTATCCATGCTGGTGTCAGCAGTCAGCATATTAGAGCGTTTTAAACTTAAATGACTATAATTTTCAACTTGTGCTGGCACTGCCAATGATCAGTCTATAAAGCATAACCATGACTAAAACCATAATATTGGTATCGGTATTAATAACCACATAACTAAAAAACCAGCATAGAAGCATCAAATATAACCTTGATGAAGAGGGGACACCGGTGGGATTCCATGTCCATTTCCATCAGGCATCATGCGTATTGGATGACAGCCAATATCTGTCCTAATTTGGGGGCCTTCCTTGCAGACCAGCTCCTCCATCAAAGAATAATGAAAGAGATGCTGGCCAAAATTTGCAACTGTCTCATCATCTTCGAAACCTCTGCTCGTAATATCATAGATGGTAAAAAACACACGTGGTATGGAAATCTCCATTCCATTTGTCATACCGAACAAATCTACATCCTTGAAAAAATTGTGAAGCTTATCCAAGTGCTTCTCACATGGCTGACCACATTCAGCATTATGGTTTTGTTGAACAACGAGCATCAATTAGCTCCTTCTGGTCACCCACTTTAAATATTAAATACCCCAAATTATTCTAAAACTATTGCCAAACATTTCTAGGCACCATCCCAATATCCTCTTTCTCAACAACATGAGAAGCGGTAGAGACAAGGCATGGGGAGAGGATAGTATTTCATTCATGTTGACTCGAGATTATGTGCATGAGGCATTCATCACAAGAAGGGCTAAGTCTGATGATGTGCGTGTGAGGTGCAAAATCATACAAGGCACTTGGCAATGCGCAAGAAAGAATACAATGCACAGGAAGAGAAGAAGAATGCACAGAGAAGAATAACAAGGAAGAAGTATTAGTGCACAGGATGGAGATCGAGAAAGAAGCATAAGTGCAAAAAGGCACTATGAGGATTAAAGGTAATCAAAACTGACACATGCAATGCATCCAGACATGGAGGATGCAAATGATTAGGGATCGATCTAGATTAAGAAGCACATGGAGAGGAATCAAAGGAATCTTCTAGAAGGACCTAGAAGGACACATGGAGCCTAGTTGGCGACAATCGGCAGAAGGACAGGTGTAGCTTATGAAGCAAAAGTTGGAAGAGGGAGAAGGGGTTAGGAAACGTATAAAAATACCCCATCGACCTCTCATTTGATCAACAAATTCACATAGTTTAGAGCACGTGTTTGTAGGTGTAGAGTTGGAGCTCGTGATTGAGAAGAAAGCTAGGGTTTGAGATTTTGTATGAATAGACTTAGGTCTTGGAGTATTGTAAGATTGTATATCATCTAAGTAATGGCGATCTTTGTAAGATGATGTAACTATATGTTGTGTAATGAATTAATATACACAATGACTATTGATTCTATTTTGAGTGTGTGTAATGGTCTTCTAGTATGCATTTATTTTACTTCTTGTTAGGTTTTACTTTTGTGTTGATGTGTGTTAGTTTCATTCATGAGCTGTTCTCATAACAAGGTTCTCGATGATCTGTCGTTGTGCCTTAGGTGAGAGCTCGAGTCTTTCGCTCAAGTGATATGCCAATGCGGGATTATTCTATTTGTTGCTCATAGTTACATTTGTGCAAGACAGTTTTAGAAAAATCACAACAATTCCTATGGGAGGCTTGAGCCAAGGTAGATTTGATCATGATTCCCTAGTAAGTCAGACCTTGATGATCTTATTCATCATGATTGCATTTTTATAAATGGAGTGGTAGATATGAATTTGAGTTAGGTTAGGAGGGAGGGAGACATTGATAGGAGTGGGGGGGGGGGGTTGAAGTTTGACCCAAATTTTCCTATTTGTCCAAATACTCAGTGGCTTGAGGGGAAGGATTGGACAAATGGGTGGCCAATGAATGTGTATGAGACTATTTGGCATCATGTCTAGGGTGCTAGGCATTGTTAGCAGTAGCATAGCCATGCCTAGAGGTAGTTTTACATTTACCCATAGATAACAAGAAAGAGCACCAAACAAAACCCCAAAACAAAATTGAAAACAACACGTCCACACTCCAAACAAAAGAGCTGCAATTAAATAACTCAAACAGAGATCAAGAGGGATGAAACTTGGCAAAAGAGCTATGGTACAGGGGGTGAGAGTCCACCCACAGAGAGGAAGGACACCCCACGCCCACATCCACAACACCCACTGCTTCTTCCCACCATAGAATTGCCATGATGAAATCTAGAGGTTCAAAGCAAGAAGAATGACGCCGGGTAGAGTATGAATGAGGAGAAATGAAGAGATACCAGGCGTAGTTGTCCCAAAGCCTCATTCCCCTTGTATCGGCCAACTCACCTTCTCATCATTACATTATTTTACATCGGGGCCCATCAAATCAACTATCTTGCAATCCATTTTCACCCTAGGCTCTTGTGACAAGCGAACAAGAATGCCCTTCCTCCACTTTAAATGATTGACAAAAGGCATGCCTCCCATGGGAATTATAACAAAAAGATTTGCAATGCCCAAGGTGGTATTTATAGATCCTCTTGGCCTCTCCAAGTGGCCCACAAATCTATGGACGAGTACTATGGATAATAGAGTCAGGGCTCGCTCTTAGTCTATAGGCATCTTGGTTTTTGAGATTCCTAGTGGAGTTCATTGCCTTGCTTGAGATGTGAGGCCTACTTAGCCAATGTATCAACATGTTTTTTCAGTTCATAGAGATTGTACTTGATCAGCCATTCCTTAAAGGTGTTAAGAAGCTTGTTAGTCTTCAAAACCATCCTCTCAGCTGGTAATCAATAAGGCATTGATCGGAGTTCAAGTTTGAGGTAGGGGTCTAAGAATTCGTCTTGACAATAATCTTAGTCAAATTATTATCTGTGTTATATCTTTGTGTGTTATGGATAAATGGATCTAAGTCAAATTACATACAATTCAACATATCTATCCATAATAACATGCAAACTTAGGCCTAAGCAAATTTCATATAATAAAACAACCAATCAAACCTAATTGCATATAAACTATAAAGAATATTCTAGAATCGAATATAAATGACAAGAGGGGGTTTTAGAATTTATCTGATTTGGATGTAATCTGGGGACACGACAAACAAGTCCAGAAGGCGAGGCAAAACCCAAAAAACTCGAGACGAACATAGAGTTTTTCGTAGTGCACTCTTCCGATAGTGTGAGAATGCTTCTAGAAACGTTGAGCCATTTGTCTCCATCTATGTATTTTTGAAATCTGATTTCGCAATCTTGTTCGTCTATTCTAGGTCTTCAAAAACCTTACTCAATTTTCTCAAATTCTGTGTAGATATCTGGGAAACTGATTGGTTTCTCTGCAACTCTTGCTACTCATCAAAACCAATAAAAAATGAGGAAATGAATTGGTGGGGGGGCATGTATTATCCCTCCATTATTATTAGGATCATAGGGTGAGACAAATTTGGAACACAATATTCACTGCAAAAACTAATTTGTGGATGAAAGCCCTAATTCTATATGACTTTTTGTGCTAGAATGAAAAAGTGGCACAAGAAAACAAATGATTTAAATCTTGATAAAAATTTGTTCTAAATGCTTGAATTTTTCTCTTTCACATTAGATGTCTAGAACACAGAATTTGTGCCTTGGTGAGAGGCCACCTACAAAGAGGAAGGATACCCCATGCCCACATCCACAACACCTATTCAAAAGCCAGAAACTGCTTCCCACCATCGAATTGCCATGAGGAAATATAGAGGTTTAGAGCAAGAAGAATGACGTCGGGTAGAGTATGAATGAGAATAAACTAGCAGTTGCCCCGAAGGTGCAAGAAAAGCCGGAGGAATTGTACTTTTGTTTTTGCAATTATATCTAGGAAGTGTTTTCTTTTCATTTGTGCAATATATTCCCCTTTTATGTATTATATTGTGACAGACTACTTTTATCGTTTGCTACACCAACAACACTATTATTAACGTACAAGAAATCGCTCACAGTACAAAAATTCAAATAATATTAATCAATTTGAAACTCAATCATGCAGGAACTAATACAAAAATTGTCACATCATATTGTGCTTGCCAAGTGTTTTCTTTTCTTTTGTGAGGTATATTCCCCTTTTAACCAAAATTTAACCTACTGCATTCCCTCCCACCTGAGATCGATCGTCAAGCGAGGATCTTTTCTCTTAAGCGGCGAGACAAACAAATAGAGGGATTCAATTTGTAAGCTCGTTTGATATGGTGCACTTCAAACGTAGAGTCTTTGTCAATAGAACATGGCACCATTGTGTGAGCTATAAACCACTTTGTAGTGTATGATTTCACATGAAATATCGTGTCAATAGAAAGGATAATAAAAGAAACTGATCTAAAATATCATGTTATCCAAGAGTCCATTGTTGAATATTAAATTATTTCTCATGTTTAAATCTCATCGTTGTTTATTATTATAATATCACATTGTTAATTTTTTTACCAATTTTTAAGCTTGCTACACTTATCGTTGGATCTTATTATCATAATTAAAACCATTTCATTTCAATTTAATATATCTAATCCACCCATATGAATCTTTAATGTGAACATTTGACCCTAAAAATTCAAATTTGTCCAAATGCATGCATTCATCTTATCCAAATGAAGCTATCCGAATGCCGGTGATGAAGAAAGGATTGAGGCTGTTTGTTTTTTGGCACTCCGTTATTGTAGATGTAATATGTTCTTCAGCCTGCTCTGGACTTGAATATCTAAATTAAATTAAAGTGTTCAAACTTGACACGTATGTAAAAAATGTGGTACACGTGAACAAAATCATGCGGCAAATGCACAGTAATGTAAGTACGTGGAAGGTCCGGAGACTCGAAACATCTTTCCCGACGGTGTTTTCTAACAATTGATTTATGTCAAATAATAATAATTGAAATTACAGTAACTTAAAACGATATGATGGAATATAAAATTTATAATAATTAAAATCTCATTTTAAAAATTAACTCCTAATTTATTTAGAAGTTAAAATTTACATTTAATTATATAAAAAGATTAATGTATTTTTTTATTGAAATATTAAAATATTAAAATTTGTTAATTGAAAGAAGATAAATAATTTAAAAAATATATAAAATAAATCACCACCGGCTTATAAGATATAATAATATTATATTAATAATAATAGAAATATTCAATCTTAATTAATGAATAATTAATAAAAATAATAACACCATTAAAAAAATACATATATATTTAATTAAGTAATGAACATTATATATTTCTTTAATTATATCCATGTGTACCATTTCCATCCATTCTATGTGTGCCACCATTATTATGGGCATCTTCTACTCTATGAGAATTAAACCTACCAACTATCCCTACCACTTGGAAATGATTGACAATCGATCATCTTTTCTCTCCATCGGTGACTTCTTTATCACAACATTCACCTTGTATCACGAGCGATGCCCCCTAATGCATCCATGCTTCATACATTTTGTAAAAGTTTCATGGCATTATTGATTCGATCTACATATCAAACGTTGAGTCTTTTAGTAATCAAATAGAAAATACTTAATTAAAGATGCCACTACCCTGCAATCCAATAACTACCCTGAGTCGAGGCGTGTGTATGATATGGGTCATCTGATGTACACTATCGCATAAAATGCTCTGTTATTGCCCCTCATGAACCTCAATGTCTTGTCTTAATATTATTGACATTGCAACGCTGATTTGATTTGCACATTGGAGATGGAGCCTTCTTGCAATCAAATCAACATCATGTTGTCATCGTCAACCCTTTATGATGGTGAACGTCCAATCAAAGACCCTACTACCTTACAAATTGTGTACCCTTTTCTGATGGATGTAAGACATGTACATATATTATAATATTATCATATAATAAATGTACATATAATAATATAATATTTTTATATATTAAATACTTGTTATTATATCAATATTATATAATACATATTATAATGTTTTTAATATTAAATATTAATTATATATTCAAAAAATTTCACCAACATGGAACCCGACTTCTTTCCAACTTATATATGTTTTTTTGGTTTTGTTGAAGTTTTTTACCATGCCACTTATTTACCAAACATTGAAACGTGTCCATAAAACATGTTAAGTGGAAATGGGTGTGGTTGATTTAAAGCATTTAGTAATAAACATACGTTGCAATATTCAATAATTAGGTTAGTCAATGCCCACCATTGCAACATGTGTAAATGAATTTTGAAGTTGCCAGTTGCATTAAGCATTGACAATTTTTTATTTATTTAAACAAGAAGTGACTATACAGATATATGGCAAAAATGCCTTTTAAGCATTAAAATAATGCTTTTGATTTTTAGATTTTTATTCACTGGCGCTAAATTGGTTGGATATTTAGCAGATGCCCTCAACGAAGCTACTTTAGGTTTGGATCTTCCGTTAAGGTTACTAATTCTCAGCTAAATGCGGTTTCAGCGATGGCACAGTTTTTGAGTGCTTCGCCAAATTTAGAGAAGGATCTGCTGAATTTATTGGTGGAGTTTTTGGATGTGGTTTTGCTATCTTTTGAGGAGGATTTTTGGTCGATGAATTTTGCCATAGAGGCCGTCAAAGGGTTTTATGAAGTATGCGGTGAAGATTGTGGGTTCGAAATAGGGCGAGGGCTTTAATGCATATTTGAGTAATATAATTTTGGAGATTATATAGGGGGTTGGGAAATATTTGTACGAGATAGGGTTTTCTAGGGTTTTTTTGACCATGTTGGTGGGGAATTGCCCCAGGTTTGAGGCCAAGGATGCGAAGAAGGTAAGTACGTTTTTGCTTGATCAGTGAATTGTTAATTTTGCACCCTCTTTTTCTTCGCCGACCTCTACTTTTATCATTACTTCGCCTTCGTCGTAAGCCTTGGCTTCGTCTTTGTTGCCAAATGGTAGAAAGGTCAGTTATTTGAACGGCGATGGGGTTTCGAGTCCTGCGTGCAAGGAGATGTCGGGTTCGACCCCAAGTAGCACACCGTCAAAGCTGAAGAAGGGAAAGGAAGAGTACAAGGGCGGTGAGGAGATAATAAGTGATAACAATAGTAATGCGATTTTTTGTTCGTCTTTTTTCTTGTAAAATGAATCCATTGAACTTCAGGCTATGTAAAAGGTAGGTTATGTCTTGTCTAAATAATTCTCAGGCTAGACTGTAAATCTTCACACCACTATTACTTGTCGTTGCTTTAATTCTGCTTTTAAAAAAAATAGCTGCTTTGCTATTATGAGATTCCCTTTTATGTAGTTCTATATTTTTGCATCTATATTTTTGCATTTCACATGGGATGGCTTCTGGAAAAAAATATTATACAACAGTCCCTCTTAACTGCAAAGGTGGTTGCCAACCTTGTCTGTCCCATGTCGTGCCGGATGACCATATAAACCGGTCTTCCAAGCCAAAGTGCCCAACCCTGAAACCGCACAACAGATCACTCCACGCCCAAACCAACTGTCTACAAAACCATCATCCAATTCATCATGTCAGCGTTCGAATGGGGTAAACAACATCTTTTTTATTTTGTCTCATCTGAGACGAATCTCGGGGCTTTGCCCCACCGTATAAGCCTCCGTCTAATGAAGAGAGACCAAGCATAGCTGTCCCAAAGCCTTGTTCCCCATGTATCCGCCTCCTCACCTTTTCATCATTACATTATTTTACGCAGGGCCCCATCAAATCAACTATCTTGCAATCCATTTTCACCCTGAGCTCTTGCGACCAGCAAGCAAGAATGTTCTTCCTCCACCTTAAAATGATTGACAAAAGGCATGTCTCCCAGAGGAACTATAACATAGATTTTCAATGTTCGGGGTGGTATTTATAAATCCTCTTCGCCTCTCCAAGTGGCCCATGAACCTATGGACTATTACCATGGATAATGGAGTCAAGGCTTGCTCTTAGTCTATAGGCATCTTGGTTTTCGAGATTCCTAATGGAGTTCATTGCCTTGCTCGAGATGTGAGGCTTGCTTAGCTAATGTATCAACTCGTTTTTTCAATTCCCGGAGAGCATACTTGATCAACCATTCATTAAAGGCATTAAGAAGCTTGTGAGTCTTCGAAACCATCCTCTCAGCTGGAATCAAGTCCTAATTCTATTTGACTTTTCATGCTAGAATGAAAAGTGTCACAAGGAAACAAATGCTTCAAATCTTGATAAAAATCTGAATGTAAATGCTTTAATTTTGCTCTTTCACAATAGATCTCTAGAAAATAGAATTTGTGCCTTGCTCAATCATTCCTTATCCTTTTGTGTCCTATATGCACGAATGCACTTGTCTATTTATAGACTTCTTAAATTCAAACTCGGACGAAAGCCGATACACAAAGGGTGGGAAAAGTCGAAAAAAGAGGAACACAGGGCACTGGGGGACTTAAAATAAGGGTCAGAAGGGCCCACACTAGAAACGTACATAGAAATAGGGTTAGAACTGTACATTGCATGGTTCCAAGCAATAGGCCCAAAACCCAATAAGAATAGGGGGAGGAGAGAGAAAGAGAAAAAGGAAAATAGGGTAGAACATGGCCAAAACAAGCGGAAAAATCGTGCCAACAAGAGTCTAATTTGAACAAATAATCGACAAACACACAAGTATCCTAGAACAATGCAATTGTACCACCTTGAATCACCCTTGGACGAAAATTGGGCATCTACATAATGTGCCACTTTAATGAGTGTGCGTGCATGCATATCAAAGTAAAACAAGCTATTTTGATTATTTTACACCCAAGGGATATAAAATAATGGAAAACTATGCACGATTCAAATTCTGTAAAATATGGCAATAAGTACATTAATTTGATTGAAAGGTACTGAATAGATGTTGCAATGTTTCGATTTAGAATTGACAAAGCAAGAGGGGAGTAATGTACTTAGCTGATTCTGATTATTTGTCACTTATGTATGGTTTCTCTGTACTTGAAAATGCTCTGTAACTGCTTTGTTAGCTCTTAGACCTAAAATAGAGGATTAAGGCCTCTTTGGATGTTGCCAACAAAGTTTGATCCTTGCGGTAGCTTGGACTGTTTGGACGTTATAGATACCATCCTTGTGCACTTTGTGGGTTTGTAACTCCTGAGACCCTTGTCTCTGTGCTTACAAATGGTTCCTATAAGTGCGCATGCCTTTGGTCTTATGCAATAATTTCTATTTTCCTTCTCTTTTGTCCAAACCCTAATTGTGCTTTTGACCACAAGAGGGGTTAGTATTTTGGGTTGGATAGCCCCAACCACTCTCCGCTGAATGACTGAGCGTTGTCTATGTTCCAATACTCCGAAGAGGGCTCAAATCACACGTAGTTCTTCACTTGTGTGCACGCGCAACATTGTGAACAATTTACAATGCAACACAATGTTTCGATCTTTGACACTTGGTACCATGCAACTTTGACTTTGTGTATTCAGACTTGGCCCTATGGACTGCTCTAGGGCTGTTCCTTTAAGGATTTTCAGATGTGCATGTCTTTTTGATAATGTCTCAAGAGAGTGCTAATTGATTCCTCAAGCTTTCAAGTAATTTCCAATTAGTGACCAAGTCATGTTAAAGAGTATAACTTTAGGAATGATTTGTATTTATAGATTAATCTTCATTAATTCCCGTTATGATTGACCCATGAAATGTGTCTAGGAATATTTAATGGAGACTTCCCAATTTGAATAATTGTCGTTGAGTGCTCCTGGATGCTGTTGGCAGAGGCAGACCCTTGCATAATCAACACAACTCAAAGTGTTTTTGGTACTGTTCTGGAAGTGTAAATCAGTACTTAGAGGCATGGAGAATGTTAGTTTTAAGATTAGAAATGAATTAAGTAGAATTACAACACAGAGCAATGAACACAACAATTACCTTGGGAAAACCCTCCTTTAGGGAGAAAAATCCAACAAAATATATCTCTTATATATTTTAGGAATAAGAGCAGAAATCTGCTTTACAATATGGCCCAAGCACAAGACTGATTCACAGTAATGAAAGGTAGTGCCTTTCCTAGGCACGAATATACAAATAATTTGATTTCTCCTTGATAATAATTTACTTGATGCAAAATGTCAATCTGCTGTAGGTGATCGATCTCCTCCTTGAAGTGCAAATTCTTCTTGCTTCAATCAGATTACCAAATGAAGTGAAAACGTCTTGTATATATACACATTGAGATGTCTCTTCATGAAGGGTCGCCTCTCTTCACCAAAGGATACGACTTTTAATAATAAAATAGCAAGTCGGCCAAAGATATTTTAACATTAATATTATTTGAATTTGATGGAGAAAAATATTTCTCGCTACTATAAACATCAACAGAGAAGGCATGTCTAGAATTCTAGGATGCCCCTGTATAGACTAAGCTGATTTGAATAGGTATATATAGCGAATAGAGGTGGCCAAGACAATAGATGGGTAGACGGAAAGAGGGAAAATGTGCTTAAGAGTCAAATGTATGTGCATTGTCCAAGTATGTTAAAACTGATGTTGCCAAAGTGTCTAATACGAAATTTAGGTGTCTACATATGCCCTTATTTTAATATACTGTTGAAAATACTAATTTAAAAGGATAAAAGAATAAATTTGTTACTTGTGATAACTACACTTAGTGTTGACAGGTATAACTAAAATGTACCATTTGTTTTGTGTGAAACCTACACGAAAACATGCATAGATTGGTGTCTTCTCATGGTAAGAATTTTTTTATAATTTGAATCATTTGAAACTGAAAAGCCAATGACGAATACCCCTAATGATATCCGAACCAAGTTGCCACTTGTTGAATTTGTTTGGAGAATATCTTGGGGTGATTATAACCCAAGGAGATGCAATTGCTAAAATCGCAAGTTGAGGAGTGTAGATGTCCCAATTGTCACTAGAGGAGTGTTAGAAGTTGGGCGATGTAGTAACCTCAATCATAGTGATCTGAATATCATAATAACTCTTTTGTGAACCCCAAAATCAGGTTCGTTTATTAAAGTGGAAACCCAAAATAGATTTGTATGAAAAAGTGGAACCCCGAAACAGGTTTGTATGTAAAAGTGGATCTCCGAAATAGGTTCGTATTTAAAAGGATCAACTGTTGCAGACGGATATAGACCCAAAGTGCTCATGTAGTACCATTGTTCCCCATTGATCCTCAATATAGAAAATAGAAAAGTGTTTGCATGAACAAAGTCCATGTCCTAATATGATACACTTGTCCTCGAAAGTGATATATAATGTCAACATCTCTCAGTAAAAATGTCATAGATTGTTTCAAATGTTCCTCACAATCCTATAGAATGCCCTTAATATGTCTCAATAGGCTCAATCCGACCCATCTGAATCATATAATTTGTTTTAGAATGTGAAATGTCTATCTGTCATGGTATGAATCTTTGAAACAAGCCTCTTGTATGCCCCTCTTTTAATAAGAGAAATGAAGCTTGTGAATCACTTATCTCAAAGAAAGTTATGCACATCATGTGTTATGTAGAAAAGATTAATCATGTAAAATACATATACCAACATGATAAGATATATCTTCATAGAAATATTTTGATCATTGGAAGCACATATGAAACATGTGATCGAAGGCAATTGGCATACAAGTGTCAATGTCTAGGAGTTATATCAATTAAGCACGCAGTGATACGAATCACGGTAGATGCATGATAGAAATAATGGCAACGTCAATAGATCACACATAATAGAAATATGCGTGATATAAGTTGTAACACCAAGCTCATAGTAATTTTCAATTTGTTTCATAGAAAATACATGTAACCACACATATGCACACAATAACATGATCAAGAAACACACAAGCATACAAGACATGACACGAATCTGACATGACATGGCCATGATATGGGCTAGAGGATCATCTGATACAATTGACACACAATGGGACAAAGATAATCAATGTACCCACAAAACAATCAAAATAGCACACATCAATGATCAAGTAATGTAACAATTGTCAATATCAAGCACGCACAGAGCAAGCAATGTTAGTCCGCATAGTCAATCAATGTCATCATTTAGTATGGTAAAGCACAATGTGCATAGAAAATATCACTCTAGAAAGTGTGAATAAGTGCAAGTAATGTATAAATAGTCTAAGTAGCTTAGTAGGATGTAATGTCCCGTTAAGGGCAGAATTAGAACCAAAGGGGTTTGCTAACAAACCCTAACACGACAATAGAAATTTCTGTTTTTTCTATTAAACCTTAACCCAAAAATTCAAAATTCTGGAAATATGAAACTAGGGCATAAATTACAATATTTTTATTCTTAAATAATTGCCAAAAATTCCAGAAATATTATAGCCAATGAAATACCTTCAACTCTGATTATAGCATGCACATATAGGTCTGAAAATTCAGTAATAAATACTAGATGTATGCTCCATTGAAAATATATCAAAATATGCAAATAGCTGCCCCCAAAATGGCAGTGATGGACTCAAGGGAGTTGCCACACTAGAAAAGGCTTTCCAAGTAGGTCGCCAGTCCAAAACACCTACAAATTGGTTCGCCACCCTCCAAAAAATGTCTTCAAACAGCTTTGCCTCTCTCACAAATGCTACAAACTACTGTGATCCAATTAATGAGGCCCTAGAGATCACAAATTGCTCAAATCTACCCTTTGCAACCTCTGAAATGAAGCTGCCCAAATGAGGTTAAGGGTTTCCGTCCTTAACTTCAAGTTTCCAGTGAAGGTTGTCGTCTTCAATGGAGATAAGCCAAGCGTTTCATGCTCAAACTCAAAATTCAATTCATCAAACATAACACGAGCCTTCAAAAATGAACCTCTTTCCCTTTTTTATATCCTTTTCCTCCAATATACTTTATAAATTAAGGACTGACTTATATCAAATTAGAGGAGTACCCTTTATTACAAATAAAAAATAGAAAGGAGTTGTTGACATATTCACTTTTGACAATTAAGACATATTATTACTTTTATTTAAAGTATTTAAAAATACTTTTTATTTTAACAATAATATTATTTTATTTTTAGAAAAGGGGACATTACAGTCTGCGCTTCCCAAATTTGCTTGCCCTCAAGCGAATGCAATCCCATTTTCTATTATCTCTGAAATATCTGGATCTCACTTCCATCTTGGGAACTTGCAACCCCATATACTTGCTTCATGAACATAGCCTTGAGCTTCAATGGGTCCCATGTTGTTACTGCCACTCTAGATTGTCACATGTCATGAACATTGTACTCTCCTTGGACATATGCAAACTATGCACTCTTTGACTCATAAGAGTCTCTTTATCAACACACATATGGGCTGTTCCTAAACCTGCACATGGAAAAAACATGTCAATGAAATCAAGAACTCTCCACACCACTCCTTCAGCGGTTTCGCCATGCCTCGTAGGCATGTTCAACTCTCCTCCCATGCTTGCATCTTCTTCATAGTTTTCATTCGTGTGATGGACTTCCAAAGGTCCATTCTTGCTGTCCCAAACATGGCTGTAGCTGTACCGTTGCATTTTATCGTTCTTAATCAGCATTGTGGTGGCTGGAAACTCTTCTATAACCGCTGCAAACAATTCCTCATTGGTGGTAGGCAGAACATCCTTCCACCTTGTGACTGAAAATATCTTCTTGTATGTCTAAAGGTCACCTGGATCCCAAACTTCTCTGTACAAGCAATTTGAAACTTGTATGAAAAGACCTATGTGTCCTTTGCCACTCAAAGTGTTCATCACTCTATCATCATTTTCACTATGCTGTCCATGATAACAATAAATTGAAATGGCCCAGTATGAAACAACAACCCTGAAATATGACTTTTCTTTTTATACCTTGCGCTGGAATCCAATTGTTTACTTCTTTTTTCAAATTTAGAAGTAGGAGCTTTTGAGAGACTTACATTGGCACAACCATCCTTGTGTTTATCAAGAACCATACATGTTTCTATTAAAGGTTCTCCACTTTCCACTTGTATGGTGGATTCCTTTATGGGTTGCTCACTAACTTCTTTCAGATCTGAATTCTCTTGCTCCTTGATTTCCTCCTTGGAATTCTCATGAGGGTTTGACTTTCCATCATTTTCCTTCAAAATTACTTGCAGTTTAGATTTTTCTTCATTGTCCCTTCTTACAATTTGGAAATTCTTTTCCTCTTCCTTTCTCAAGGCATGTTTAAGATCTCTTTGGATTGTTCCTTGGTTTATGACCAATCCTAGAACCATACTTGCCTTTCTTAAATGCCACAAAATCTACAAGGCTCATTTCTTCTCCGATTGTTGATGGAAAAGTCATACATTCCTCATAGTTTTCAGCCACATCATTCCATATAGAAGGCTGCTCCTCCCTTTTCGGAATGACTTCCTCCCTACGAAGGAAGTTGGTTGATTAGGCTTTTGTGTAGATCCAACCATCACCCTAGGTGGAGGGGGAGGGTTGTTGTATGTACTTGAAGTGCTGTCTTCATCATTGTGTGGCTTGAGTCCATTCATATCCTTCATGGTTTGGATGAATTCAACCATCATTTCCATCAACCACTCTTGATTTTGTGTGAATCTTTCAAAATTAACCCTATCCGAGTCATCCATGTTACTCTGTCTTGTAGTACCTTACTTTCCTATCATTGTTTGACAAGAAGCCAACTCAAACCCCCACAACTAGGCAAAATTTTGGCTCTGATACCATTGTAATGTCCTTTTTAAGGCAGGATTAGAACCAAAAGGGTTTGCCAACAAACCCTAACACCACAATAGAAATTTATGTTTTTTTTGTTAAACCCTAACCAAAAAATCCAGAATTCTGGAAATAAGAAACTAGGGCACAAATTGCAATATTTTTATCTTTAAATAATTGGCAAAAATTTCAAAAATATTATAGCTAATGAAATAC
This sequence comes from Torreya grandis, assembly GCA_037957365.1. NCBI lineage: Eukaryota > Viridiplantae > Streptophyta > Pinopsida > Cupressales > Taxaceae > Torreya > Torreya grandis. The sequence goes on from JARHVA010002024.1 coordinate 2,319,272, forward strand.
CTTCATTTCTGATTTTAGCATGCACATATAGGTCTGAAAATTCAATAATACATACCCGTTGTATGTTCAATTAAAAATATATCAAAATGTGCAAATAGCTGCCTTCAAAACAACAGCTATGGACTCCCAAGTGAGTCGCCACACTAGAAAAGGCTTCCCAACTAGGTTGCTGGTCCAAAACACCTGCAAATTGGTTTGCCACCATCCAAAAAGGGTCTTCAAACAGCTTTGCCCCTCTCACAAGTGTTGCAAATTGCTACGCTCCAATTAATGAGGCCCTAAAGATAACAAATAGAGATCACAAATTGCTCAAATCTACCCATTGCAACTTCTGAAATGAAGTTGCCCAAATGAGGTTAAGGGTTTCCGTATTTAACTTCAAGTTTCCAGTGAAGGTTTTCGTCTTCAATGGAGATAAGCCAAGCATTTCGTGCTAAAACTCAAAATTCAATACATCAAACATAACATGAGCATTCAAAATGAACTCCTTTCCATTTTTATATCATTTGCCTCTAATATACTTTTTAATTTAAGGATCGACTTATATCAAATTAGAGGAGTCCTCTTATTTATTACAAATCAAAAATAGAAAGGAGTTGCCGACATATTCACTTTTGACAACTAAGACATTATTACTTTTATTTAAAGCATTTAAAAATATTTTTGATAATAATAATAATAATAATAATAAGAATAATATTTAATTTTTAGAAAATGGGACATGACATACGATCAATGGACTGGCATATAGAGATATAATTTAAAAAGTGTAGGAAGATGCCCCCAGTATAGGCATGCCCACAATGTTGAAAGGTTGTCTATAGGTGTGAACAATATCATGTATCTGAATGTCCTTGCATCGTATGTAACTTGAATGTCATGCATCCAACTCATGTGTTATGTGAAAAACATATGCGTAGAAGTGAATATGTAACTCACCATGTATATGACAAATAACATTAATCGTGCGTACTAGCAAAACATGTCATGCATAGGTCTTTTTTTTTTTTTTTTAAATATTTGATTTCTTTTATAGTTTTGATATTTGATTGTACTATGTTCGAACTAACCTATGATCCCATCAAGGGGATGCTCAAGTGTAGGTCCTTGATCAATCAATGTAAATGTCACACGTTGTGGGCGAGGAGTAACACATATATCATTGTCTGAATTGTAGAAGTGCTCATGAGCTGTAAAATATTCAGTATTGTCATCATAGTTTATATGATCATGTAGGCGCTGTGTATCTCTAGTAGTCATGGTAACTTGTGGACTCCATTGTATGGTAGGATAATGCATCGGTGTTCTTTGTGGAACATGCTGACAAGGCTTTTGTGAAACTATCGTAGGATGTGATGGACTAGGTAATGTTTGCTGAACTCGAAGAGACTGTTGATGGAAAGGATGTTGGATAATTGGTCATCGAGGAAAATCAATCACTTTTCATGATTTGTTTTTGGAGGTCGAACCTATGTACCAATAAGTCCATTGATAGCATGAACCTCCTCAACTTCAGGAGTAGAGGAAGTCGAAGGAGGATGCACATTGTAAGTCATATGTACCTCCAAATTAGTCTTGGTTTCTTGTGCCACATGTTTTAGAAATGACTCTGAAAATATCTTAAGCTTCGCGTTAGGTTGTGCAACCAAATCCTTAGTAGGTTTGCTAACATCATTTAGCTCAATAGTATTGTTTTCGATTAAGTCTTGTATCTTATGTCTTAAACCAAAACATCTATTAGTTGAATGTACTGCGCATCTATATGCCAATTGCAATATACATTAACATCGAAACTGTTAGGTTGTGGCTTTGTCATATCAACCTCCATAGGTGTAGGGAGAGAGATGAGATTACACTCAAGTAACTTTTGTAACACCTTATGAGGAGGTTCTAATAATCGTGTAAATTGTCTCTGTTGAGAAGCCAAAAGGACAATACTATTAGTAGGTTGTGCAAATGCGTTGACTGTTGTTTTAACTTCATTCTTAGTATTGTTAGCCTTGGCTTTGAAAAATGGTTTGTTTTAAAAATTAGTATCAGAAGATGTGGGAGGGTTGGTCCCGTGCTTCAACTTGTTCATGGCGATTAGCTTAACCACATGGTCTTTGATTGTATGGCACATGCCATTGAAAGATTGGAAGCGTTTGAACATAAGAGACTCGTGGATGGTTGGAAGTAGGCTTTGCTTGAATATGTCTTGTAATTTGTTGTCGGCCATAGGATTTGTCATTTTTGAAAGCACAATCTTATAGCGAAGCACATGGTCACAAATGGGCTCACTAGGTCCTTGTTTCAATTTTGCAATTTGAGCATAGGAGACCTTCACACTAATGTTGATAGGGAAATGAATGGAAAATTGGTTAGCCAAAGGATTGAAACTGTGTACTGATTGAAGAGGAAGGTTGTAAAACCATTACAAAGCATAGTCCTTAAGATTATTAGGAAAATGTTTTGTTAGTAATTTATTATTAGACACATAGTCTAAACATGTTGCATGGAAAGCTCTAAGATGTTCTGGATCACCTTTACCATCGAATGGTGTAAGCTTAGGTGCAACGAATCCTATAGGGAAGGGATAGGTGGATATTTCTGGGGTCGAAGGATTGTTTAATAATGTTGGGAGTTTGTCAAATTACCTACTCTATAATAACCTTGTTCCATTTGATAAACCTCAACTTGAAGGTCAAAACGTTGTTGTACAAGTGCTTGATTGATAGGCATATTAGATTGATTAAGAATAGGTGATGTTTACATGAGTTGTAAGCTTAGGAGGCACAAAAGTATGTTGTGTAGGGATAGCCATAGATATCTAAGAAATAAATTGTGTTGCCCTCATATTAGGTATATTAGGTGTAGGCATCACTTGTGTAACCATAGGTGTTAGACAAATGAATGGAAGTAGTAGGAATATTGATTTGAACTCCTATCATAGGATTTATGCCTCCAAAAGGTAGATTAGTATTATTCAGAAGCTCATCATGTGATTCCTCAAGATTGGTTTCCTTATCAAGCTTTGCATTTTTAACCCCTGAGATAACACTCAAGATAATATCTATGTTCTTACCTTGTTTACTTATTCTTTTTTGATAATTGGAAAGTGCTTCTTGATTAAGATCTACCCCATTAAGCTCATCAGGTTGTATTTTTTTCCATGATATTCATTATCAATTTCAATATGATCATAAGCATTTTCGAGTTCATGTATAATATGTTCACGAACATCTCTGTGTGTTCCTTATCAATGTTTGCACTAATAGAAGGGACATGTAATTCACTGATTTTCACGATTTCAGTTGGCACACAAACATGTGGTTGAGTCAAAGGAATCTGGATATGATCAATTACAATACCACTTAATCTAAAACCTTGATGTATAGGTAGAGGAGACCTAACTTTCGTAGATGGCTTAGAATGTGTGCATAAAAGCACTAAGAAAACTAGGGCCAAGGAGAAAAAATCAGTTTTGCACATGTAACAAGGGGAAATCAAAAATCAAATATGAAAGTCAAACCCTAACAAGAGATAGATCTGAAACCCTAAAAAAATTGAAACCTAATGTAGGAGGAAACCGAAGGTTTTTCGTGCTCAAATCAATAATTGGGTTCACCAAAATGTTTTGATTATTTTATACCTAAGTAATATAAAATAATTGAAAACCATGCACTAATCATATTATATAACATATGTGAATAAGTACACTAATTTGAATTGAAAGGGGCTAAATAAATATTGCACAGTTTCAATTTATAATTGACAAAGCAAGAGGGAAGTAATGTGCTTAGCTGATTCTGACTATTTGTAGCTCACAAAAGGTGTCTGTGTCCCTGAAAATACCTATAATTGTTTCGTTAGCTGCTCAAACTTGAAACAGATGCTGAAGGCCTCTTTGGACGTTGTCAGTAGAGTTTGACCCCTTTGGTAGCTGATGTTGTCCCAAGGTTAGCAACAATGGCCTTGTGCATTGTGTGGGTTTGTAACTCTTGAGACCCTTACGCCTGCAAATGATTCTCGTGTGCGTGCACGCCTTCGGTCTTGTGCAATTATGATTGTTTTCGTTCTCTTTCATCCAAACTCTTATTGTGCTTTTTAACACAAGATGCCTTGGAAAAATGGGTTAGCATTTTGGGTTGGACAAACTCAACCACCTTCGCTGAATGGTTGAACCATGGACTACATAATTAGTGAGTAACCGCCAGTTACTCAGTTACTTGCTGGGAAAAAGCATAGGCGGTTAATCGCCATTCGAACTCGTTAGGAAAAAAATCATTGCTTTTTGAGTACTCGGCGAGTACTCGTTAGTTAATCATGAGTACCTAATGAGTACTCATCGGAAGGCTTGTACACGTCCAGATGTGGCAAGGCCACAAAATGGATGCCAAACGTTGATAAAACGGTGAAAAAATACAAAATTTGTCTTATAAATTGAAACACACCCCCCTCATTGCATTCACACAAGATTTGGAGCATTCAAGAGCGAATTGGAAGGAAAATTCAACAAAGCAATTTTCCGGTTAATACATTTGTTCGTTTTAAAAAAATAATATTCCGAGCATGTAAATGAATTGTAATTTAATTATAAACATGTTTGATAAATATTTTAAATTTAAATATTCAAATTTCATGCATTCCGTTCAATTCTATGGAATGCTATTTTAGTATTTAGTATTTACAATTTATACATAATTTTTGATAAAAAATGTTTTTTAACTGTTATAGTTTCCATTTATCATTATAATTTATTTATTGTAGAGAATTGTTCTCAAAGTTTTCAATATTTTGTCCTAGGGTTACATTGAGATGTTTAAAATTAAATTTATAAGTTTATGAGGTAAGATTATATTGTTAAATGTATTTTTATTTGTGTTAAATGTTTTTATTTTTTAAAATTTTAATGTTGTTTTGAACATGTTTGTAGGTTATCCGTTAAGAAACAGTGGCATCCGTTAGTGCATCGGGGTCAGATTCAGTTAGTGGTGGGCAAGGGGGTCCCCATTAATGCTCGCACTTTTGTTTGAAAATATGTCGTGCAGGTTGAATCATCCCAAACAGTTTTAATTTGTTCGTTTTGCTCGAAGAGGATGTCAAGAGGCATCAATCGCCTCAAATACCACCTTTCATGCCTTCCTTCTTGTGACATCATGTCTTGTACTAGTGTCACGGAAGAGGCAAAATGAGAGATGATTGTGGAGCTTGCATTGTTGGATGAAAATAAATTAGAGAGAGCAAGGATGCAAACAACGCTAACAGTGGCCATTGCTCCCACATCGACAGAGGAAGAAGAGAACTATGATAGAAATTGTGGGCTCTTCTCGTGGTCCACACAAGCACTATGGCACATCTTCATCGAGTTTGAGTTAGATACACTCTTTTTTTGTGTCTAGAAACACTCCTAGGGCACAACCTTCGCTATAAGGTACATGATGGAACAAGGAGGTGCATGCAACAAAAGTACATGATGATGGAACAAGGAGCCGCATGCAGAAGTAGATAAAACATGTGCAATTTTTTAGTACTTCAACAACTTTTCGTTCAACATAGCGAGGAGTCCGTACTGAGAATATTTGGTGATAGCATTGACAGTTGCAAGAAAAGGGTACAAGGCACCCTCTCCAAGGGATTTAAGTGAGAAGTTGCTCCAGAATGTAGTTGAAGATGCAAATATAATTGTGGAAGATCAAAAGAGGTGGCAAAAGTTCATATGCACCTTCTTTCTGAGGGATGGATTGATGGAAAGAACTACACTTTTATCAAATTTATGGCAGCTTCAAATGGTGAGTTGGTTTTTTTGAAGTCCATTGATGCATCTAACAAGATAAACAATCCAGAAACTTTGAGTTTGATGCTTAATCAGGTTGTTTTAGAGGTGGGCATCGAGATTGTTGTCCAAGTAATCACAAACAATGTAGCAGCATATGTGGCGGTTGGGAGACTTCTCAGGGAAAGACATCCATCAGTCTTTTGGATCCCTTGCACGACCCATTGCCTTGACCTTCTTTTGGATGACAAACAAACTTGATTGGGTGTGATCAAATGTAGAAGCTAAAGAAATCACAAAATATATATACAATCACCCTTGGGTTCTCAACTTGATGAGAGAGTACACCAAGGGAAAAAACTTGTTTGAGCAAGTGTCACCATGTTTGCAATGAACTTTCTTACGTTGCAAAGTATTTGCAGTTTGTTGACTTTTTTGAAGTAGATGTTTGTGTGTCAAGCATGGGTGGAGTTATCATATTCCAAGAAAGTGGATGGAGTCAAGGTCAAAAAAACATTTTTCAGTGAGGCCTTTGAAAAGAGAGCTACAAAGATCGTCAAGTTAACTTGCAATTTCAATTTAAATCTCAAGTCGTTTCCATTATTTTTATATTTCAAGGTAACTTTGTAGGTGTTAGAGCCTTTGGTGAGGGTTTTGCGATTGGTGGATGGGGAGCAAAACCCAATGGGTTACATTTATAAGGGCATGGATAGGGCCAAAAAGGTCGTGCAAAACTATTATAAGAGGGATCGTGACAGATTTGATTCCATTTGGGAGTTGATTGATTGAAGGTAGAACAATCAACTCCACCAACCCATTATACAACGGGGTACTACCTTAACCCCAAATTTTTCTACTTTGATGGCTTTGCAGATGCTAGTGGAGAGGTCATGGATGGGCTCTCAACATGCTAAGGAACCATATTATTTCAGAGTTGCAGAACTACAAGTAGGGTAGGGGGAGGCTCTTTTCTTCAACACTAGCTATCCAAGGGAGAGCCACATAGTCACCAGATAATAAAAAATGAAGTATTTACTTGTACCTCACTAGTTACAAATTTACAATTATTAATTATTTGCAAACTTTTGAATATCTTGTTTGTAGGGTCGTGGTGGGAAGATTAGGGTGGGAATACCCAACATCTTCAAAGACTAGCTTTTCGTATTTTATCTCAACCCTGTAGTGCCTTTGGATGTTTGCACAATTGGAGTTTTTTTGACGCCATTCACACGAAGAAGGGCAACAAGTTGAGCCAACATCTCAATGACTTGGTTTTTGTGCAATACAACCTTCGATTTCACACAAATAAGTTGGAGAACGCATCAGAGGAGCCTATCGATAGATGAGATCAATCCCTACAATGATTGGTTGCATGGGAGGAGGTCCCCATGTTCATAGAGGACGAGATTGCTGATTTCGAGAGGCACACTATGGAGAGTGCAACTGCAGCAGAAGGAGAGATTGGATTGGAGGACATCCTTAAAGATGAGGCAAAGGCAGAGGCAGAGGTGGAGGCACAAGAATAGGGGCAGGTGCAACCTTCTAGGCAAAGCGAGGTGGGGCAACTGAGTTGGAGGACTAGAGTGTCTCACTTTTCCTTAGTTTTCCAGTGAGTAGGGAAGATAAAATTATAGATTCTTGTAATTTGTTTTTGTAGATTCTTGTATAAGACTATAAGTATCACTGTATTAGTTTGTTGTTGACAACTTGATAGTGTCACAATAGTACTTGCATGATTATGCAATTTTGTACTTTATTTGTATACAAATCTAATAAAAAACACTTTCGCAACGTTTTATAGACTTATTTGATTTATTTTGCTTCTGCAGTTTCTAATTTTTTTTTGTTTTTCTGATAAATTTAAGGATTTTCCCAGTTAATCGACCAACTCTGTTGGTTACTCTCCGATTATTCAAAGATTTCCCTTGGCAAGTACTTGTCAGTTACGGTTATGCGAACTATGGGTTGAATATTGCCTACATTCTAATACTCCGAAAAGGATTCAAACTGCACGTAGTTCTCCCACTTATGTGTGTGTGAAACATCGTGAACAATCTATAATGCAATGCAATGTTGTGATCTTCGACACTTGGTACCATACAACCATGACTGTGTATTTAGACCTTGCTCTATGGACTGCTCTAGGAATGCTCCTTGAAGGGTTTTTAGATGTGTATGCTTTTTTGATAATGCCTTAAGATAGTGCTAATTGATTCCTCAAGTTTTCAAGTGATTGCTAATTAGTGATCAAGTCATACCAAGTGAGTATAACCTTAGAAATGATTGATATTTATAGATGACTCTTCGTTATTTCCCACTATCGACCCATAAAACGTGTCTAGGTCAACCTAATGGAGACTTCCCAATTTGAAAAATAGCCATTGACTGCGCCTGTGCACTACTAGCAGAGGCAGATCCCTGTGGTAACCGACACAGTCCAAACATTACCGGTATTGTCTTGGAATTGTAAATCAATGATTTGAGATGTGGAGAAGGTTTGTCTAGGATCATGGAATGTTCTTGTATAGACTATGCTGATCCGAAATAGGTGTATTTGGTGAATAGAGGTGGCCAAGACAATAGATGGGTGGATGGATAGAGGGAATGTGTGTTCAAGAGTCAAATGTATGTGCATTGTCCAAGTATGTCAAAGTTGATGTTGCCAAAGTTTCTAATACCAAATCTAGGTGTCTATACAAACTTACCTTTATGGTTCAAAAAAGATGCCTCGATCGTTGAAAATCTATAAGAGTTATTGAAGTCAATATAGGAATGAAAATGAGCTAAAACTTAAAAGGAGAGTGAGATCACCTGATTTCCACCATAGAAGGCTATTGAAATCCTGGAACTAACATCTATGCTCTTGTATCCTGGGATATATATAAACATGTGCCCCTACAAACATGTGAAGAACATGCGCATGTGGATAAGTGTCTAAATAATAAATGACTCGCTGAAATCAATAAAAGAACTAAATTGATACACTTGGTTTTGGTAGCAATCCCAATTTGAGTCTTCAACATCCGAAAGTATGTGTGGGTGCCTTGTGAGTTTACAAATATATGTACGAATATGTGTTTGCAAATATAGCATGCTGAAATCCAATTTTTTTGTTGTAAATGATGCACTTGACATGTTTGAAAAATGTGAGGGTGCCCCTATATAAATCCAAGCCTCAGAATGTGTGCTAAATCTTGCATGTATTTTGATTACAATATTTAGTGATGAAAGGAATCTAAGCTAAGCAAATCTGATGTAATAAAAGAGAGTAGGGTTAGCAAGTGTCTTGGACATATCCGGTGATGGGAACAATTATCATATATTGTGTACGTCTTGAAACATCAGTTTGTCATTATCCTCACATGTAAGAGCATATAGTGTGGAAGTGTTTTGTGTCTTGATGTAGAAATAAGAATGGTTATCTTTGCCCCGCTTTGAGATGTGGATTACCCTGTGAAGCACATATCTCCAAAGAAAGGATTATGTGCATCATGTGTAAGATAAAAAATAAAGCACTGATATCTAACATAGTAAGATATCATCATGAAAGTTTGTACGTCAGGTAAATTTCCCCCACACGGGCTTGTAGTATAGTCTATATAAGCACAAGTATAGGATGCCCCAAATGAGCTAGATATAAGAAATGTAAGCATAGTAGAAACATGCCCCTTATGGGAAAAATGTAATCAAAGTACATAGGTAATATGCCCCCATACACTTGGTTTTGGGCACAATCCCATTGTGAGTCTTCAACATCTAAAGTTTGGTGTGGGTGTCCCGTGAGTTGTAAGAGAACAATATATGTACAAATATGTATATACAAATATGCCCTGCTTAAATCCAAATTTATAAATTTGAAATGATGCACCTGGCGTGGTTGGAAAATGTGAGGGTGCCTCTAAAGAAATCCAAGTCTCAGAAATTGTACTAAATCTTGCACGCTTTATGAGTAAAACCTTTAGCAATATAAAAAATCTAAGCAAAGCAAATATGATGTAATAAAGAGAGTGGGGCTAGAAAGTGTCTTAGAGATACCCCCTAATGGGAACAAGTTTCTATGTTGTGTAAGTCTTGAAAGATCAATTTGTCACTGTCCTCACATGGAGGAGAAAATAGCGTGGAAGTGTCTTGAGTCTTGGTATAGAAATAAGAATGAATTATCTTTGACCCCCTTTTGAGATATGGGTTAACCTATGAAGCACATATCTTAAAAGAAAGGATTACGGACATCATGTGTAAGATAGGAAATAAAAGCACCAATATCTAACATAGTAAGATATTATCATGAAAGTTTGTATGTCAGGTAAATTGCCCCCACATGGGTCTGTAGTGTAATCTAATACAACCACAAGTATAAGATACCCCAAATGAACAAGATACAAGCAATGTAAGCATAGTAAAAAGATGCCCCTCATGGGAAAAGTGTAATCAATGAAGTATATAAGTAATATGCCCCCAATGGTCCGCATGTGAGCAATGTTTAAACATAAGGATGATATTCCCCTCATGGGAAAAATGTATTCAATGAAGCTCTAATATAGCATGCCCCAATACAAGCAGTGTAGCATTAGATATATCAAAGTAAAACACAAACTTGGAGCCTTGCCTGTAATGGATGCATTATAGGAATCATGGCAACAAAGACAAACAGTGGGAAAAATTTGCATGATATATATCATTGCAAACAAAAGAGTTGTGCATGATATATATTATAGATCATGGCATCGATCATGTAGTAACACAAGGTAAACAAAACAAACAAGGAAGACACACTAGGCATAAAGTAAGCATGCCACACACATAGTAAACGAATAAAGCAAAGCAAACAATGTCACACGCGAAGTATACCTAGAAAATATAACACTCAAAGCACACAAAATAAACAATCACAAGCATGTGACTCAAAGTCGACAATAGAAGCAAGGAACACACATCAAACTTATGGCAAACAAGGAAAGCATGCCAAACAATAAACATATGAAACAAATACATTAGGGATTCTAGAATCAAAGCCACAAAGAACAAGCAAATTATGGACATAACCAAGCACAAAGCCACACTGAAGTCATATCAAGTATAGGATGAGTATGAGCATACATAAAAGCGCTAAGCACATAAAGGTACATGCAATAGGTGAGATAGACCATAATATATAAGATCACATGAAAGCTCAATAGGATAAAAGAAATCACGAAAAATGAAACCTGAATTGTTGGCAAGAGATGCCCCAAACTGCCCACAAAGCAAGCATGTAGGTGCCCCTCGGCTATTGTGAATCCAAAATCATATGCATGTACTTGTTGCTTATGTATCCTGCATCTATCTCGTCAATAACATTTGTAGCATTATATTATCAATAGATGGATAATCATGAACATGTAATGTGCATCATAATAATAATATGCTAGGCTGTGTACGAGCCAAAACTTAACTGGATAAAGACAAAGGAATTTCAGAAGACATGAAACAATCCAAGAAATCAGCCAATCACATAAAGGAAAGCTAGAGGAATTACAAGAAGAGGAAAGAAGAATGATCCCTACTAGCCTACAAGCTTCCATTAGAATTGTGTGCGTTGTGGGGCATGTGTCCTCAATATAAGGTGCTATCATCATGTGGAAGTTAGTTTAAGATTTTGGAATGAGACACAACAAACAAAGCCAAGGGTGGCAAACAAAATGGAACTAGCACAATAAGTCAAAGGTAAAAACTAGAAGAATGAATATGCACAAGAACAAGGGACCATGGGAAGCAAAAAAAAAAAAATTGAAAGGGACGAGCCGAAACACATAAGCAATGAAAGAACTTGGAGAAAGGAAGTTAGAAAATAGATAACCAACATACAAAAGTTAATAAAGGAGGTAACTTCAAATTTCAAACAAGATCAAGTGGGAAACATAGGAGAGCTAGAAGACTTTGGAAGCAGAGGAAAACCCAAGCGGGTAACAAACACAAAAGAAGGCTGAAGAAGAAACAAGGGTATCCAAAAGCCATACATCGAACAAAGGAACAAAGAAGGCCTAGTAAGCAAGAAAGGCAAAGCAAGCTAGAAGAAAAAGCTATAAATAAAAACAACGTGCATAAAATAAAAATAGCTTAGTTGCAAACATAGGGGGTTAGCAAGCAAGGCTATCCAATAGTGTGTAACAATATTGTACATATTTTTCATTAATCCTAGGTGTCTTAGGTAGCTTTTGTCTTATTCTAATAAGTTTAATTTCCATTCCCGTAGGAATATGAAGGATCATTTGAGATTGTGATTTTAAGATTGTATTGCTTCCTCTTTTCAATCTGAATCGTGAAATGCAATTTTGGCTTGCACCAAACTTGTTTGTTCATTGTCATTCTGATTAATATATCCAGCCTGACATTGGTATCAGAGCCACGAATTTATTTGTCAATTTTTTTCATTCTCCTCCATTGCCGTATGGCCTGCTCAATTCATATTAGAGCTACAAATTTCTGTTGCATGACTTTTTGAATACTGTTGCAAATTGCAGGTGAAGATGGCGCATTTTCACTGTTGTTGAGCTTATTCTAGGCATTTCAACAGTTTTGGGCTGCGTAGTATCTGATTGGAGGGCATTTTGGCAATGTACTATTGCATTTGAGAAGTGTGTTGTTCTTTGAGGCATATTGGTTCATTCTAGACTATGTATCAGCTTGAAAGAAGGCATTTTCAAACTGTGAGTCAGCTGTTTTTGTAGCATTTTGGGCTGAAGAACTACGCGGTGTAATTCCAAATTGAATTTGATCCCTTTTCTGGCATTCTCTAACCCATACCAAGGTGATTGTAAGGAGAGTTGAAGTCAGACCTGCGTGGCACTGAATTTGACAAAAGTTGGATCACAGGGCTCACAAATGCATTCATTTGGGATATTCTGAAACTTTCTTGTTGCAAGAGAAGTTATCTTTTGTGAAACTGCAAAGGACAAAGCCAACAATGATTGACAATTGAGTCGACTTGATAAATATGCAAAGTTTGATGTCTAAAAGGAGAGTGATTTGGATGTTCCAAATAGTGAGTGGGGGACATACAATTGGGAATCAGTTGATTCTTTATTGTCTCTTATACATGAGCATGAAACTACAATTGAAGGAAAAAGTTCAACTTCATCAGAGAATGAATAGGGGCCACAAGAATAGAGGACAAAAAGTGAAAGAACTTCAAAAGATGAAATTGAAGCACCTACACCACATAAAAAGATGCCTAAGTGGGCCACCCAGACATTGAACGATGTCAGAGAAAATGAAGATGGGAAAACAAGCACTAGAAGTGCACATGCAACTGTATCACAATCAGACAAGTTCATTGAAAAAATTCAAGATAAAATTGAAAAACTCACCTTGAATGATTCTCCAGAAGAAGAATTCAATGTTGCGTTTAATTTAGAACCAACATCTTTTAAATACACTGGGAAGCTTGAACCTTGGAGAAAAGCAATGAAAGATGAGTACAATGCATTGGTAAAAAATGGGACTTGGAAATTGGTTGATCATCCATACGGCTGCAAACCAATTGGTTGCAAGTGGGCCTACCACAATAAATACAAGGTCAACGGCTCACTCGACAAGCATAAAGCTAGGCTTGTCGCAAAGGGATATGCTTAAAAGGAAGGAATTGACTACAATGAAACCTTTCCACCTATAGCAAAATAGGCTACCATTCGAACCATGTTGGCTCTAGTAGCTCACAACGGATGGAAAGTTTGCCAAATGGACATCAAAACTATATTTCTGAATGGCGACATCAAGGAAACAATGTACATGACACAACCCAAAATTTTTGTAGTAAACAACCAAGAGCACAAGGTGTGTAAACTTGAGAAATTGTTGTATGGTTTGAAACAAGCCCCTTGAGCATGGTATGATAAATTAGTTGAGCACCTCATGAACATGAACTTCAAACGTTTTGAGTTTGAAGATGCAACTCTTTTCATCAAAACAATTGTATTTTTGGTGGTGTATGTTGATGATTTACTTATCATAAGGAACCATGAATGGTACACTACAAAGTTCAAACCGGAATTGATGAAAAGCTTTGAAATTATTGATTTGGGTCATCTTCATTACTATTTGGGTGTTGAAGTAATTTAAAAACCAAATTGTATATTCATCACACAATAGAAGTACAGTGGTGACATTCTGAGCAAGTTTGGAATGAAATATTGTAAGCCTCTCAGCATGTCCATGGAACAAAATCTAAACTTGACATAAGAAGATACAATAGATTTGGTCGATGCCACTAAATATAGACAATTCATTGGAAGTTTGATTTATGTGACCACAACAAGACCAAATTTATCTTTGGTTGCTTGTATTTTTTCAAGATTCATGCAACAACCAAGAGACAGTCATTGGCTAGCAGCAAAAAGAGTCATTAGATATCTTAAAGGAACATGAAATGTTGGACTCAAATATTTTAGGGTAAGAGACTTGAAACTGGTTTGATATTTAGATTTCGTTTATGTTGGTGATCATGAAGATGGGAAATCCACCATGGGTTTTTTAATGAGCTTAGCAACGACAATTGTCAATTGAAAATCCAAGAAACAATTAGTGTCAGCAATTTCTTTTGCAGAAGTAGAGTATATGGCCACATAAGAGGCAACTAAAGAGGTTGTGGCTCAGAAGGGTTCTTTCAGATTTGTAAGAACAACAGGGTTCTTCAACACCTCTCATGGTTGACAACACTTCTACAATACAAATAGCAAAGAATCCAGTCTTTCATGACCGAACCAAGCATATCAATACTAAATTTCACTTCATTTAGCACTATGTGGAAGATGGCAGTGTCAAGTTGCAATATTGCCTACAACAAAGCGACCAACATACATTCTGACAAAAGCGCTTGAACGAGAAAAATTAGAAAAGTTAAGAGGAATGCTTGCTCTGACAATGACCCCTACAGATTAAGGAGAGGATGTAACAATATTGTACATATTTTTTATTAATCCTAGGTATCTTAGGTAGCTTTTATATTATTCTAATAAGTTTAATTTCCATTTCCATTTCCATAGGAAGGGTCATTTGGGAATATGAAGTGAATAATCATTTCATTGGTTTATATTGTATTGCTTCCTCTTTTCAATTTGAATCGTGAAATGCAATTTTGGCTTGCACCAAACTTGTTTGTTCATTGTCATTCTGAATAATATATCCGACATGACATAGTGTAATCAACATTAGGTGAATCATCATCATGTTCTATATGAGTGGAAACAGTCATATTATTGAGAGTAAAATCAAGATGTCTAGGTTCCCATGAATTTAAGAAAGATAATACATTGTCATCATTGTTGTTATCATTGATATAACCATCATTGTAATTATCCAGATTATATGTTGCACCTCCTTGTATAATATCCTCTTACACAAATGTTGCTTGAAAAATTGGATCATTTGTAGGCGCTTTCACTTGTATAGGTGTAAGAGGTTGTGAAAAATACACCCTTGTAGGTGGAATAGATGTTTGAGTTTTAGGCTCATTATTTGAGGTCTTATAATTGATCGTTGATTTGATAACTTTTAAACTAAAATATAATTTCGAACATGTACTTGAGGATCATAAATATCTTTATAAATAGAAATCATTTGATCATCATGAACAAACTTTAAGCATTGATGCAATGTTGACAAAATTGTTCTCATTTGATTAATCTAGGGTCTGTTAAACAAAATTTGTATGTCCCAATATCTAGCAGTACATGAAACGAAACTAAGATGGTCTTGAAACGAAACTAAGATAGGTAAAGTAATGTAGCCAAGTGATTTCCTTGTGTTACCTTCATATCCCATTATAATCGTGGTGGTATCTGCTAAACCTCAATGATGAAAGCCATCACTATTGATAATTTTGTGTGCATATTTTTATATTTGAATCATTATTAATCATAATTTCATGTGTTTCTCGTGAATGTTCCCCTATGAAATTGTGTATGATATTGTTAGAGTTATCATTTGGAATATCATGATCATAGAATACAATTGTAGGAGGCTCCTTAATTGCATTAACCACACCTATGAATCCATCAAGTTGTGATGTTCCCTTTTCATATAATTTTAAAAATTAATAAAATTGCCCGAATAGTAATTTTAATCATTTGAAAATATAAGACAATTCATTAATTATTAAAATAGAACTATCTTGGATAATTATTCGAATTACCAAAAAAATGATTTTAACCATTTGAAAAATTTAGGTAATTTTAATGATTATTCTTAAGGGCTTTATAATTAATAATTGCTTGAAAAGTGATTTTTATCACTTTAATTATTAGAGCAATTTAATTAGTTATTTAAGGACCTAATTATTTAATTTGCCAAAAGTAATTTTAATTACTAATTTATTAAGGTAAGTTATTTAATTAATTCAAAAAGGCCTAAAGTGAAATTAAAAGGAATGTCGGCTTGGGAGCTAAAGCAAATAAATGAAAATATATTCTAAAAAGGGCAAGTGAGGCTTATGAGGTATTTTACCTCAAGGTGGTTCGCCCCCTTTTGGAAGGTACAAATACAAGGTGAATATCACAATTGAAGATACGCTGAATTTGATAATTGTTCTTCATGTTTGAAGAAACAATTGGGATGCATGCCCAATAAGTGTTCGCTGTTTTGGTGTTGATCATTCTACAAAATGTGTCTTTTGACGCCACCTTTGCTAAGGAGAACTTGTTACTTGCCCTAGAGTGGGGCGATTTGCATTGAGGAGCTCTAGTGAGGTTTTGATGAAGTTTTTAAGGCTCTTTTCTTGCATATTATTTCTGATTAATATTTGAACTATTTTTGCAAGTGGAGCGAACTATTTTGGGAGATTTTATTGAGGGTTTGGAGGCCCCTTTAGGGTGTATTTATGCAAATTAATATTCAGAAATTAATTGCTAATTTTTTGCACATTGGTGTGGGGTTTTGGAGAAGGTTTGTGGAAGCTTTGAAGCCTTAAATTGATAGAAAATTAAATAATAATTTTCAGATTATTATTTAATTATTTTTCACAAAAAACTAGGGTTTTCAGAATTTTGGAGCAATTTTTGGTGACCTTCTCATGGAAGGAAAATTTTGAAATTATTTTTATTTGATAGTCATTATTTTCTATGATCAATTTGAGCTCTTGTTTGCATCATAATTTCAAGTATTGAGGGAATTATGAATTTTTAAATTTTTTTACTGTTCGTAGGAAATAATATTTGTTGAGGGCAGATTTGCAAGGTTTTCGTTCTGAATTAATTATTGCAGTAATTTTTTGATTTTTGACGATTGGATTGGACTAAGCTTGAGCAGGGATTAGAGTGGGAAATAAAGAATTCATTTCAGCTAGTGTGGTGCTAGGGTTTGGAGGATTGAAACATCTATTTCAGGTTCTTTCTTCATTGCGGCAAGAACCATTAGTGGTCAAATTCACAAGGTATTTATTTCAAGGTGAATTGGAGTTAATTTTCAGATTGGAGGTGCAATTGCAATAGCTAGGGTTTGTTTCTTTTTAATGTCAGAATTTCAAAAATTGTGGATTTTGGAAAAAACCCTTTTTTGGTTAAATCGTCCCATTTGGAGACATTATAGAGGTATCATAGCACTGATCTTGTTTACCTGTGAGTTTGGTTGAAGCAGGTAAAAAGATCTTGTGTTATCAGAAAAGGAAAAAGCCATAGGTCATCAAGGGTTTACTTCAGAGAAAGTAAAGTTTTTGTAGGGTTTGATCAAGGAGAGCCAAAGTGATCTTCAACATACCTTGAGTATGCAAATTGCAGCCATGTTGAAGACTACACTAGATCCAAGCAAGAGCCATCACTTCAATGGAAAAGGAAGTTCGAATGGCAATGAGAGTGTTTCTATCAACCCCCCTCATAAATTCTTCAAGGCTACATTTTTACAGAGAGAACCAGTAGTTGAGATTGAGACACTAATGTGTGATTTACGTAATACACGTCAACAAGAGTATGCAGCTCTAAACTTTGACACCCAAACACTCTTGTCATTTCGTGATTATTGTGAGATGATGAATCAAAACCAAGAGTACCAAGCATGCAACTCCATAGACACTTGCATCAAAGGGAAAGAAAAGGAGGAGTCATTAAGGAAGAAAGGACCAAACTACATGGAGGGTTGTAGGAAAAAAATGAAGGGACAACCCTTTATGGGGACACTCCTATGAGGGAGCCAACGAAGCAAAAAAATCAGAATTTGATGGGCAACCCATAGGGGTGCAAGAGGATGATAAAAAAAGAAAAGGAAATCAAGGAGTGTGAACTAAAAAAGTAAAAGGTAAGGATTTTTTATTGATAGGAGATGTCTATTTATCTTTTAATGATTGTATACATGACAATGAAGTCACCAAAGATGATAAAATGAAGGATATGGTTTGCAAATTAGGCATGAGGATTCCTTGATTTAAGTTCACAATTATTGACACCAAGAGGTATGGGATCTTGGTAATTTTTTGAGTTATACAAAGATTCTCAATTCTAATTTTAAATTCATTATGACTAATTCCATGGGAATAAAGAAAGAATCATAATCGTTTGGGGCATGGAGGAATATAGGCATGCACAAGTTAACATTGGAACTAGATTTTAAGATGGGAGATAATGAGGATATTTTGCATGGTTTAAGTGACACAAAGGCTCCTTCATTTTCATCAATCAACATGATAGAAGGGTATTTTATGGGTATGAAGAAGAAGGATGAAAGGAACAATGATAAGATTGTTATGAGACATCATGGACAACCATGTGTTTGCAAAAGAGGGGACGCTAAAACACAATTGGTAAGTTTACTTGGTTCTGATTTTTATCATGCATATGTTGGAAGAGATAGATTAAAGTCTGAATTTGATGACTCAGAAAATTCTGAGACATCTAGTCAATTCTAGCCCCTACATACAAGCTTAACATTGCCCTCTCGGAATTTTTTTTGGTTCACAAAGAGGAGAGTTCATGCATGGACAAATTCTGAAATCAATTGCTCCCAAAATTCTGAATTAACATGGTAGGTACAACAGTATATAAAAAGGGATAAAATTCAGTATTGGTGGGGTTTGTTTTGTGATGCATACATGTGTGAGGAAGCCAGCAATGGACAGCCAAGGGAAGGATATACATCTTACATAAGGGGATCCCTAGCGATGGGTTTAGATGATTATGATATGCACTTGTAAGGTATGTTTTCCAATTTGGTTAAAGCTTGTTTTCACTCTACAAATGGAATGACTATTTTTTTAAAATGGAGTGATTTGGTATAAAGAAGGTCCTAGCACACCTTGGAATGAACACTATGGGAGCACACCTCCTCTAATGCTTGTCCATGAGATGAATCTAATTATGGGCAGCCTTGCTAAGCATATTAATTTGGTTCAGTTTTGCAGTCCTAACCTTCTTCATACATGGCATAAATCCATGATAGTTTGTTGGGGAAGCATGGAGTTAGAGAGCCCATTAAGGATCAACTTGGTAACGAGCAAATTGAAATTTCTGAGTAGAGGCATGGCTGCGTTTTACTATGATAGCCAACATATTTGTATGCACAATCTATGGGGGGAGGTTTCAACTCATAAGGGGACCTTGTGGATAAGTTCGAAGCATGATAAGAGGTATGATAGCTACTATTTTGAGTTGCATGACACATTGAGTTCTTTTGAGCAGCATACTACGTATATGTATGGCAAGGTAAGAAGTTCTGATGGCATTCCACAGATCATGGGAAGAGGAGAGAATGCAAGTATTAATTCTGAATCTTGTCATCATGAAAAATCAGAATTAGACATGTATTTACAGCTGTATCATGAAAGAGGAAAGACTGATTTTTGGGGTACATTCCTTCGTTTGCAAGGTTTTGGAAACATGCATGTTTGGGTTCCGTTCATGAGTAATAGAAGTAGCACATGCACAAAGAGGATACAACCCTCATTCATAAGCATTTGGGGACTCTTGATGAGCTTATGGGGTGTTGCATGCATGCATGGGAATGTTGCTAAGGGGCAGCCTTTGAAAGGGCACATGGCGTACACAAGAACGCCCATATATGTTGAGTTGTACTACCTTGAGGCCTCACATCATGGTAAGTTTACAAGATGGTACTTAGCTGATTTCTTTTTGCTTGATTGGAGAGTTATAACATGGCATTTGGGGGGTCGTTACCCTTGGGGCAGCAAGGTAATTAAATTCTATTATGTTTTTTATTTCATCTTTTGGCCACATATTACTTTCTTGGAGGGTATAAGGGAAATGAGCTTCCTCATCCGCCACTTTGTATTGAAAGGGGTGTTTGACTGGGAACATGTGGAGCTTTTGGAAGGCTATGAGGACACATCTCGCACTTGGGGACAACCCCCAAAGTATAGGTACAACAGGTTCATGGCTCCATTAAGGGCTACCACTTCTTGGGAAGCAAGGACATTTTGTTTGCATTATGGGACGTGTTGGCAAGGTGGAATGACATTCAATATCCATTTGGGGTATGTCACATTATGCTTTTTGGCAAAAGTTATTCGATTTAATAGGTACAAGAGCAAGGCTTTTTGAGCACTACAACAAGTTTTACCATTTGGATGGTAATTGGGCATATGATCTTGCATTTGCTTGAAGGCAAGAAAATTTGGGAAGGATAGTGATGTCTCTTTTTCATATAATTTTAACAATTAATAAAATTACGTGAATAGTGATTTTAATCATTCGAAAATATAAGACAAATTATTACGAATTACCAAAAAAGTGGTTTTAACCATTTGAAAAATAAGGTAATTTTAATGATTATTCTAAAGGGCTTTATAATTAATAAATTGGTTGAAAAGTGATTTTTATCATTTTAATTATTAGATCAATTTAATTAATTATTTAAAGGACTTAATTATTTAATTTGCCAAAAGTAATTTTAATTACTAATTTATTAAGACAAGTTATTTAATTAATTCAAAAAGGCTTAAAATGAAATTAAAAAGAGTGTCGGCTTGGGAGATAAACCAAAGAAAGGAAAAGATATTTTAAAAAGGGCAAGTGAGGCTTATGAGGTATTTTACCTCTTCGAGGTGGTTCGCCCCCTTTGGAAGGTACAAATACAAGGTGAAGATCACGGTTGAAAATATGCTAAATTTGATAATTGTTCTTCATGCTTGAAGAAACTATTGGGATGCATACCCACTAGGTGTTCGTTGTTTTGGTGTTGATTATTCCACAAAATATGTTTTTTGACACCATCTTTGCTAAGAAGATCTTGTTACTTGCGTTAGAGTGGGGTGATTTGCATTGAGGTGCTCTTGTGAGGTTTTGGTGAAGTTTTTAAAGTTCTTTTCTTGCATATTATTTCTGATTAATATTTGCACTATTTTTGCAAGTGGAGCGAACTATTTTGGGAGGTTTGATTGATGGTTTGGAGGCCCCTTTAGGATCTATTTATGCAAATTAATACTCTGAAATTAATTGCTAATTTTTTGCACATTGGTGTGGGTTTTTGGAGAAGGTTTGTGGAAGCTTTGAAGCCCTAAAATGATAGAAAATTAAATAATAATTTTCAGATTATTATTTAATTATTTTTGACAAAAAACTAGGGTTTTTAAAATTTCGGAGTAATTTTTTATGACCTTCCCATGGAAGGAAAATTTCAAAATTATTTTTATTTGATAGTCATTATTTTTGTGATCAGTTTCAGCTCTTGTTTGCATCATAATTCCAAATATTGTGGGAGTTATGAATTTTTGAAGTTTTCAGCTGTTCATAGGAAATAATATTTGTTGAGGGCAGACTTGCAAGTTTTTCGTTTTGAATTAATTATTGCAATAATTTTTTGAGTTTTGACGATTGATTTGGACTAAAGCTTGAGCAAGGATTAGAGTGGAAAAGAAGAAAGAGCCTGAAATGGATGTTTCAGTGTGGCGCTAAGGTTTGGAGGATTGAAACATTCATTTCAGGCTCTTTCTTCATTGCGGCAAGAGCCATTAGTGGCTAAATTTACAAGGTGAATTGGAGTTAATTTTCAGTTTGGAGGTGCAATTGTAGCAGCAAGGATTTGCTGATTTTTAATTTCAGAATTTCAGAAATTGTGGATTTTGGGGAAAACCCCTTTTTGGTTAAATCATCCCATTTAGGGACATTACACAAGTGGATGCTCTTTGGAAGCTTGTGGTGGTTCTTGTTGATCTATCATATGAACATTACCTTGATCTTTAGATTGAGTGGCATGATTTGAAAGAGAATTTATAAAGATTTTTAAATGTTGATTTGGTTGAGCTACTAATTCAGTCAACTTATCGTTGAGACCATCTATTTGATTTTGATTGTTATCAATGAGATCTTGGATCTTATGTTTCAAAGTAATGAATTTGTTTGAAGAATGATTTGTGCCTATGATAATCAAAAAATGCATTAGCATCATAGCTTCTAGGCAATGGTCTAGATGTATCCAATTCTTTATTAGGAAGTAAAGTAAGCAAATTGCATTTAAGTAAATCGTTTAAGCACATTTTGAGGACTTTCATCCAACCTTGTAAATTGTCTTTGCTCTCTTTGTTGTGATTGGAGTAGCCTATTAGGTGGTTGGTCCATCATGTTCACTACATTTTGACCTCATTCATAGGTTGGAAAGCATCGTCATTACTTTTAGCCTTGAAGTTTGTTTTACCTTGAAAGTTGGCTCCACTAGAGGTAGGGGCATTGGTCCCATATTTAAGCATGTTGGCCTCTTACAGTTTGATCTCATAGTTTTGAACTACATTCTAAAGATCATCAAAAGATGGGCAAGTGTTGAAGACCACTTTGTCTTTAATAGATAAAAAAAAGCCTTTGAGAAAATATACTTTGTAGGTCTCTATTAGGTAATTGGTGAATCATTTTTGTAACCATTGACTTGAATCTAGGCGCCTACTCACTAGCAATCTCATTGGGTCCATGTTTGAGTTGAACAATTTGTGCAAGTGTAACTTTCATGCTAATGTCTATAAAAAAATGAGCTAGGAAATCATAAGCTATAACAATGAAACAATGCACAGACCCACATGGCAAAGCATAGAACCAATCAAGAGCATAGTTTATTAAACTCTTAGGAAATAACTTAGTCTATAATTTATTATTGAGCAAAATCTAGACAAGAAGCATAAAATGATTTGATATGGTGGGAAGGGTCTCCTTTGCCATTGAATAATTCTAACTTTAGAGCAACAAATCCTATTGGCAAAGGGTAAGCAAGCATTTCATAACCCAAGGGGTTTAGTAAAATGTCGTGTGAAGTGATTTTGCAACTTGGCTTTTGAGACTCTTGAGAAAGCAATTTAATTTGTTGCTGAATATCATGCAAGGCTTGCATTATAGTGGTCACTTCGAGGGTCAGAGGAAAGGTGGCAGAAGAAAAAGTTGGCATAGAAGCATTATTCAAAGAAGCAAATTTACAAGTTCTTTGAAGAAGCGATGAAAGTTGAGAAGCATTTTGAGATGGTTGGGGAATTTGAGAAGCAACAAGTGAAGGATTTGTAAGAACTTGAGAAACAATTGAATCATTTTGAAAAGTAATAGAAGCATTAACAAAAGTGGAAGCATTTTAAACAGTAGGAATGGTTTTAGATGAAAGTTGGGAAATGACTACATTATGAGGCATGGAAGACGATCCCTTAAGATCTTGTTCTACATTATATGTTTTCAAGTATCTATTATTCACTCTATAAGGTATAACCTAGATTGTTGGTTCAATTGGAGGCTCTTGACCTAGTGTTTGGCATTGGACATATTTCAGCACACATCAATTCATCTATTTCCTTGGGGTTAGCTTGATTTGTTTCCTAACCTCTACAAGTCTTTCAACTCCATCATTTTCATCATGGCGATCAATATCAAAAACATTATCAATTTGAGATCCATTCACAACATTATCATTCAAAGGAACTTCAACATTATTTGTAATAGGACATGCAACAATAGAAGGAACATCGACATCATTGAGAGACCACTTTACTTTTCAAATAAGTTTTATATTTAACCTAAGGAATCTCAACAAAATCTATAGGACTGCAATTTATTCTAGCACTTCGCCTAGTTGGGCTCTTAGGTCTAATTTTAGGTGGCATAAGATGGAAACATATATAACACGCAAATACCCTAGGTGTTGAATGATATGCAAACACAACAAATTAGGGTTTAAAGGTAAAACACAAGGGCTAATATTTGCATACAAATAGAACAAGCCATATAGTAATTAGATCTACCACAATGAAAGCAAAATCTAACTCTAAGGGGTGCAAGAGAGCACGGGTTCACCAAAATGTGTTATGGATAAATAGATCTAAATCAAATAACTTTAAAATACAACATATCTATACATAACATTGATCCAGGAGGATCTAAGACACTAGATCTTAGTGAACATTACAATTGTTTCACATCAAGGCTTGCGCTTACATCGACAACACAGGGAATAGATTACACACCTATGTGCCATTTTGTCCAATCCAATTCCACTTATGTGTTACCGCGCAACACTTGTAGTATCAATGCTGTAGCCCTCAACTCATCTGTAACGGCAAATAAGTGACGTCACCACATTTTTCTGTTATGAAGCGGTTGTTACCAACTATTGTAAGGGTTGAACCAATGCTTCATATTTATTCATTATTTAATAAAGTACACTTCCATTATGTGTAGAGAGAGTCATAGAAGAATGAAGTTAGGAAGTGCATAGACACCAGATATCTGGTCCCTCAGATATTGTACAAAACTTAGCATAATACAACTTTGTTATTACAGTTCTACATTGGTTGTTATTTCTTTCCTGCTTTCCTTGGTCATTGAACGCATTGCACTTTCATATTCTCTATCATTCATAAGTTCGTTTCTGTTCATAACTCTCTTAAATCCGTTTAAATAGGTTGTCCATCGGGTTTCCTTCTGGGCCTTGGATCAATGGTATCAGGGCATACACACTTCGTATCATTTTCGAGTGGTAGCGTGGTGTATCTAAACTTCGTCACTATTTGTATGCCCACTCATACGAGGTCTAATTACAGGAAGTTAGGGCTCAAGACTAGTGATCTTTCATCATACCTTCACATCTTCAAATGGGAGACAAATCTTCAACGATGCCAACTTTAGAAATGTTCCAGCAAATGATAGAGGATGCATTGCAAAGACAACGGGAAGATTTGGAAGATTGCCATGCATGTGAACGAGCAAGCATTGTGGATCACTTGTTACTTCTCAAGCAACAAACCCCTTCCAACACCCCCCATTCTCATTGGTCGTTTGGTCAAACTCCATACAAGGTACAAGTCAATCTAGGCATCCCTATGTTTGAAATCAAAATAGATGCAGATGCACTAGATAACTAGCTTAACCCTATTTGTTCATATTACTCTGTTAATCAATTCTTTGATAGAGAAAAGATTACATTTGCTCTTCTAAAAATTTCTTTATCAATAAAGAAATGGTGAGAAAACTACTGCACTTCACATGAGAAGTGTGAAGATGAAGTCAATTTAGACACATTTGCAAACACATGAAATGGTTTTGTAAAAGCACTCAAAGAAACCTATTATCTTGTTGGAAACTATGATGATCAGTACATCAAGTTCTCTCAGTTGCGCCAAGGCAAAGAACAATCTGTGCAATAATACATAGATACCTTTTTTGCATTGGTGTTCAAACTCGGGATTAAGGATCAGAGCAAAACCTTGTTTTGAAATATAGGTCAGGTTTGAGACCACATATCCAATCAGATATGGATTTGTTACAAATCTCTTCAATTGGAGGACCCTGTAGATTTGCTTGCAAGTTTAATGCAAAGGCCAAGACCAAGACTAAGACAAAAGATTCAATGTCACAAATCAAGCAATAATGTAAATCTTCCAAGCAGAATTCCAAGTCAGAGAATAACTCCAAACACCCTCTACAAAAGAAGCAACAATTGTCAAATGATCAGACTAAGAAGTCCAAGACTAGCAAGTGGTGTTTAGTTCACAACTCCAACAATCATTCCACTGAAGAATTCCAAGCTAGGAAGACTCTACTTGCACAACTTGAAGAAGCAGGTACAAACACAACATCATTGGAGAAAGGTAAGCAACTCATGAATTTAGAGCCTAGTGCCATGGTGGGTACCACAAACATTTCTACTACCCTCGTGGAGACAAAGGAAGCATAAATATTGTTCCATTCTCAAATGTGGACCAATTCTCAACCAATATGCTTCGTTGTTGACAATGGAAGTCAAAAGAATTTGATTTCTTTTGAAGCGGTTCGAAGATTGAACTTGTGACGCAGGAGCATCCGCGGTCCTAAGCAATCTTGCATCACCAAAAACAAAGTGGAGGGCTTTGCCTTCCATTTGCTTTGCTTTCTGTTTTGGTTGTGGTGTGCTTTGTTGGAGGAAGTTGTCTCGGTTTTCATGCTGAGTTGTGCTTGTTCTTGATAGAGTTATTGTTGGCGACATTGTATTATACTCCAACATTCATCTTGCATTGATTAGTTGCTTATTGGTTTTGAGATCATAAGACTTCATCTTCAGTTTGCAGAGTCTCAATGCTAATCGAACTTTGCCTATGTTCGAATAGGTCTTGGACTTGATAAACATTTAACTTGCAGTTGTAATCGGATTTGATAGTCTTGAATTGGTCTATTTGTATTTTAAAGGAGCTCAGCCTTGCTAATCAGGCTTACTCAATTAAGTCTTGGTTAATTCAAACTTGGCAATTGCTTTAGTAATCGGGTTTCATTACCTGAAATGGTCTCGACAAGTATCATTTAACATATGCAATTGAAATCGGAGTTTAATCATTGATTGGGTCAAGGCAAGTGTTAGTGGTTGAACGTAGTGTTAGTCAGATCCAATTTCCCCATTGGAACTAAGTCTTGGTTTCATAGGATCCTCAATGCATTTTGGGATTTGAAGCTCGGAGTCTTTGCCATGCTTGGTGCAGCCTTCCAGTCATGATTAGGGTTTCACTTCTATTTTGAATGAGGATTAAATCTGTGAACACTTTGTTTGGATCGTGGGATCCCAAAGCCCGCAAGGGCTTAGAATTAGTCTTTGGCGTAGACGTATGTTCTATGCAATATTGATCGAGACTGCAAACCCGACAAGGCAAGGTTTGTTTTGACATCAACAAACAATGTAAATTGGGATTTCTGCCCCGTAATAGTCTTGGACATGCCTTGATATTTTTCTAGTGGTGAGCAGGATCCCAAAGCCCGCAAGGGTCTTTGCTAGGCTTGGTGAGTCTTATGGTGTTGCTCGTAAATGAAGATCCGCAGTGGTTTGTGCTCGGGATAAGTATTGTTGCAGTGTTGCTTGGTATACATAGGCTCGATTGGATCTTAAACAAGTTTAAATTGAATTTTGGCACTTGGGAAAGTCGACAGGGTTTGTAAAGACCAAAAGTGTTTCTCAAAAGCCCAACAGGGTCGGGAAAAGGACAAAAGCATTGATTTCTTCTATTTTTGAAAAGCATTGTTTTCTTCTATTTTTGACAATCAGAAACCCGATTACATCCACATGTAAGTGCAAAATGGGATTTGGTTCTTTTCTTGATGCCGTTGCATTCTGAAACCCCTGGGAAGGAACATGGAACGACTGGGGAAGACAAAGGGGTGTTGGGGAAGATCATTGGTCATCCTTTCCCATCCTTATAAACAAAATAACAATCATTTTTGAACCGATTGGAGTTTGGAACATAATAGGACCAAAACTATATTGTTTTTGATTTTGGAGTAAGGTCTTGCTGCCAATTTGAAGGCAGAGGTTCTGAGTAGAACTAGAGACTGTTCTGTAACTGATTCCTCCTTGTTTTATGTATGCAATAAGCCAATTTGTGGCATAGATTGAATCATATTTCCACTATATTAATGCAATAGAATTGATCTCTGTGTTGTGTTGTCAAATTGTTTGATGAAATACATGTGTCATGGATTGTGATGACCCCCTGCAACACGAGCTTTAATGGTTGTCCTTAATTGGACTGCCTGCTTCATACTTCCGCCAACTTGCCATTGACGCCTCACCCACAACCATACTCTATTAGATGGTTCAATGTGGGATCCGAGAAATGCGTCACTCAACAGTGTCAATTGGTATATAACATCAAGACTTTTCAAGATACAATCCTTTGTGATGTCGCTCCATTAGAGGTATGTGATATTTTACTTGGTCAACCATATCTTTGCTATTGACATGCAGTCTATAATGCAAATTTTACAAATGTTGTCATAGATGTTGGTGATTATATATACTACATACCAGAAGTAGTCCCTAAGCTATCATTCATTAGCATCAAGCAATGTAAAAAACTAGTCGCATCTAGTAAGAAGTTTGTGCTTTTGATGGTAAGAGTTGAACGTAAGAAAATCCTTGTGGCACCAATTCATACTGCAGTTCCTACAACAGTGACAACAAAAGCCTCATAGATGAAGCTCAAGTTGGAAGAATACAAGGATATTTTTCAGCTACCAAAGGTGCCTACACATTGTGCGGTGAAGCACACTATTGATTTGATCCCTGGACTACCTCTACCTAATGCCTCTTTATATTGCAAATTGTTTATAGAGAAGGAGGAAAACAAGTGACAGATCCATGAACTTGTGGAAAAAGGATATATCAGGGCCAAATCTTGCCTTTCAACAACGTAATTGTGCTCGCGTCAAATAAATATGACACATGGTAGTTGTGCATCGATTATAGAGCTCTCAACAAGATCACAGTGAAGAACTGCTATCCTCTTCCAAGGATTGAGGACCTATTGGACTAACTCTGTGGTGCAAAATACTTCACTAAAATTGATCTTAAGTTTGGGTATCTTTAGATTCATGTTGAACCTACAAATATATAGAAGACAACCTGCAAGGTTAAAGGTTTGTTTGAAAGGTTAGTCATGCCCTTCGGTGTGATCAATGCACTAGCTACATTCATGCGGATGGTGAATGACATTCTCAAGGCATTGTAAATGTGTGAGGGAGTTTGTGAGAGGCTCATCCATTGCAGATTAGGAAAGAGGAGCTTGCTGAGTTGTGGTGAGAGATGGCACACAAGAGAAGGGCATGTGAGATGGGTGAGTTGATAGAGATGTTGAAAGTGTACCAGACAAGACTGGATTTGTCTGCACAAAGTGATGTTGTTGCAGCTGCGTGTGATGGTGATTAGGAAGAGTTGTTGGTGGGGTGGTTGCCCCTACAAGTGCGGATAGATGCTTTGGATAGAGGCCAAGCAAGCAGAGGAAAAGAGGTTAGCATACGAAAGAGACCAGCCAAGGTTGTGGTGGAGAAAAGAGGTAAATCTCTTAGTGATGTTTCTTTGTTTTGTGGACAAGAAAATGCGGAACAGCTCATGACTTGGGTAGTTGAGCTAGAGATGTGTTTTGAGCATATGAAGGTTGTTGACCCCATAAGGGTGAAGGCTACATGCAAGCGGTTGTTTGGAGTTGCAGCAGTGTATTGGAAGGATCTCCAAGTGAGGAGACAAGGGAAAGGTAAGCGAAAGGTTTGTGATTGGGAACATATGGTTTCCAAGATGTTGGGTCGATTGTGCACCTAAAATTGCAGCTAGGATGGTTGAAGAAGCTTTGTGTGAAGAGGTTTGAGAGCATTGGTGAGAAAAATATTGGCAAGAGAGGCAATAAGGATGGGGAGTTGTCATGTGAGCAGCGAAAGATTACTTCGAGAAGTAGCATGGACGTGCATAGGTGCACCAAAGAGCAAGTTGTATTGGAATGCAACGAGGATAGGTTTCTATATGTAGAGCCTAATGTTGATTTTCAGAACAGCGAGATAGATGAGAGCTGTGAGCAGCTCATAGGTGATGTAATCCACATGGCGAATGATGTAGAGGTGATCCATTGTTCACGGGAAGTTGGAGACCCATTGTGTGATGACAGGCAAGCAGTTGTGAAGAACCATCAGTGGGTAAATTCTGATTTTTCCTTGGTTTGTGATGGCAATGAACTTGTCAACTTTCTTTTGGATGGTAGTCTGATTGAGGACAACCAAGAAAGGATACATGTTTCCATAAGTAAAACCACATATGTGAAGGAAGATTGCAGCCATGTAGAGTTGCAGGTGAGTGAAGAAGGCAGCCATATCAAGTTGCATGTTTCTTTGAAAGAAGCATGGGATGTAGAGGTTGTGCAAGCAAGTGCACACAAGGAGATGATAATGAAAATTCAGCCATGTGATAGAGCTGAAACAAAGGTATGGATGAGGTGAAAACAACCATGAGTTTTGTTGAGGATGGGCCATTGGCAGTCCATAGTGAGAGTGGAAGACATGAGAAGCATGCAAGCGGGGAAGAGGAGTTGGACAACATGTCCTTGGGACATGGAGTGGTGAATGAGGTGATTGAGGGAACTATTGTTTTCCCTAATGTGTTTGTGCAATGTGTAGGTCCAACTATGAAGAAAGTAGTGAAGAAGAGGACTAAATGTGGTGCAATCCAACATGTTCATTTGTATAAGAAACAAAGTGAAGAAGCTGTCCAAGTGATTGATATGATGGTAATGATTGACGAGCTGGTTGGTGATGATATTCCAGCCTTGGGTGAGTGTCTTTAAGCTGATATGGAGACACGAGAGGGTGATAAGAGCATGGGAACAAGTTGGTTCTCAAGGAGATATGCAGGTGGAGGCTCATTTGCAGCTGTGTGGAAGGAGAGTTGTCCGTAGAACAACAAAATGATGATGGTGAAGGATTTGAGAAGCCAAAGCTTGACATGGAGCGAGCTTGTAGCATGATGATAGATAAGAGGATGCAACTAAGTTTGAGATCAGCCATAGTATGTGTAGAGGAACCTGGGATTGCAGGTGTAGAGAGTGAGTTCCTTGAGCTCAACAAGTGGAAGGAGTTGCTAATGTGTATGGCAGCCCAAGCATGTGGTATAGGCGCCGAATTTGCAGTTGAGATGGAGAGATTGCTTGCTATAACAATGGGGATAGTGAAGGATGTGAAGGTAAATACTGCCCTTGAGGTGATTCTTGATGTTATGGGCTATCACTTGGATGCCCTAGTGTATATTGATTCAATTGTGTTGAGATTGGGAGTGATATATGAGATTGCATCCATGAGAGAGCATCGACAAACATGGATATGAGGTTGTAGAGGACCCAACAGTTGGTTTGACAAGGTGTGAACAAAGCCAAGTTGGCTTTAGGTGGTGGTGGATAAATGAGAGTGGGTTTCAACCCACATGTGAGTTGATTGAGAGATGGTCATGCCTTTGGCGGAGGATAGTCTATGGTGGGTCTAAGCCCACAAAGGAGAGAGATTGGTGTGGATCAAATCCCACAAGGGGAGAGAGAGAGCAGAGATAAGAAGAGAACATGGTTGAAACCAACAGGTAGGAGTTGGAAATGGTGCAAAAAGAAAGACATTCAGTTGATTTTGTTGGTATATTAGAAGGGGATGCCATGGTTGCTTTGCCTCATGACCAAAAGACTAGCTTTTCTACTTATCCTGTCCATGTGAGCCGTAGCTCACATTTTTTAACTTTGGGTGTTTGATGCAGGATCATCTGTGGTCCTAAGCAATTTTGCATCACTAAAAATGGAGTGCAGGTCTTTGCTTTCCATTGTTTGGTTTCCATTTGCTTTGCTTTCCGTTGTTTGGTTTCCATTTGCTTTGCTTTTTGTTTTGGTTGTGGTGTGCTTTGTTGGAGGAAGTTGTCTCGGTTTTCGTGTTAGGTTGTGCTTGTCCTGGACAGAGTTATTGTTGGTGACATCGTCTTGTACTCCAATATTCATCTTGCATTGATCAATTGCCTTAGTGGTTTTGAGATCAAAAGATTTCATCTTCAGTTTGCAGAGTCTCAATGCTAATTGGACTTTGCCTAGGTCTGAATAGGTCTTGGTCTTGATAAACATCTAACTTGCAGTTGTAATCAGACTTGATAGCCCCAAATTGGTGTATCCACAATTTGAAGGAGCTTAGCTTTGCTAATCGGGCTTACTCAACCGTTTAGGTCTTGGTTGATTCAAACCAGACAATTGCTTTAGTAACTGGGTTTCATTCCTTGAAATGGTCTCAACAAGCATCGTTTAACATGTGCAGTTGAAACCGGAGTTTAATCACCGATTGGGTCAAGGAAAGTATTAGTGGTTGAATGAAGTGTTAGAAGGATCCAATTTCCCCATTCAAACTAAGTCTTGGTTTCATAGGATCCTCAATGCATTTGGGATTCAAAGCTCATAGGAGTCTTTGCCATGCTCAGTGCAACCTTCCACTCATGATCGGGGTTTCACTTTCATTTTGAACGAGGATTAAATCTGTGAACTCTTTGTTTGGAATGTGGGATCCCAAAGCATGGGATGAACATCTACGCCATATGTATGCAAACATGGAGAAATGTTCATTTGCTATGCAAAAAATACAATATTTGGGATACATAGTAGACACACAAGGAGTGCACATGGACCCGACCAAGATTCAAGTCATCCAAGAATGGCCACAACCAAAGAATCTCATAGAGCTTTGAAATTTCTTGGGATTGACAAATTTCTACAAGAGATCTATACTTGGTTTTTCTCATGTGACTTGGCTTTTGAACCAAGTTACCAAAGGTGGTGCTACAACAAAGTTCATCTAGGAAGTCATACAACAGAAAGCATTCGAAGAATTGAAATGTAGACGCTATTCCGCACTATAACTTGCTTTATCAAACCTTCAACAACCATTCGAGCTTGAGACAAATGCCTTTGACTTTGCACTTGGAGCGGTTCTCACTCAACATGGTCATTCAGTTGATTACCACAATGAAACGTTTACCACACCGGTAAGAAACTACCCAACATATGATCATGAGCTTAATGCTATTGTCAAGGATGTAAGCATTGGAAACATTATATCTTGGGCGAGGAGATTGTGATCTACACAGACCACAAGCCACTTCAGTTTGTTGCAAACTTAGAACAAGTTGCAGCAAGTGCAACATAAAAAATGGTCTTCTTATCTTTAGCAATTCCATCTGAACATCGAGCATAAGAAGGGAAGTGTCAATGCAGTCGCAGATTTTTTGAGTCGTCCCCCTGTTCAAGCTCTTCTTTCTGTACTTGACACATGTGGACATGAAGTCAGCACATGGTCGGAATTGTATCCATCTGACATGTGTTTTTCAGCTATCTATCAAAATTTGTTCTATGGTAATTCAGTTCCAGATTTCTATTTGTAGAATGGACTTCTATATCAGCTTGGGCACTTATGCGTTTTGCATGAGGCAGAGAGAAATTAATATGGGAGGCTCATTTTAGCAAGGTTGTAAGACATTTTGGAGTTGAAAAGACTCTTGCAGTGTTTTAGAAGTACTTATTTTGGCCACATCTCAGGGCTGATTTATCCAAATCTATCAAGTCTTGTACCACATGTGCAATTGCCACACCATTCAACAAGAAGCAAGGTTTGTCCACATCTCTGCCGATTCCATCGAGACCATGGGAATCTATTTCCATGGGTTTCCTCTCAGGCTACCCTACTACCAAGCATGGTAATGATTGCATTTATGTAGTAATTGATAGATTCTCAAAGATGGCAATTCTTATACCCTATAAGAAAGCAATATTAGCTCTATAAAGAGCTCACTTGTACTTTCAACATGTTTAGATCCACTTTGGAATCCCAGAAACTATTCTATCTATTCTTGAGCAATTTCTGGAAAGCACATTGGTCTATGCTAGACACAAGGTTGAACAAATCCACCGCCTTTCATCCATAGATTGATGGACAAATGGAAGGGGTAAATAGGATGATAGTGCACCTTCTGAGAGTATACAACTCTAAGAGACAACACATTTGGGATGGAAGTCTTCCTTTCATTCATTACAACTACAATAGAGCTTTGAACAACTCTACCACACATAGCCCCTTTCAGCTTTGTTTGGCTTTGCAGCCTTTGACACCCATCAACATAGCTTATTCTATTTTGCTCTCAACAATAGCAACTCCTTTAGAGCAAAAGGACATTGACAAAGTTGTTCAATTCATTGAGCACATTCAACACATTCAACAACAAGTGCAAACCATTCTACAACAAGCTAATGCGAAATACAAGCAACGCCATGACAAACATCGAACATTGCACACCTAGGTTGGTGATCGAGTTTGGCTACACCTACATAAGGAAAGATCGATTGGACTTTACCGCAAGATTTGTCCACTTTGGTATGGGTCCTACACCATCGCCAAGCAAGTAGGAGATAATGCTTATCAGCTTAATCTTCCTTCTTATCTCGGGTTGCATCCAATTTTCAATGCAAAACTCTTGCGCCATTACTTTCCACGCCTGTTGGATACTTTAGATACTATAGAGACTCCTCAATAGATGGATATCAATTCAGATTGCAACATTCTAGTAGAATTAGATTGTCATTGACGCTCAGTCAAACGGACACGTTGACAAGAAATCCCTCTTTTCCAGATTGTCAAAGCAGGTCAAGTACCTTCCCAAAGAAAATGGTTTACAGAGGTGTAGGTTGCCAATTTGTTTCCACGTCTTCTTCCACAATTACATGCAATCAGGACCACTGCTCTTCAAGGAGGGGCAACTAATCTAGGAGGATTTGGGACACCTAGACTTTATTAAACATTATCGTTGTTCCACATCAAGGTTTGCATTGACATCAACAAAGGGAATAGATTACACATCTATGTGATGTTCAATCCAATTCCACTTCTGTGTTACTGCATAGCTGTTGCAGTATCAGTTCTGCAGCACTCAACTTGTCAATAGCGATAGATAAGTGACATCATTGCACTCTTCGGTTATGAAATGGTTGTTACGAACTATTGTAATAGTTATTGCCCCTGTAAGCTGAACATTCTAGATCCAAAGCTTTAGTAATCACATCTTGCAAAGAAAGAGGGTTAAAAGCTTTTACCAAACCTCTCAAAGGCTCAATCAAACCCTCCATAAAGAGAACAACCAACCTTCTTTCACTAACATCTGGTACCATGACGAAAATCTTTTGAAAATCAACAACATACATTTCAACATCATGATCTTGTTCGAGTTGTGCCAACTCACGAAAGTGGATTTCTGGATCTCTTCTATCAAACCTCTCCATTATCCTCTTGCTAAATTCTTCCAATGTAGTAATAGATTCATGGCTTTGTGTGATCATGCCATGAAACCACCACTCATGAGCAACATCCTCCAAGTGTAGTGTGACAAATTTGAGAGCCTCATCCTCAAACATGGGGCTGAGTGACAAATAGGTTTCCAATTTCTGTAATCACGATTTCACTGGAAGTTTATCAATACCATCAAAATTGGGAAGAGAAACCTTATCCAACCTTTGTTGCAAATCTCTATGGGGTTGCATGTTTGGTCCTCTTGATTTTGTCTTATTCTCCATCTCACAAAAATCACAGAAAGACAAGAGTGCTTGTGTGTCAAAATTGAGGGTTGCATACTCTTGTTGGTGTGTATCAAGTGGGTCACACATTGGTGTCTCAATCTCAATCATTGGTTCTCTTTGCAAAAAAGTAGCATTGAATAATTTATGAGGAGGTTTGGTGGCAACCTTCTCATTGTCACTTGAATTTCGTTCTCCATTGAAGGGATGTCTCTTGCTTGGAGCTAAAGTAGCCTTCAACATAGCTGCATATTGCATACCCAATGTATGTTGAAGATCATTTTGGCTCTCTTTGATCAAGCCCTGCAAAAACTTAACTTCTGATGTAAACTCTTGGTCATCCATGGCTGTTCCTCTTCTCTGATGATACAAAATATTTTTATCTGCTTGCATTTAAATCAATACCAAAACTCACAGGTGAACATGATCGGTGCTTTGATACCATTGTAATGTCCCCTTTTTGGACTAAAAGACCAAATTAGGGTTTTCCTTAAAATCTTAATATTATACAAACAAATTCTTAATTCTGAAATTTGAAAAATCAACCAACCCTAGCTGAAAAATGAAGCTTCAACACACACCCAATCTCATCAAACCTTTGGCGCCAAAGTACAAGGGATAATAGACAATTTTCAGCAATTGATTCAACCTTAATTCACCTTGAAACATGCAAATATGAGCAACAACTGAAAATTAATGAAAGTGTACCCTTTTCCATTTGAATGAATATAAACTTCTGA
The DNA here is from genome assembly GCA_037957365.1 of Torreya grandis. Classification (NCBI taxonomy): domain Eukaryota; kingdom Viridiplantae; phylum Streptophyta; class Pinopsida; order Cupressales; family Taxaceae; genus Torreya; species Torreya grandis. The sequence continues at coordinate 2,355,060 of JARHVA010002024.1, forward strand.
AATATGCTTACTGGAAAATATCTATTTTTTCTCCTAAAAACAACCGCTGTTCTTTCTCCAAAATCTTCTTCAAACCCTTGTAGTCATCATAGAAAAAATGCCAAAAATATCTGAATAATTTCTGCTCCTTTCTAGGGCACCTCAAGTGATCAAACAACCTCCCAAGTGAAGTTGTCCCAAGTCAAAACGCTGCAATAAAATCAGAATATAATATTTTTCACAAACTAGGGTCTAGGGCACCCTCAAGGACCTTCCAAACTTGCCTAACCAAATTGTCACAGTTAGGAAAAATTCATAAATTATTTAGTAAGCCCAAATCATCATTTCATAAAGGCAAATTCAACATAAAATTTTGTCAAATAAATAAATAATAATTCAGAAAATTATTATTTATTTTTCCAATCAAATAACTTTTGAAAACCTTGCCAATCATCCAATAAATTCAACGTCACACTTCAAAAAATTAGCAATAAATTCTAGCAACTAGTTTTGAGCAATTGGACACCCAATTGTCCTCAAAACCTTCTCCAAATATCACCAAGACAAATCGCCCCACTCTTAGGACAAGCAACAAAATATTCCTTTGTAAGGTGGTGTCAAAAAACACCTTTTTATTGATACGTTAGTTCAAAACCGTATGAATAATTATTGGGCATACATCCCAATCATTCTTTAAGCATGAAGATCCACAAAATAATATTCAACGTGTTTAAAATAAGATCTCCACCTTGTATTTGTATTCTTCAAAGGGGGTGAACTACCTTGGGGGTAAAATACTTCATAACACCTCCTTGCCGACTTTTTAAGATATCTTTTTTTTTCTTTATTTATCTCTCAAGCTGACATTTCTCTTTTTCTAAAAATAATATTAAATTAATTGTTTTAATAACAATTAGTAATTAAAATTACTTTTAAGTAATAATCCAATAATTATTTATCCTTTAATTACAATAGTGGTGAAAACCACTTTTAAAAATATTTTATTAATCAACTAGAATTGCCTTATATGGATAAATGATAAAAATCACTATTCGGACAATCATTAGTAATTAATAAAATAAAACGCCAAAAATGATCCCTTATTCAAAGATCAATGGTGGAAAATGAGTCCTCATTGAATGAGGGAGGTTGAGGAGTAAATATGGGGGTTTGAGATGTGTTAAGGATTTTCATTTATGAGGCATGGAGGTGATTTGCTTTGGAAGAAGGGTTGATTTGATGGGGATGTGGAGAAATGTATTTAAAATTGGTTTTTATTGGTTAGTGTGCGACTGTCTTTGGATTTGAGAGTGATGTGATGATATTTGGCTATTATTGATTTTTCGAAAAATAGAAATATTCAAAAGCTATGGAATTTTTGACTAGAATTAGATTAGTTAATTAATTTAGATTATTTACTTAATAGGATGTGAATTTTGTGGGATTGGGTATGTTTGTGAAAGAATGAATTAATTGGCTAGGGGGTGATGAATAGTGAATTGACTAGGGATGTTAGTGCAAATAGAAGATTGATTAGATGATTTAGGACGATGTTAGCACGGATGGTTAAAATCGAGACAAAGTGTCTACAATGCCTGATAATAGTTTGAATAGGCTGAAAATGCCTAAAGATGTGTGGAAGAAACCTCCTAGAAATTGGGTTAAACTAAATTTTGATAACAAATCCAGGATTAATAGTAGGAGTCATTACAATTGATGATGGACAACCTTTGCTTATGTTTTCAGTCCACTTGGGATTGGATAAAATTAGTAAGGCATAAACAATGGTTCTGTTAGAAGGAATAGAACTAGCTAAGTTAAACAAATGGTGTAAAGTTTAGGCAGAAGTGGACTCGATGCTAATATTGAAGCATTAAAAATGGTTTAGTGCAATGATTAGCAAATAAACAAGATCATCTAGGAAATTAAGATGGAAATTGAGAATTTCATGTTCTCATACCAACAAAGCAGGAGGACAAAAAAATACTATGGCAGATCTAGCAACCAATTGTAGAGTGGAAGAAGTTGGGAAAGATGGTTTATACTCATCCTTTTCCCTCCATAGCATTAAAGCTAATGTTGGAAGACTGCGCCAAAATGGAAGAGCTTGCTCTTCATTAAAAATTGCAAATCTTGGGATAAAAAAATAAAAGACTTCTATGGATGAAAAATTGTCTTATGTACACTTAGTAGAGTCTTTTCATTTTTGAACCAAACAAAGGATAATGCTGAAAGAAGAAATAGTGTGATGGATAAATAACGATAGACACTAGCTTTTTTTTTTTTGCTAACTTTCTCGTATTTGTAATATTCTTGGAGTTGAACAAGGGAGATTTCACTATAGGTGGAAAAGCATATACTTAATTTTGTTTTTTGAAATTAATGTCATATTTTTATTTTCCTAGTTTTGGTAGTTAACACCGACTGGGATTTGACATCTCAGCAAACAATTTTCCCAGGTCTAGAGTCCCTTAGACCTAGGTACCTTTAGATAAAATAAATATCATAAATTTAATACATTAGGAGTCTGCTACACAAGTTTAAATTAATAGAAATTTTACTTCAAAGCCTAAATAGACTCCCGCTTACATTGTTATCTACTATTACATCTACCATCGAAGCATGGTGCTTGGTTGTTGGACCTTTAGTATAAGTTACTGGATATGCCGTGGTACCTTTGTTGGATCCATATGTAGAGTATCCAATATCCAATAGTCTATTAGCTTTTCAGTACTCCGGATGTTTCACACCATGTCCAAACACAACAACATACTTCATTGCTGCATCTTGCTCTATCCAAAAGGCATGGACATGTCTTGGCTATATCTATTGTATTTGACCCTTGTCTGGAAAGCCATAGCATAAAAAACTCTCTAGGTTTTTAAGGCCTGCAACATAAATGTTGTTATTTTAAGCAATTACTACGAAATGTTCTCCATATACCTTGGTTATGCATCTATTGGACTCTTATTCCAAAGAAGAAGAATTATATAATGTTAGTGGAAAAATCAAGCTCCTATTTTATAACATACGTAGTTGTATATTTCTTGTTTGTATTATCCCTAGGATGCCTCATATTATTTAAATTATATCATCGGGTTGCATATAGTGGGTGCAGCTACTGCAGCTACCCAAGACGTTCTCTGTATAGAGAACATTCATGAATTCTAAACATGGTGAGTAATACACATCCTATTTAAGAGTCCCTTCCTCATACACCCAATATACGTGTTCTTGTTTTGTTTATGATTTGCACCTTTGATAACATAAAATATGCAATCATATTAGGTAATCAATAAAGATGAATATATATGCATCCATAAAGTTATGTTTTACTATATTATGATTTGAATAGAGTTACATGACCTTCTAATAGCTCTTGCCACTACTAACATTCAAGCTCTTGAATGTTTATACAACACATGAACCGTATTAATATCCAACTACTAAATGGTCGGTATCACCAACTGATGGATATACAAGTGGAGACAACTATTTTTCTCAATTAAATACATAATATATATATTGAAATAAATATTTATATTTTTTACCCGACCTATCCATGCCATAGTTCGCATAACTGTAATCGGCGAGTGCTCGATTTTTGAGTAACCAGAGAGATACCGACAGAGCTGGTCGATGAACCGGGAATAATCGACACATGTAAAAAATGCTTAAATTTATAATATATATATATATATATATATATATATATATATATATATATATATGTATATTGCAGAAGCAAAATAGATGAATTGAGTCTGTAAAATGTTAGGAAAATGTTTTCTATTAGATTTGAATACAAATAAATTACAAAATTGCATAATCATGCGAATACAACTGTGACACTGTAAGTTGTCAACAACAAACTGATACAATGATACTTATAGTCTTATACAAGAATCTACAAGTACAAACTACAAGAATATATAATTTTCTTTTCCCTGCTCTGTGGAAAACTAAGGGAGACTGAGAAACTCTAGTCCTCCCACTTGGTTGCCTCGACTTGCTTTACCTAGAAGGTTTTACTTGCCCTTGTGCCTATGGCTCCAGCTCTACCTCTGCCTCTGCTTCATCTTCAATGATGTCTTCCAATCCAATCTCTCCTATTGCAGTTGCACCTTCCATAGCTTGTCTCTCGAAATCAACAATTTTGTCCTCTATGAACATGGGGGCCTCCTCCTGTACAATCCAATCACTGCAGGGATCGAACTCATCTAGATTGATAGGCTCCCCTGATGTGTTCTCCAACTTCTTTGTACGAAGTTGAAGGTTGTATTGCACAAAAACCAAGGCATTGAGGCGTTGGTTCAACTTGTTGCGCTTTTTAGTGTGAATGACGTTAAACAAACTTCAATTGTGCTCACAAATAGAAGTGCTACAAGGTTGAGATAAAATGTGGAGGGCTAGTCTTTGAAGATGTGGGGTATTCCCACTCCAATCTTCCCATCATGACCTTGCAAACAAGATATTCAAAAGTTTGTAAGTGATTAATAATTTTAAATTTGTAACTGGTAAGGTACAAGTAAAGACATCATTTTCTATGATCTGGTGACTGCGTGGCTCTCTCTCGGATAGTGCTGAAGAAAAGAGCCTCCTCCTACCCTACTTGTAGTTTTGCAACTCTAAAATAATGAAGTCCCTCACCTCAACGTCAGGTGTCATACTCTCAATACATGTTGAGAGCGTCTCCATAACTTTGCCACTAGCATCTGTGAAGCCATCAGAGTAGAGAAGCCAAGGGTTAAGGTAGCATCCCGTTACATGAATGGGTTGGTGGAGTTGATTGTTCCACCTCCGTTCAATCAACTCCTAAATAAGATCAAATCTGGAACGATCCCCCTTATAATAGTTTTGGATGACCTCTTTGGCCCTATCCATGGCCTCATATATATAACCCATTGGGTTTTGCTCCCCATCCACCAATCACAAAACCCTCTCCAAATCAGTGTTATAATGTCTGAATTGTGTTAATGCCTGAAATCTCTGCTATATAAGTGAAATCTGAAACTGCTGGAAACTATAATCTAAAACTTCGAAAAACTGAAATAAACTGCTAAAAGAAAAGTAAAAATGTAGCTGTAATATAATTACTGAATTTAGAAGAAAATTCCCCAACTTGGCCAGAAGGTTTCCAAGAGTAGTATGAGCGCTACACCAGGCCAAGGGATTCAGCCTTTCAAACTGCCAAAGAGAAGACTCCATGAGGTATAACCTGGCATCCCAAGAGAGGAAGCAAGATTCTTTTTGTAAGCTTTATATGGGGAGCCCTATTTATTACATATCTACCAAGTCCCACCAAACAACCTGGATACATTGTATCTGAACACATTGAGCAAAAAGGTGGGTTTGCCCATTAACCCTAAAATTTCTAGTTACATGAAAAGGTGGGTTGGGTTCAATACTTGCTAATTATAATGGCATAGAACCAAAAAGGTTCATAAGAGATAGTGTGCTATTGTGAACTGCTTTGTCCTATGGTAAGGTTTTCTTCCATTCATCCACATTCCAATTTTGATGGCAGGGTATTAGTGGTAATTATCAATATTGTTTGAATTGAATTGGCCTTCCTTTATTACAGCTCACTTATTCACTAGTTTGGTCCTATCCAGACATCATGGATAAAGGTGGCGACTTGATAGCTCAATCGACTATTGTGCTTATAAGTTTTAGTATTGTCCATGCAATAATCGTGGCTTTCCTTGTCATCAATCTAATCAATACTTGAGAATGGGATACACAAGTATTTAACAAGGCTTCACCTAAAGCAAGCTTTGAGATTCTTTAGGATTTCTGCACCAATATTTTGGATGATTTGCTTGTGTTTTGGTATATGATGACTTGATATTGCTTTAATTATAGGCATGGGTGTAATAGCTTTGGGCGTTTTGCATGTTCAAGTTCTCATTTATTGAGTGCCACTCTTTACTTTTCTGCTGCATTGACGGATGGCTGAAATTTTTGGTCCAGGTTTTGAAAGTGACACATCAGGAAACTTGCCCAAAGATGGAGAGAGTGAAACTGCTATAGTTGCTGTTTCTTCTCAGCCACAAACAGGATTGTGCGTGGTCACTCTTCTGAACTATATCTTGCTTTCTTCTTGAAAGCAACTTCGAATGAATTTCTAAAGTATTCTTTTGAATTTCCTTGCATTGATGTTGCTATGTAACTAATTTTATCAACACTGTATCAGGGGTGATGGAAAAGCCATAGCAATAGTTGGTGCAAGTGCTGCTATTTCTAGTGTTGGAACTTCAGAGCGGTAAAGTTCCAATATCTTAAATTTTTTACAAGTACACATCAACTTTTCTGTTTAGCTGGTAGAGTTACTATAAAAGTGTAATATATTTTGTAATATTTTAAATGCATCATTTGAAAGCTTCTAGATGGAGGAGTTTATTTATAGGAATATGTATGTACTGCAAATTCAATTTCTTAATATAATTGCTGCATCTTTTGAACTATATAGTACGAAGCCCATTTTAAATCTCTCGTAGAGTGATGCAGAAGTGTTCGTTATAATATGATGAATGCTAGATTGGAAATGAAGGAGGGCACACCCATATATAATGAAAAGAGGATTTTGGCACCACATATGAAAAGTGAGAGGAAAGAACCCGATATTATATTGGAGAGAGGGTTCCGAGATTTTATGTAGAAAAATTACTGATATACGAGTAAACCCTTGCACACCACTCTAAGAGGGATGTAAAATGGGCTTCATGCTGTACAGGTTCAAAAGATGCAACAATTATATTAAGAAAGTGAATTTGCAGCACATACATATCACCAATATAATACAGCATTCTTTCTTCTCATCATTCATGTGGTGCCAAAATCCTCTTCTCATTTTATATAAGTTGCGCCCTTTTTCATTTCCAATTTAACATTCATTTGTTTATAGTAGAAATGAGTTTTCCTTTCATAATATTTTCCTGCTGTCTTTTATTTCATTCCATCAATATTGCATCCTTTTCTGCTCTTAAATTTCGAAAAATTCAAGGGCCCTGCTTTATCATGTAGTTTGGAAAACAAGAAAAAAAAGGTAAATATAAGATTTTGTTTTCTGTATTGTTTATCCACCCATCATTGAAGTGAAATCACTTTATAAAAAAGTCCATCTTTTTGCTTGGGATTTTAAAAAATCTAATTATTGTGTTTTCAGTATGTCTCATTTTCTATACGCTTTATACTTTAGTTGCTGATTTTCCATTAGTCCCCCTGCATCCTGTCCAACAACCTTCAACTCTTGCTCTCATGTAGGTACTGTTGGCAATATTGTCATTGATGTCAAAGGTGTATGGTTGAGATTATTGACAAGATGGTTGTCATTGATGTCAAAGAGAAAATCATTTGTTCAAGAAGAAAATCGATGATTGTGGTTAAGGCCAAAGGCCACTACTATCATTCCTAGCTGACTTTGTGAGAAGAATTTATTATTTAATTGCTGGCCGACCTTTTAGTGGATCAATGTTTTTTGAACAGTCACCTCTTTTAGTGAAGTCGTCCCTCTTCATAGAGACGCCTCTCTTGGGCATTTGACAAGGTCTAAAAGGAAGATAGAATGGAGGTTAAAAAGTAGGAAAAGTAATGGAATATCATTTGATTTAAAAGCAGATGTGAGACAGTTTTACAAGCAGATTTAATGAAGAATTACAAGCAGATTTAAGAGCAGACTTAGAGCAGATCTTGAGTAGATCTTGAGCAGAGATTTGTGAAGAAAATATAACCAGATTTGTGAAGGAAATATATGCAGATTTGTGTAAGAAATATGATCAGAGCTGTGAAGAGAAATATGTTCATCATCTGTTGAAAAAGCAACATCCCAAAGGTGATATTTGGCAAAAGAGGTTGTTGCCTTCTAAAAGAAGAGATTGGTGTCTCTTGCTGAGTTGGTGCTCGGTTATGGGGATTGGTGTCTCCAATGGGTTGGTGCTTACAAATTCTATAAGTAGGGATTGGTTTCTCTAGTAGGTTGGTGCCTACTAATATTTGTAAAAGAATTTTATATAAGCAATCATTTGTCGTGGTTTTCTTCCAAAACGTAAATCTTGTGTTCTTGTGTACTTAATTGTTGATGTTGTGTGATTGGTATTGTTGTGGTTGTTAAGTTTTAAATTGGTAAAGATTAACTTATGCTGATTCACCCCCCTCTCAGTATAAGTGTGTGCTCTTCAGGTACACCTTTAATCTTCATTGTTCCATCAAACAATGATTTTGTTTTGCAAGTTGACCCATGGTTATCATGAGCATCATCTAAAAATGTTTCATGTTATTATGATATTTCTTAGATGAGAAAGTAAACTCAAAAAGCTGTAGCAGATCCATTTGAATGTGGAAGTAAGAATATATCCAAAAATATTGACATGGCAAGGCTAAATGAATTGATATAACAAGGCCAAAAGTACTAGCCACTTCAAGGGAGTAGCCTCTATAATGCATAATAACAAGGAAACGAAATAGAGAATTCGACTTACTATCATTTAAAAGTGAACATCTAGCCCTATTTTTAGAAATAATTAGATAGGGTGAACCCAAGGTCCTAAGTAGGTTGGCCTAACTGACTTAAGAAACATAAAAAAACTACGAAAAGAAAAGAAATAGGATATACGTTTAATGTCCCCATTTTGGAATTAAAATAATATTATTACTAAATAAAAAATATTCTTAAATACTTAAAATAAAGTAATAATGGTTTAATTTGCTTTTCACTTAAGATGGGACCTTTTGAGGGTCATGGGCACTTAAGGCCTAAAAGTAAATTTTATAAAAAAACTTGTAATATATTTTTTTTAAAAGGAAAAGGTAAACTCTCCCTCTCTCTTTTGGGCGCCACATTTGAAAGAGGGATACAAAATGAAAAGAAAGGCTCTTTTGAAAAGGTTATGCAATTTGGATATTAAAAATCTTGTGCAAGTATGTCAATCTTGAAAAAGTGACTTGACGACGAAAACCTTCAAGTGCACTAAGGAGTTTGGAGACGAAGACCTCCATTCTTCTACTAGGACAGCTCTATACAAAGATTGTAATTGTGGTTCATTTTTGCATAGTTGCATCTAAGTGGATCTACAAAGGTGTCTTTAGATGCCACCTTCATTAAGGATTATTTCAAACCTTTCAGAGAGCTAGAAGTTCATGATTTGCAGGTCAAAGAGGTGGGCAAACTTGGTTTGAAGACGTTTTGTTAATTTTGAAAGAATCGAGGGTTGTAACCAGGGCTTTTATAATTTTGAAACTACTTTTGAGGGACTTCCCATGGAGATAAAATTATGATTCTAATTTTGTTTGAAAGCTACTATTTTTGTGATCATTTTGAGCTAACATTTACATTGAAATTCCAAATATTCTAGAAGATACAAATTATTGAAGTTTCAACTGATTAAGGCAAATAATAAATTATTGTGGGTTGAAAAAAAGGTAATTTATATTTTGAAAATTATTTTAATATTTTTCCAAGTGGGGCGATTTGATTGGGGAACTTGGAGACCTTGTTGAAAGGATAAAACAAGGGTTTGAATTTCAGATTTGTTTTTCCTGTTTTTTTTAAGTGTGACTAACTTGTTTGGAGGGGCTAAATTGGCTATTGGCAGTCCTAATTTGTTCTTTGTAAGCCCTAATAAGTTGCAGGGATTTTTTGTATATTTTTCGTGAGTTTATGCAAGGGATTCAAGGCCTGATTGGAAGGGAAAATGCAGCTGTAATAAGATCTTAAAAATCAAAATTATTGCAAGGAATTTCCAGCCACATCTCCATTCCATATTGCTACAAAAATAGGTATTTTATTGTATTTGCATATTCAGTAATTATTGTAGTTATTGTGGAGTGTTATTGCTTGAAAATTGAGGCATCTATTGCTGGTATGGTTTGTTGGTTTTGAGGGTGGCATTCATATTATTTTCAGTTGTGCATAAGGGTTTGTTGAAAAACCCCAATTTGTCCTAATTATCCCATTTGGAGACATTACAATGCGCCACAAGTCAGCTACTCTATAATCCTAATGCACTTGTGAAGATTGTATATCAGGGGTGTAACATGCCTCCCCTCCCCCTTAAGAAAGAGTTGCCCTCAACACTCAACAAATTTGGATGCTTTGCATCTTCCATTGGCAGGTTCTTCCATTTAATCAGAAATTCTGAGATGGCTTGTTTATGCAATTGCTTCAATCTCTTCTTTATGACCGCCTTTGGTTCCATGATGAATTTTCTTTCTTTGTCTAACTCTAGTAATTGTAACTGGATTGAAAGTATGTTTCCAATGGCTTTCTTCAAATTGGAAAAATGAAATATAGGATGAATTTTAGAAGAGGGTGGAAACTTCAATTTGTAAGCAACACCACCAATCCAATGGAGAATTTGTTGGACCTTAAAATTATGGAACCAATTTGTTTCTTTGATGACATTTGTTTGTAAGGTTGCAATCAAAGGAAGACATCATTACCTTTTTCAAAATGCTTCACACTTTAGTGCTGATTTGCTTGTTGTTTCACCCTGTTTTGAGCCATAACCAATTTTTCCTTGAGGAATTGGAGAATGTCTTATTGGTGTTGAAGATGATGCTCAACCACATGGGCTTTGGGATGACCCTACAAATAAGTAGTGGATGGTAGGGGGTAACTATAAAGGGATTTAAATGGAGTCATCATTTTTGAAGTATGAAATGAGGTGTGAGACCACCATTCTGCCATCAAAATCCATTTGGACCACTATGATTGCTTATTTGAAGCAATGCGACGAAGATATCCCTCTAAACATTTATTCACAATTTTTGTTTGTCCATTTGATTGTGGATGATAAGAAGAGTTATTAGCTAGTTTTGTGCACCACGTAGAAGATAGGTCCTAGAAAATGTTGGTGAAGATGGGGTCTCTACCACTCTCGATTATTTTGGGAGTAACATAGAGCTTACATGTTTTATCCATGAATACTTTCGCAACCGTACTAGCTTGAAAAGGGCGAGAGAGTCCCACACAATTGTGCATGCTTAGTGAGTCTATCCACTACCACCAATATCACATCCTTGTTTTCTGATTTTGGAAACCCTATAATGTAATCTATTGATATTTACTCCCAACATTGTCTTGGAATAGCTAAATGCTGTAAGAGATCCAAAATTTTGACCGTTTCTCCTTTATTCTATTGACATACCAAACATTCTGCCACAAATTTTTGCATGCCCCACTTGAGACCTTACCAAAAGAAATCGTTCTTTGTACGACGATAAGTCCATAAAAATCCTGAATGTCCTATTGTCAATTCATGCATTTCAGATAGAATATTGTTTTTAAATTGAGATTTTTTGCATAAAAATACCATCTTTATACATAAGGAATCTACTCTCCAAGCATACTTATTTGAAGATGACACCTGCAAAAGTTGTTGAATGTGTTTCCCTATTGGAATGTCTTGTTGCCATTCTAACTGTGCCGCTTTTATCCATTCTGACCGATGTAATAAATTGCACAAATTTCTACCTCATTTAGTTCCTATTGAGAAAGAGCATTTGCTGCTATATATTTTGGGTCAACTTTTACACCTTCATGTGACACCACATGCTCTAAGTACTCCACTTCTTTCTCTTCAAAAGCTGATTTGGATTTTTTGGCAGAGTTGATTGTCTTCCTATAACAATGTACCTGCATGCTGCAAATGTTCTTCCCATGTTTTACTGTAGATTATGATGTCACCAAAGAAGACTTAAGGATTTTTTCGAACAAATGGGTGGAAAAGTAGAAGTAGATGGAATATTTATGAGGCCAAATGGCATAAATAAGGATTCATATTGACCCTCATGTGTACTGATGCAAGCCTATGCATATTTTCCTCCCTCACTAGGATTTGATGATACCTCAACTACATATCTAGTTTAGTAAAGAAAACACCACCATTCAATTCAGCCAATAATTCATCAATAACCCTCATTAATGGATCAGACATATTGTCAAAAGCTAGCAAGCGGGCTGGAAAAACTGACTGGAATCTGCGGCCTGCAGGCAAATTGAAACTCAATTTTGATGGGGCTGCCAGAGGGAACCCTGGTGCGTTGGGTGCTAGATGTGTCATCAGGGACTGTGCTGGTTCACTTATCCGAGCAACGTCCAAGAAACTTGTGGATGGTTCAAACAATGAAGCATAGGCTCAAGCTCTGGTTTTAGGTCTTGAGCTCGCCTGTCAGTGCGGGATTGATTAAATTGTTATTGAACGTTTATTGAACGTGACTCCATGGTAATCATCTAGGCATTACGGAACGGGAAAGCGGGATCCTAGATTTTGGAGAATATCTTGTGTAGGGCTTGGGAATGTCTTGCCACATTCTCAAAATGGGAGGCTATACATTGCTTTCGCGAGGTTAACCAAGTGGCAGATGAATTGGCTAACAAAGGCATTGATCAAGTGGAAGCCCTCATTAGCGACAATCATTGGAAGGCTTGGGATGTGATGGTCCCCGTTTAATGGCAAGCGTGCAAATTTATGGCTTAATGGTTATTGATGACATTGGGGAGGTGTATGTGTAGGAGAAGCCCCCTTTCCAGCCTGACGTCAGGGTAATCATTTTAGCGAGCTGTTGGCTTGGCTATTTGAGCCCTACAGGGACCCATTTCCAAGTGTATCAACCTCTACTGAAAGGTGTTAGCTGTACTACTATCATGGACCGAATGCTACAAATTGCTTTGAGTGAGCCTACATTGCGTGTTTGGGTGGATAAGAGGGAGATGGCCTTTGAGGGCCGCATCTCTGATGCCAAGCTAAAACATATCTTTATTATCTAGGTTGGCAATGTTATGCATGCAATTAAGGAGGTAGTGGGCTTTATTTTTCTGGAAACAACTTGCTAGGTGAAGGTAAATTCCTTAGTTGCTTTAGCCTTGGTGGGGAATCTCCTTTTGTTTTCTAAGAATAAAATTTTAACTGTGGAGGTCTCGCAGAGATTGATTCGGGAAGCTACTGTGGAGAATTTCGATTTTGAGGGGTAGGTCTTAGGGCTTTTTCGGGTTTGGCTTTTTCTAGATTGGTCCCTTTCAAAGCATTTCGTGATGTGAATGATTGATTTGACAATCTTCTTGCTCACATTGAGGATCTACAACATCACTTGCAAAATCTAGGTCCCTTTGGTTATAAGGTAGCATTATTGGACATTAGAGCTCTACGCTCTCCTCTAGCGTATGTGGTGGCAGCCTTCCAGGGTCAGACTTCTCCTAGTCTGTCGGTGGTAGTGAAAATGCTCTCGCGATTGTACGGTACCTCAACACCAATGTTGTATCTAGTTTCGGCTTTCAGGGTTGAGGGGCTTGTTACCAGGCATAGAGTGGTCTTGGCTCACATGCAAACTAGAATGGTAAGCATGAGAGTGGTCCCAAGCCTTGGAGGGAAATTCATCTTGAACCAAGGTGGTAGGGGGAAGCGCAGGCGAAAAGTCTCTCGGGTGAAGGGTCTTGAGGTGGATAGTGAAATTGATGTTGCAATTGGCTCCTTGGGAATGGAGAGTATTGTGGCAGTTGGCACTGTAGATGTGGTACATGAAGATGGTAGGGTGGCTGATGTTGGGGCAGGCCTGTAGCTCTTGGGTCACTGTGTGGTGGTTTATTGGCAAAGGCGACATGGGTCTGGTTGCTTGCGGGTGGGGATTGGCCTTTAGTGATCGTCCATTCCATGGTCTTTTTTGTTGGTTTTCTTGTTTGGTTGGTTTGCTGATTTGTTGGTGTTTTTTTGTCGTAGGTACTCTTAGGTCCTTGTGGCTGTTCGTGGTCTTCCCGTTGCTACGGGTTTTGTAATCTTGGTCTTTTCGATCAATAAAAATGGGCAAGGGACCCTCCAACCCTTTATCGAGTGAAAAAATATAAAATCATCAAATAGCAGGATTAGAAACTTATTTTTGAGAGTAAGTTTGTTGATTTCCCTATAATTTGGGTACCTTCACCATGACTCATCCTTCTCCATTACCAGTGACTTTTGTTGGGATGATCAATATCAAAATTCAACATTTCTTTGACCCATTTTTCAATTTTAGTCTTTTGTTCACCATGGTAGCAGTGGGGTCGGATGTTGGGCGGAAGACTTCTTGGAATCAATTTGATGGCATGATTCTGATATGGGACGATGGGTAAATCCTTTTGTTCCTAGAATTCATGTGGATGATGCTAAATGATCTCCTGAAGATCTTGCTCTACTGAGGTTTCTACCTCTTAGACTTCCAATGAGTACAATCGTGCCACCATACCATAAGATCCCTTTGTGAACAACTTCTCCATCTTATGTGTACTAATTATTTGGCTTGGACGTGATTGCATCCCCACAAGTTTGTACCTTTTTCCATTTGAGATAAAATCCATGAATAAGTCCTGAAAGTTCAAGGATATTATCCTCAACCGTTTCAGCAGTTGCACTTCGAATACAACTTTCCCGAGTCAATCTAATAATCCCTTGTAAATAATTTGATGCGATGGTATTTACTGCCACAAGAGATTTTCTTACCATCGGCTATCTTGACCTAAAAAGTAGAAATTGGATACAAAAAGCTGTTGAGTTCATTTGCTAACCATATGTTATTGAAGTTGTGTACCACCGGTATCTATCAAAACTGTCTCCTTCCACTTCTTTTTAGACCCTACAATTTTGAGAGTTTGGGGTATGCTAATCCCATGTAATGTGTGTAGGGAGATAGTGGCAACTTCCTATTTTTTAGATGTTCTTGCTCTTGGTCCAAAACTGGGTCCTCTATGTATATCTATCCTTCCCAAACATCATTTAAAAAAATCATTAGGTGTTTCTCACCATTGGCACACTTATAACCTCTAGACTACTTGCTATCAGAATGCCAACATAGTTGCTTCTCTCTCTTCTCCGCCTCCTATTGAGGTGAGAGCTTGGTGATTTTTCTTGGGTTGAAAGTATCGGGCAAGTTTATCTCTCTTCATCTTGAGGGTTGACCTTGTGTAATTTGCGTAGTAGCCATTCCTTTGCTCTTTGTGCAAGGCTTTCTGCATGGCATCCTTAACTGCGCAAGGCTCTAGTTCTCAAAGATCGTGCTTAACCTGATCATGAAGCCCATTGATGTAGATTTCGAGTTGTTGATAGTTTGTCAAATCACTTGTCTTTGCAGACAATGTTGCTTTGCATTATTTTCTGATACTGACCTGTTTTCCTTAGGTTTGTCAATTGTCCAAAGTAATCTCCACTGCATGTCTACTCACAGTGGGAAGATAATTCTTCAGTAAAGATATACCAATCTAGAAATTGAACATTACTTTCCTTCCTAATCCATTGGTACCATTGATAAGGTTCAGGTTCCAAAAATAATGAAGCAATGTCAACCATTTTATCATGCAGTATATTATGTAGCTGAAAATATTGTCCCACTTGGCTTAGCCAAAAAGTCCCATTTGTTTCATTAAAATTTCATGCCTCAACTTTGGGAAGATTGAATCTTTGCCCTTGAGAAAAATTCTCCATTTATTGATTCATAAAGTTCTTGTTGCATCTCCCACTGTAGCGAGTGATTGTTGTGTGTGTAATGGGGAAATGTAGTTGGTCGGAATGTTGAATCCCCAACTATTGGTGCTCATTAGCATATTCTCAAAAGCTCTAGTAACCTTTTGGATATTAGACGAATATTAGTTCCTATGTTAATGTTGAGATTCTGTGATTTCTTGCTTACTCCAATAGGTAGACAAGTTGGGAAACTCTTAGTGGAGTACCAATGTTAGTGACGTTCTAGCTACCCAAGGATCGGGTTGGCATAGCTGAACTAAATGTTTGTTGGATTCAAGCAATAAAGAGAATCACCAAAATTTTCCAATTAGTGTTTAGTTAGATTTTAAAAGGCACAAGCACCTTCTTTTGGATAAAATTAAACACATCTTCACATCCCGTGGAAATTGGTTCGACTATCTGTGGTAGCGTGCAATAATCATGATGTTCTCCACTACTTGTGGTGACAAAAGAAGAAGTATTGGGTCCATTAGATTGAGTTGATGATACCATATTTGGAGATGAGGAAGACGTGTGATTTTTGGTGTCTTTTGGCTCTATATTTTTGAATGTCTATGGGCCTAAAGTACCCTCTACAGTTGCTGGCCATATCGAGATTTAGGGTTTGGTGGTAAAAAAATAGTATCACCGTGGTTCTATATAGAATTGGTTAGAATGAAAAATTGATTCTGATGGTTGGGCTCCAACAAGGGCTAATAGGGATCCAAAAGCCTGGGAGGGCTTTGGAGGGTTAAAAAACTTGGTTACCAAAGAGCTATAATATGGCAATTGTTGTGATGAGGTGAATCCAATGGCTGCTATCTCCTGTAAACAACCAAAATGTGATTTTCACCCCCTTCTACTCAGCAGATCCTCCAAATTTTTTTCCTGCTTTTAAAGATATTAAAGACTACATTTTCTGCCAGGGTTTGAAAAAACAAAATTGCACCAATTTTAACTGCTTTCTCAAAGTTGAACAAAGATGCAGACAATGCAACAGAAAAAAAATTGGCTGAAAAAATAAACAGAAAGAACTTGCCTTGGATACTGTGATGCCTTTGTCCTCGTGTGTCATGTCCCCACTCTAGCCCAGTCTAGCAGAGACATGTGAGTCAGCTTATTATGGGGTCTTGTAGGTTGACAGGGTTGGATAGAGACCCAATTTGGTTATTCAGTGTTGGGGACTTGGTGTTCTAGCAGTTATTGATTAGTTGGGAGACATTCCTTGTTCTTAGGAGGCAGTTCCTACATTTATGGAGGTTATTCCTACTTTTTAGGAGGTATGGTCATGCCCAGGGTTGGGACTCCATGAGATTACTCTTTGGGTTCAGTTTCAGAGAGATAGGGCTTGTTTCCTAGATTTTAGGAGCATCCCTAGATTTTAGGGATGAGACTGCCGGTGGTTCCTTGATTTCCGACTTCAGTCACAGACAGGTGACAAGTTGATTTGTTGGTTCGTGATGTCAGTTGGGCATTTTGTTGCTACTTGGGTTATATTTTTAATATTTCCTAAGTTTCCGTCTTTTATTTAAATAAGGCTAAGCTTATAGCCATTTTGGTGTAATAAGGGGTTTTTGGCCTTATCTGGATGCGCACCCTATGGTATGATAGCTCGTTGGAAAGGTCTCGAAATTCTCTAAATCTTTCTCTTTGGTCTCAGGGCAATTCAGTGAACGGATTTCTGTCTATGAGGAAAAAGGTCATTTTCTAGTAACATGACCACTTTAAAATAAGAAATTATAACACCTTCACTTCCCAACGCAACTTGGAGACACTTAGGGTTCGCTTTGCATTTGAAAAGGGTTATAAGGAGATGGAAGCTTCATTGTTGGATTATCATTTGACATATTATATTTTAGAGAAGTGCGCTTGGGCTCAGGAGGAGCTTTCTGCATTGGGACGCCAAACCCCAATTGCTGGCCTGTTTGGGACGTAGCCCCCATACAGTGGACTTTACTCATTCAGATTCGTTGGAAGATTAATCAGTGTTTCTTTGAGAGGCGCTGGAAGTTTGACAGAATTCAGCAGATATTAAGGAGCGATTTCAGATTGTGAGGGTTTCTTTTGTACAGCTGAACCTGGCAGCGTGTGTAAACAATAAGGCTGTACTTAACAGTCATTTCTTATCACAGCAGCGCATCAACAAAGGATTCTTTCAGCTGGCCGCCATTCTTCTTCTGGATTAGATTACCTTCAGCAATTCAGGTTGGCTGTTTGTCATTGTAATTTACCAGAATTATTGAGAATCCATCATTGGTTCCTTATTTGATTCAATATCTTAAATTCTGCCCTTTTGAAATTGGATCAGGCTGTACTTGGGTTTTAATTTCATAAGTTATTTATGTTATTGCATTTCAATTATTTATTTATTGCAAAATTCCTCAAAACACAAAAACAAAAGAAAAACAAACCCTTCTGCAACTTTCCGTCCATTACGAAAAGAAAACATTCAGAAACAGGAAAACACCATTTCAGATTACAAAATTACAGCAGATCTACAGAAGGGATCCATCAGGGATCTTTCAGTGGTATCAGAGCTGTGCATCCTGCCAGCCTGTGTGGTTTTGTGTTGTGGGATTCCTCGGGAAATTATTTTGTTAGCAGATTGTTTCAAAATGGGAAGACTCTACAAAATGTTTGGGCTTACACCACCCAACATTCCTCCAAAAGAGGAACAGAGGAACCAGGGTGATGAAGAGAGAGAAATGATGAGAACCCTCATCAACACTCAGCCTAAGATTGCTCAGACCTTAGACAGGATACAAGATGCCTTGGACCGGTTGGAATTAGATCGAGGCAGACGGAATAGATCAATATTTGTGGCAGGTAGTCAGCGTAGTCACCAGTCACACGCATCAGACAGGAGCCCCCTTCAGTCCCCTAGGCGTGGACAATTTACAAATTTGCCCGTTACCCAGCCTATGATACTGCCTACTTCGTCAAAAACAGAAAAAATCAGTAATGTCAATGGAGGCGCTGAAATGGAAGAATTATCTGAATGTAGTCAAGAATCAATTTCTACTCCTGGTTGTTGTACTGGTTCGTTGGAGGTGCCTACTAAGGCATCAATCCAAAAAGAATGTGAAAGATCAGAACTTCAAGATGTGACAGCCAAGGCGAATTCAGATAATGACTCAAACAGCTTGCTTGGAACCCTTTTCTCACAATGTTCAAAGACAGAAAATATGTCTCTGATTCGAGGTGGGGATTCCAGTCATTTTCATGCCCCTGTATCTGCAGCTAGGTTGGCTGTATCATCATGTGAAATGAATGAGTCTGTTATAACCGGAAGTAGCTGTTGTCTTGGTAGTCCCAAAGAAGTTTCCAAAACAGTTAATGTTTTTTATCACAAAGAGTATGAACATGGGATGAAAAGTGTTATCCTCCAGAATGTTCAAGTGGATAAATGTATACTTGATGGTGAAATGCTAGTATGGGATAAGGAAACTTCATGTAACACTCATGGATCACAATGTGGATTTTGTACCCCTGGCTTTGTCATGTCCATGTATGCATTGTTGAGGTCAAGTAAGGGACCTCCCAGTCAAGAACAAATTGAAGAAAGTCTTGCAGGCAATCTGTGCCGCTGCACGGGTTACAGGCCAATTATTGATGCTTTCCATGTTTTTGCCAAGACTCAAAATTCTTTGTACATTAACTGTGCTTCTACGAGAAAATCTGAAGATGCAAAGGTTAGTTGTCTTTCAACTGGAAAGCCTTGTGAGTGTGGAGCAAGCAATGGAAATGATAGGCATGCTTCTGAAACTGTGCATCCTCTCTCGAAGCCACTTTCTTACAGTGAAATGGATGGCAGTTATTACAGGGAACGCGAACTTATTTTCCCTTCAGAGCTTGTATCCAGAAATCCTTACCCTTTGTATTTGAAAGGTCCACGGGGCATGATATGGTTTCACCCATTGAAGCTTCAAGATGTTTTAGACTTGAAATCAAGGTATCCTGAAGCAAAGCTATTAGTTGGCAATACTGAAATTGGTATAGAAACTAGGTTCAAAAGCATGTCTTATCAAGTTATCATTGCTGCTACACATGTGCCTGAGCTAAATATTTTGAGAGTCAAAGACAAAGGCCTCGAGATAGGTGCATCGGTTACACTGACTGAACTTCTAGACACTTTAACACAATGTGTGGCACATCGTGATGAACATGAGACTTCAGCATGCTCAGCCTTTGTGGAGCAGCTTAGATGGTTTGCTGGATGTCAAATACGAAATGTCGCTTCTGTTGGTGGAAATATCTGCACAGCCAGCCCAATATCTGATTTAAATCCTCTTTGGATGGCAGCAAGGGCACAGCTTAACATAATTGACACCAAAGGAAATGTGCAGACTGTCTTTGCTAGGGATTTTTTCAAAGGCTACCGGAAGGTTGATTTGAAGAGTGGAGAAATATTGTTGTCTATTTTCTTACCATTTACAAGACCAGGTGAATATGTCAAGGAGTTTAAGCAAGTGCACCGTAGAGATGATGACATTGCACTTGTAAATGCAGCTATGAGGGTTCTCCTTGAGCAGAAAGGTCATGCCTGGTCTGTTGTTGATGCATCTATTGTCTATGGTGGGGTTGCTCCGGTTTCATTATCTGCGTTGAGGACTGAAGCATTTCTCAAGGGGAAACAGTGGACATCTCAGACACTACAGGGTGCATTGAAAGTATTGCAAGAGGATATTATTATTGCAGAGAATGCACCTGGAGGCATGGTTGACTTCCGCCGATCATTAACAGCAAGTTTCTTTTTCAAATTTTTCCTTTTGATATCGTATAACATTCAGCAGAATGATAGTTATATCAGAGTAGCACAGTGGATGGGTTCAACAGTAATTCAGAGATGGATATGGGATCCAGGTGAAGATCATCCATGGGAATTCCTTATGAATTGTGTTGAGTATCACATTGAAATGTTAATCACTCCAATGCCCACGATCATGTTGGATGCAGTTGCAAGTAACGTCTGCCTAGACTCACCTTGGTATGAGATGTCTTATTTTACGAAGGAGGAAGTTAGCTCTTGCGGGTATTGCAACATGGTTTATCAGGATAGCGGTCATGAGAAACTGCAAGAAGAAATAACTACAGATTTTGGTTGCATCACAGTGGTGCAGCAAAAGCAGGATATAGCAGCTAAAGAGGTGGAGGTACAGAACAGCTTTGGGACAGCTAATGTAGTTAGAGGGACATGTGACTTTCAGCTAGATACACCTCTTAGACCAGCATTTATGGATGAGCGACCTACCATTGAAGAAGATGCAATAAAGGACGATGAAGACACCTCAAAAAGGTATGATCATGGATCTGATTTTCTGAGTACAAACAGCAGTCCTTTGTCTTCACATGATCATGAGATGGATGAGTGGCATGAGGATGATAATGGTAAGAAGTTTTCCATTATTGACACTCAAGATTTGAGGGATAAGCCTCTTATGATGATCAAGCACGAGGAGCAATTAGAGTTGCAAACACTTGATGAGAGATTTGTAGAAGAAAAGATTGTGCATACATCCTATGGACCAACAAAGGATGACATGGAGAGATGTATCCGTGATTCAGATTTGACGGAGTCTACTTGTGTTTTGACATCATATCCTGATGAAGATGATTATTTGGGTAGATACAATGCTGTCCTAGTTTCAGGACTTGAGTTCTATAAAGCAAGGACTGATTTTTCATCCATAGACATCAGGTTACTCTTTTGTACAGTTGGCAGCCGTGAGGTAGAAGCTATGACAGCCTTTGAGGATAATTTTCAGTATGGTACACACCTTGGACAGCCTATTTCAGTTTCACCCGAGTTGCCTTCCATGGATGAGAAAGGTAAATTGATTTTGGTTCCTGATGAGATTCTTGAGGTGAGGGAATGGCGACTGAGAAGACGGGTGATTCAAGAGTATTTGGTTCGATGGAGAGATCTTTCCATAGAGGATGCCACCTGGGAGGGTGAGAACATTTTACAGCATCGAGCATTACAGTTGCTTGTGGGCAAGCATCTCCGAGAGGGGAGGACTGTCATGTCCCCACTCTAGCCCAGTCTAGCAGAGACATGTGAGTCAGCTTATTATGGGGTCTTGTAGGTTGACAGGGTTGGATAGAGACCCAATTTGGTTATTCAGTGTTGGGGACTTGGTGTTCTAGCAGTTATTGATTAGTTGGGAGACATTCCTTGTTCTTAGGAGGCAGTTCCTACATTTATGGAGGTTATTCCTACTTTTTAGGAGGTATGGTCATGCCCAGGGTTGGGACTCCATGAGATTACTCTTTGGGTTCAGTTTCAGAGAGATAGGGCTTGTTTCCTAGATTTTAGGAGCATCCCTAGATTTTAGGGATGAGACTGCCGGTGGTTCCTTGATTTCCGACTTCAGTCACAGACAGGTGACAAGTTGATTTGTTGGTTCGTGATGTCAGTTGGGCATTTTGTTGCTACTTGGGTTATATTTTTAATATTTCCTAAGTTTCCGTCTTTTATTTAAATAAGGCTAAGCTTATAGCCATTTTGGTGTAATAAGGGGTTTTTGGCCTTATCTGGATGCGCACCCTATGGTATGATAGCTCGTTGGAAAGGTCTCGAAATTCTCTAAATCTTTCTCTTTGGTCTCAGGGCAATTCAGTGAACGGATTTCTGTCTATGAGGAAAAAGGTCATTTTCTAGTAACATGACCACTTTAAAATAAGAAATTATAACACCTTCACTTCCCAACGCAACTTGGAGACACTTAGGGTTCGCTTTGCATTTGAAAAGGGTTATAAGGAGATGGAAGCTTCATTGTTGGATTATCATTTGACATATTATATTTTAGAGAAGTGCGCTTGGGCTCAGGAGGAGCTTTCTGCATTGGGACGCCAAACCCCAATTGCTGGCCTGTTTGGGACGTAGCCCCCATACAGTGGACTTTACTCATTCAGATTCGTTGGAAGATTAATCAGTGTTTCTTTGAGAGGCGCTGGAAGTTTGACAGAATTCAGCAGATATTAAGGAGCGATTTCAGATTGTGAGGGTTTCTTTTGTACAGCTGAACCTGGCAGCGTGTGTAAACAATAAGGCTGTACTTAACAGTCATTTCTTATCACAGCAGCGCATCAACAAAGGATTCTTTCAGCTGGCCGCCATTCTTCTTCTGGATTAGATTACCTTCAGCAATTCAGGTTGGCTGTTTGTCATTGTAATTTACCAGAATTATTGAGAATCCATCATTGGTTCCTTATTTGATTCAATATCTTAAATTCTGCCCTTTTGAAATTGGATCAGGCTGTACTTGGGTTTTAATTTCATAAGTTATTTATGTTATTGCATTTCAATTATTTATTTATTGCAAAATTCCTCAAAACACAAAAACAAAAGAAAAACAAACCCTTCTGCAACTTTCCGTCCATTACGAAAAGAAAACATTCAGAAACAGGAAAACACCATTTCAGATTACAAAATTACAGCAGATCTACAGAAGGGATCCATCAGGGATCTTTCATCGTGCCACATAATTCGCTGCCAAATTGTCTCTCTTTGATAATGCCCCGCCTTTTCCTCATGCTATTGAATTCGCTGCGCAAATTGCGATTCTGATACCACCTGTTATGATATTTCTTAGATGCAAAGCAGGAAGTTAACTCAAATAGGAGAAGCAAGTCCATTTGAATGTGAAAATAAGAATTTGTCCAAAGATATTGATGCAGCAAGGCCAAATGAATTGACATAACAAGAAAATAAATATCATCCACATTGAGGGGGAAACCTTCAAAATGCAGAACAAGAAGGAAATGAAATAGAGAGTTCAAGAAGGAAATGAAATGGAGAATTTGACTTATGATCATTTAGAAGAGAATATCTACCCCTATTTATCGACATAATTAGGTAGGGTCGGTCCCAAGATCCTAATTAGGTCAGCCTAGCTGAATTAAGAAACATCTAGAACCTAACAAAAGAAAACATGGGTTATACGCACTGCTAGTTGGACACTCCACAACCTACTACACTTATGAATTTATAATATTAGATGCGTGGCACCTTATGCTACTATTTTGCTTCCATCTTGATCTCTATCTTAAACACTTTGTTCTGTTTTTTGTTTCTAGATTTAAACCTCAAAGTAATGTACTATACTGAAGGCAGCCATTACTATCTACCCTATCTTTGATATGAACAAGTTAAATGCTGCTTCTATTTTTTCATGAAAACTTTTTAAAAAAAATAAATCTTTATTTCATATAAATAATTTCAATTTTAGAACAGTATTTTACATTTTTCAGATACCAATCGAGTGCAGCCATCATGAAAAGGCTTCCCAGTAAATGGCCACGTCCCGTATGGCATCCTCCATGGAAGAAATACAGGGTATGCTATACTTCTCATTATATGGTGATTTGGGTTGTCAATCAAGCATTATTATTTGATGATTATGCATGCATGTTTTTAAACTTGATGTAGAATGCAGTTCTCTGTCATATGCAGATGGTTCTAAATGATCAAATATTTATAAGTTGGAGAGGGCAAAAGAGGTTGATTAACTAAGGTTATCTTTTGATTCTCAAGAGTATTTTTTTTTCAGAACTTCATATTGACACTTACAATAAATTATGTTAAATACTTCCATAGAGAATCCTATTCACAGAGTTAGCACACAACCATATTTGGTGTCAATATACCTTACAGGCATTAAGCTTACATCTGTCTGTTTACAAGATCCTTGTGACACTATCCATCTGATCTTGTGCTATATAAAACCAATTTTTGATAGTCCAAAACATCTTGACCTTCAGATTATTTAGAATAGAATTGATACCTCCGATTACCCAGTACTGTGAATAAAAAGTTCTAATACCACTGCAACGATCCCATCTCTGGCTTCTAAAACTGCTGTAAACCCTAGGGTAAAAACCTAAGGGTAGATATCCTAGGTTGGAATATAACAATCTAGATGTGGAAATGAAAATAATACTGAATCTTGCAAAATTCCTAATTTAATGTTATAACCCTAGATATGAGTATCAATATCTGAACTGAGAAATAACTTAGAAGTTTTATTTAACTGCTGTAAATTATTGGAAAACTGAAATTTGCTCTGAACTGGAAATTTAAAACTGAAGATAACAAAAACTGGACATTACTGGAAGAAAATTTCAACGAAGAACAAAGCAGCAAAGACAAAATGCTGTCTGTCAATTCGAGAATGGGACCAGATATAATGTTGATTACATGATCACCCAAAACCAACAAGAACCTAAAAACAGACCTAAAGAGAACTACAACAAACCCCAATACAAACTATCAAAGACAGAACATAAACTGCTATACGTCAAGCCATTGCATAGTACAATTATACAAAACAAGGGGAAAGGAATGTGTATCTTTGAGAAGCTTCTTCTCCTTGCTGTTACTGCAACATTACTAGAAAGTACAGAACATAAGTTGCCATACATAGGCTATTTCCCTTCAATATGATTATACAAAGTTTGGGGAAGAGGTGTATATTTGAAAAGCCCCTCCTTACTGTTACTCCATTTTTAATGAGCTATGGGCAGTGCCCTTATTCTTTTTACTAGATCCTTCACCAACCAACACTGTAACTTTTCTCGGCGGGAAGATAGGAACAATCCAGTCATTTGCATGTGCTTGAGTGGAGCTTGAACTACCAACATGAGGCATTTGGATGTTCTTGCCTGTTCTGCTTGTTCTTTAATGATCTCCTGCACCAGCCTTTTTATTGGATCATACAGCAGAATCTGCTCTGAGGGATTGGAGCTGGATTTGTTTGTATTCAACATTCTATTGCAGGTGACCAATGCATTCGTCCTGCTTCTTTATGTATTCTCTGATTTGAAGGATGCATTCTTCGAAAATTGGGATTTGATTGTCATGATTACCAATAGCCAAACGACAAGTAGTTCCATCTAGCTTGTTGATGGATTTTCACATGGCCTCAAACGCTGCAGAATCTTTTTGAACACTGCTTCCATGATGTCCATAATCAGGCCATTGTGGAAATGCTGACTAGCTCCCGTGGCTTGGCTCCCTTGGGATTGAAAGTTAACAGTTTCATAATGAGGGAGAAGAAGCATATCATTGTTCCCAAAACTTGGCTTTGCAGAGGCTTGAGATGAAGCTCTGTGGGTGATGGGGATGATGGGCGCGGAAGATATGGAATTTTGCATTCTTTTGGTGGGTACAGCAACAACAATATTGGGCTGAGTTTTGTTTTTTGAACACATTGGGAAGAGTAGCACTATTATCAAGAAAGGTCAGATTACCCACATTTTGTACCAGGGGAAAGGCAGACAACACATGGGGATTTCCAAAGTAGTAATGACTCATCCAAGCAACATGAGCATTGTTGTGAAGAATTCTTGCAGGGATTCCATCTATATCTTCATCATGTATCCTGATCAAATGCTTATCTTTATTGGATTTAAGCTGGGCAATCATTACCATTGTGCTATTATCTCTTTTTTTATATCTTATTGTTGGTGCATTATTTTGTATGCACTGATAATAAGTCAACTTAGGTTAGCTTATCTATGTTACATGTGCTTAGTCACACTTCTCTAGGCTTAGAATAGGATAAGTGAGCATTAAAATGTTCAAACCTCTAAGTAGACCAATTACATGTACCACTTAAGTGATCAATAGGGAAAGAGAAGCTTGTCCTTGGACAAGCTATTTATACTTTTTATCTCCCTTTGTATATTGAGCTCTTGACCTTTTGATTTCTTAATTTCTTCTGATGTAGATCTGGATGTACTATGGAGTAATCTATTTTTATCCTTTCCTTATGATGATATTTGCAGAGTGCTTTATGTCTAATGGAGTGAGTACATTTTGAGGAATTTCTTGACTTTCATATTCGCAGATCTATTTTCCATGTGGTGATCATAGCTATTTCCCAACATGGTACTAGAGCCCTTCTTCTCAAATGCTAGTTGCGAATTTTTCGTCATCTTTAAGCATACTTGACATTCCCACCCCACTTCTCCATTGCCTATCACGTTTTTGAGCCTCCCATCTTTCTAGGTTTCCAAAAATACTATCCGGGTATTTTTTGTTTGTGTCAAAACAATATTTTTTGGGGCATCTTCATGGGGTTTTCCATTTTATGGAAACATTCAGAATTTTTGGGTCAGATCCAATATTTTTTCGAAAATATTAAAAAAAAGTGAAAATTTAAAAGAAATTTGGGATTTTTTGGCCTCACGGTTGAATTTTTGGTGATTTTTTGAAGTTCATTACTCTAAGGAAAAGCTAGGACCAGCAGGCCCTTCAACTTGTTTTGCCTTTTTTGTGCAGGTTGAAGACTCGAATCATACATTTGGAATCTGCGTTTTGAGAGCTTTTCGAAAAGTCCAAATTTGCTCAATTTGGGTACCTGTGGGATTCATTTGAAGCTTTTAGAAGTTTTTGAGGGTCTCATTTGGCAAGGGGACAAGCTTGAATCATTGTTGGGGTGGCGTTGCCTAGATTTGCCATTGCCGTGCATGTGGCCGCCTGCGTGATTGCTGCTCACTAGGTTTCGCAACTTTGTGCTTAAGCCCCACTGTCTACAGACCACGGTCACCCCATACACCCACGCGCTTAGTGCCTTGCATCAACAGAGACCGTCTATAGTCGACTGCGGCATGTGACCAAATGCTGAAGACTGCCAGACATAGCCCTAGTGGTTAGTGGCCTATGCCAACGCACAGTTGTGCCATAGGACCGCCGGCTTGGAGTTTTAGCTCCCCAAGGCTGCCCCTATGCCTTTTTGGGAACCATATCTTTTGTTTCATGAAGGTTAAGAGACATGCCTTTTTTTTGACGTATTTGTGGTTTCGATGGGGACAATGTGGACTTGACCCCTTGTCATTTTGAGCAACGGATTTTTTCTGGAAACGCTTTTCTTGCAATAGAAGCCTATTGGACACCCCATCTAGGCATCTTCTTAGGGTCATATTTGAGATCCATTGGCAATTTTCAAACATTTTTTTTGAAATTGTGTATTTTTTTGCATAGAATCTCATTTTATGCTTGGATTTGATCTATAATGTACGGAATTGCAGATTTCACTATCTTTTCTTGTCTTTTTCCTTCATTTTGACATTGTAATTCACACTAAAATTATAAGCAATTGTGAGGTTTTAAATCAGTTTTTAACTCAGAATTCGACATTTTATTGTTGTGGGGGGTAACACTTCTTTTTGGGCATATTGGATTGTTTGCCAAACATTGTATTGGGGAATTTCTCATCTTTTGAGTGTGTTTCAGTTTGAGGTTCATTCCAAGATGTTTTTTTGCCATATTGTAATGGCTTTATGTTAAGACCTCCACACCCTTACACAGGGCAATAATAACTTGGAGTCGGTAAATGATATTCTATTCTTTGAAGTATTGCACTTTAGGAGGATATGGTTAAATTTATTAGAGAGAATAAGAAACTCAAAAAACAAACTTCCCATTTTCCAGCAAGATGCTCTCATTCACACACTACAGGACACAATTGAACCCTTGCAAAGTAAAATTGACACTAAGAACACCCCATCCATTGAGACTAGTCCTTCATGTGACACTTTATATGTTACTGATTTTGGTATGCATTCTCTTGATGCACTTTTAGATTGTGATCTACTAGATCATGAGTTGTATTTTTTTTTTGATGCACTTGTTGCAACACCCACTTTAGACCCACTTGCATATGTGCTTGGTTCATTTGAGAATCACACCATTGGTTTTAGTTGTTGTATACTCCATTCCATGGGTCATCTTACCTGATGTATTGGTAAACACTTATAGGGTTTGTTTCTCCTATCTAGCCTATTCATTGGACTGCTTGCCATGGCATTGGCTATCGAGCATGTGTTTTTTCATTTGGATCACTTCGTGCAACCTCATCTCTTGTTTCTTATCGCTTCACTCTTTGTGAGGATATTGAGTGACACATGAGTTCTTCTGCACATTTTCTAAGGCACAAGACTCGACACATTTTTAGATTCATATAGGGATGAGAGTCTTGAATCCGATTCAAATGTTTCCTTGCATACACTATTTGTGCACATGGCACTAGATCACATGCAAGTGTCTTCTTACCATTTGTGTTCATTTGGGATGGATTGTAGGTCAGTTGTAGGTCATTTGGTAATATGTAGTTGTGAGGATTTTACCATCATGGTTCCTCTACTTTTCAACTACATATTCCGCACACTTTTCATACTGCTTATCAGTGCTCCCTTTTTGGGAGCAAATCTCCTATTGTTGATGACCTTTTATGTATTTTCGACATGTGCTCGGTGTTCAAGTAGTGGATTTAGACCACTTGTATAGTTATCGTGAGGTTTTAGCCATGTTTTTATTCCCATTTTGCACAACCATGTTTGAGTGTGGATCAACATGCCCTAGAGTCTAGTGGAGCCCTCCATTTATTGGAGCAAATCTCACCTTCATGATGGCCTTTTTTTGACAAGAGCAAGTTTTGGCATCCACAAGATCTCTTTGTTTACTTTCAGTTATTTGTGAGATTTTTTTCTGTATTGTGTGGAATTCCACTTGACATTGTTACTGTCGGGCATCTCCAACATCTGTCATTTTTTTAGTGTTTGAGTAGTGCATTTGGACCACTTGTACAAATATTTTCATCGACTCCACCCATTTAGCATTATGGGAGGTACGTGAGGTTCTACTACTTTCTTTGGGTGTTGTGTGTAGTGCCCATGCTTATCCTTGTTGTGGCACATCTTAGCATTCATTTCTGGTAATTCTTTAGTTTATGGCATTTCATTTGCTGATTTTTTTTGTAGTTTCGAACCACTCATGTAGTTTTGAGTTCTTCATCAGGGGGCCATTCACTTGCACTTTGTGTGGTGGATCAACCCATCTAGTGTGTTTTTCAGTGGTGGATCAACCCATCCAGTGTACTTTGTGTAATGGAATCAGCCCATCCAGTGCACCTCTCTTTAGTGATGGATCAACCCATCCTCTTTCAGCATTTTGATGCACTACTTGTGTGTTGTATTGCTGTTTGGGATGCCTTGCGGCATATCTTAGCATCTCCATCTTCTTATGCTGTTTTACTTGTTTTTTAAGAGACCTTTGTAGTGTGTCTCATTTTTTCCAGTGCACTTTATTGTACATGGGTATTTTATCAGGGATAGTTGTCGGGACCTCTTTTTAGAGGGTTCTTAGCCTTCTTGTTATATATAGGCATCCCTAGGTTGTATTTTATATGCACTAATATTAAGTAAACTTAGGTTAGCTTATCTATGCTAAGTGTGCTTAGTCACACTTTTCTAGGCTTAGAATAAAATAAATGAACATTTAATACTTACACCATTTATCAATGCCACCTCTAAGTGGGCCAATCATATGTGCCACTTAAGTGACCAATAGGGAAAGGGGGGGCTTGCTATTGGACAAGCTATCTATACCTCTCATCTCCCTTTGTAGATTGAGTGCTTAACCTCTTGATTTCTTGATTCATTTTCATGTAGATCTATATGTACTACAGAGTAACTTATTTTTATCCTTTCCTCATCTATTTGTAGAGTGCTTTAAATCTAATGGTTTGAGTTTATTTTGAGGAGTTTCCTAGGTTTCATGTTCTTTGAGCTATTTTTCACATGGTGATCAGAGCTATTTCTGTAATGTCCCCTTTCATATAATTTTAATAATTAATAAAATGGCCCGAATAGTGATTTTAATTAGTAAATAATATAAATATAAATATAATATAAAATAGAACTATCTTGGATAATTATTTGAATTACAGGAAAAATGGTTTTAACCATTTGGAAAATTAAGGTAATTTTAATAATTATTCTAAGGGGTTTTATAATTAATAAATTGCTTGAAAAGTGTTTTTTTATCACTTTAATTATTAGAGCAATTTAATTAATTATTTAAGCAAGGATATAATTTAAAATAATTATTTAATTTGTCAAAAAATAATTTTAATTACTAATTTATTCAGGTAAGTTATTTAATTAATTCAAAAAAAGACCTAAAGTGAAATTAAAAGGAATGTTGGCTTGGGAGCTAAAGCAGAGAAAGGAAAAAATATTCTAAAAAGGGCAAGTGAGACTTATGAGGTATTTTACCTCCCAAGGTGGTTCGCCCTCCTTTGGAAGGTACAAATATAAGGTGAAGATTATAATTGAAGATATGTTGAATTTGATAATTATTTCTTCATGATTGAAGAAGCTATTGGAATGCATGCCCAATAGGTGTTCGCAGATTTGGTGTTGATTATTCTACAAAAGGTGTCTTTTGACGCCACCTTTGTTAAATGAGGTTCTGTTACTTGCCTTATAGTGGGGCGATTTGTTTTGAGAGGCTATTGAGAGGTTTTTGTGTATTATTTGAGGTTCATTTGATGCATAATAATTCTGATTATTATTTGTATTAATTTCTCAAGTGTGATGACTTGTTTGGGATTGAAGGGTTTGATGTTTGAAGAGGTAAATTTTGAAAACTAGGGTTTTCAAAATTTTAAAGCAATTTTTGGTGACCTTCCCATGGAAGAAAATTTTTGAAATTAGTTTTATTTGATAGTCATTATTTTTGTGATCAATTTGAGCTCTTATTTGCATCACAATTCCAAATATTGGGGGAATTTTTGAAGTTTTTAGCTATTCGTAGGAAATAATATTTGTTGAGGGTAGATTTGCAAGGGTTCCGTTCTAATTTAATTATTGCAGTAATTTTTTGAATATTAGCGATTGGATTGGACTAAGTTTGAGCAGGGATTAGAGTGGGAAAGAACTTCATTTTAGCTAGGGTGGCGCTAGGGTTTGGAGGATTGTAACATTCATTTAAGGCGCTTTTCTTCATTGCGGTAAGTCATTGGTGGCCAAATTCACAAGGTATTTATTTGCTATTTATTTTAAGGTGAATTGGAGTTAATTTTTAGTTTAGAGGTGCAATTATAGCAGCTAGGGTTTGTTGATTTTTTT
This sequence comes from Torreya grandis, assembly GCA_037957365.1. Taxonomy (NCBI): domain Eukaryota; kingdom Viridiplantae; phylum Streptophyta; class Pinopsida; order Cupressales; family Taxaceae; genus Torreya; species Torreya grandis. Next base: position 2,386,421 of record JARHVA010002024.1, read on the forward strand.
AAATTCAAAATTTAAAAATTGTGGATTTTGGGGGAAACTTTTTTTTGGTTAAATCTTCCCATTTGGGGACACTACAGTGGTATCAGAGCACGAATCTTGTCTACCTGTGAGTTTGGTTGTTGGATGCAAGTGGGTAAAGAAATCTTGTGTGATCAAAAAAGGAAAAAACGATGGGTGATCAAGGGTTTACTTTAGAGTAAGTAAAGTTTTTGCAGGGTTTGATCAAGCAGAGCCAAAGTGATCTTTAACATACCTTGAATATGCAAATTGCAGCCATGTTGTAGACTAAACTAGATCCAAGCAAGAGCCATCAACTCAATGGAAAAAGAAGTTCGAATGGCAATGAGAAGGTTTCTATCAGTCCCCTTATAAATTCTTCAAGGCTACATTTTTGCAGAGAGAACCAGTAGTGGAGATTGAGACATCGATGTGTGATTCACTTAATACACGTCAACAAGAGTATGCAACCCTAAACTTTGACATACAAGCACTTATGTCATTTCGTGATTATTGTGAGACGAAGGATGGATCAAAACCAAGAGTACCAAGCATGCAACTCCATAGAAACTTGCATCAAAGGGAAAGGCAGAAAGGAGTCATCAAGGAAGAAAGGATTGAACTAAATGGAGAGTTGGAGGAAAAAAATGGACAATCCTTTATGGGGACTCCTTTGAGGGAGCCAATGAAGCAAAAAAATCAGAATTTGATGGGCAGCCCATAGGGGTGCAAGAGGATGATAAAAAAAGAAGAGGAAATCAAGGAGCGTGAACTAAAAGAAGTGCAAGGTAAAGATCTTTTATTAATAAGAGATGTCTATTTATCTTCTAATGATTGTATACATGATAGTGAAGTCACCAAAGGTGATAAAATGAAGGACATGGTTTGCAAAATGAGGTATGAGGATTTCTTGATTCAAGTTCACAATTATTGGCATCAAGAGGTATGGAATCCTGGTAATTTTCTCAGTTGTACAAAGGTTCTCAATTCTGATTTTAAATTCTTTATGACTAATTCCATGGGAATAAAGAAAGAGTCAAAATTGTTTGGGGCATGGAGGAATATAGGCATGCACAAGTTTACATTGGAACTAGAGTTTAAGGTGGGAGATAATGAGGATATTTTGCATGGTAAGGCTCCTTCATCTTCATCAATCAACATGATAGGAGGATATTTGATGAGTATAAGGAAGAAGGATGAAAGGAACAATTATAGCATTGTTATGAGACATCATGGACAGCCATGTGCTTGCAAAAGAGGGGACGCTACAACACAATTGGTAAGTTTACTTGGTTCTGATTTTTATCATGCATATGCTGGAAAAAAAATAGATTGAAGGCTGAATTTTATGGCTCAAAATTTTGAGGCATCTAGTCAATTGCAGCTCTTACATACAAGCATAATATTGCCCTCTTGGAATTTGTTTTGGTTCACAAAGAGGAGAGTTCATGCATGGGCAAATTCTGAAATCAATTGCTCCCAAAATTCTGAATTAACATGGCAGGTACAATAGTATATTTAAAAAAAAAAAATCCAGTATTGGTGGGGTTTGTTTGATGATGCATACATGTGTAAGGAAGCTAGCAAAGGGCAACCAAGGGAAGGATATACATCTTACATAAGGGGATCCCTACCAATGGGTTTAGATGATTATGATATGCACTTGCAAGGTATGTTTTCCAATTTGGTTAAGCTTGTTTTCTCTCTACAAATGGAAGGACTAATTTTCAAAATGAAAAAGGTTTGATATGGTATAAAGGTGGTCCTAGCACACTGTTGGAGCACACCTCCTCTAGTGCTTCTCCATGAGATGAATTTAATTATGGGCAGCCTTGCTAAGTATATTAATATAGTTCAGTTTTGCAGTCCTAATCTTTACATAAGGCATAAGTCCATGATGATTTATTGGGGAAGCATGGAGTAAAAGAGCCCATTAAGGATCAGGCTTGGTAATAAGCAAATTGAAACTTCTGAGTAGAGGCATGGCTGTGTTTTACTATGACAACCGACATATTTGCATGCACAATCTATGGGGGGAGGTTTCAACTCATAAGGGGACCTTCTGGATAAGTTCGAAGCATAAAAAGAGGTATGTTAGCTACTATTTTGAGTTGCATGACACATTGAGTTCTTTTAAGCAACATTCTAGGCACAGGTATGGCGAGGTAAGAAGTTCTGATGGCATTCCACAGATTATAGGAAGAGGAGAGAATGCAAGTATTAATTCTGAATCTTGTCATCATAAAGAATCGGAATTAAGAATGTACTTACAGCAACATCATGGAAGAAAGACTAATTTTTGGGGTACATTCCAGCTTTTGGAAGGTTTTGGAAACGTGTGTTTGGGTTCCATTCGCGAATAATAGATGTAGCACAGGCACAAAGAGGATACAACTCTCATTGATAAGCATTTGGGGACTCTTGATGAGCTTATGGAGTGTTACATGCATACATGGGAATGTTGATAAGGAGCAGCCTTTGGAAGGGCACATGGCGTGCACAAGGAGGCCAATATATGTTGAGTTGTACTACCTTGAGGCCTCACATCATGGTAAGTTTACAATATAGTACTTCGCTGATTTCTTTTTGCATGATTGGAGAGTTATAGCATGGCATTTGTGGGGTCATTACCCTCGGGGCAGCAAGGTAATCAAATTCTATTATGTTTTTTATTTCAACTTTTGGCCACATATTACTTCCTTGGAGGATGTAAGGGAAAGGAGCTACCTCATCCACCACTTGGTATTGAAAGGGGTGTTTGATTGGGAAAATATGGAGCCTTTGGAAGGCTATGAGGACACATCTCGCCCTTGGGGGCAGCCTCCAAAGTATAGGTACAACATGGTCATGGCTTTGTTGAGGGCTACCACTTCTTGGGAAGCAAGGACAAATTTTGGTTGCATTGTGGGACGTGTTGGCAAGGTGGAATGACATTCATTATCCATTTGGGGAAAGTCACGCTATGCTTCTTTGCAAAAGTTATTCCACTTAATAGTGACAAGGGCAAGGCTTTTTGAGCATTACAACAGGTTTTACTGCTTGGACATGGTAATTGGGCATATGAGCTTGCATTTACTTGAGGGCAAACAAATTTGGAAAGGGAGGAATGTAATGTCCCATTTTCATATAATTTTAATAATTAATAAAATTGCTCGAATAGTGATTTTAATCATTCGAAAATATAAGGCAATTTAATTAATTATTAAAATAGAATTATCTTGGATAATTATTCTAATTACCGGAAAAATGGTTGTTTTAACCATTTGGAAAATTAAGGTAATTTTAATAATTATTCTAAGGGGTTTTATAATTAATAAATTGCTTGAAAATTGATTTTTATCACTTTAATTATTAGAGCAATTTAATTAATTATTTAAGCAAGGACCTAGTTTAAAATAATTATCTAATTTGCCAAAGGGTAATTTTAATTACTCATTTATTAAGGCAAGTTATTTAAATAATTCAAAAAAAGGCTTAAAGTGAAAGTTAAAGGAATGTTGGCTTGGGAGTTAAAGCGAAGAAAAGAAATGATACTTTAAAAAGGGCAAGTGAGGCTTATGAGATATTTTACCTCCCCAAGTGGTTTGCCCCCCTTTGGAAGGTACAAATACAATGTGAATATCACAATTAAAAACATGTTGAATTTGATAAAAAAAAATTTATGCTTGAAGAAGCTATTGGGATGCATGCCCAATAGGTGTTTGCAGATTTGGTGTTGATTATTTTATAAAAGGTGTCTTTTGACGCCACCTTTGCTAAATGAGGTTTTGTTACTTGCCCTAAAGGGGCGATTTACTTTGAGAGGCTATTGAGAGGTTTTTGTGGATTATTTGAGATTCATTTGATGCATAATACTTTTGATTATCATTTGTATTAATTTTCCAAGTGTGACGACTTGTTTGGGATTGAAGGGTTTGATGTTTGAAGATGTAAATTCTGAAAACTAGGGTTTTTAGAATTTTAGAGCAACTTTCGGTGACCTTCCTATGGAAAGAAAATTCTGATTTTTTTTTTATAGTCATTATTTTTGTGATCAATTTGAGCTCTTATTTGCATCATAATTCCAAATATGGAGGGAGTTATGAATTTTTGAAGTTTTTTAGTTGTTCGTAGGAAATAATATTTGTTGAGGGCAGATTTGCAAGGGTTTCTTTCCGATTTAATTATTGCAGTAATTTTTTGAATATTAGCAATTGAATTGGATTAAGCTTGAGCAGTGAATAGAGTGGGAAAGAAAGACTTCATTTCAGCTAGTGTGGCGCTAAAGTTTGGAGAATTGAAACATTCATTTCAGGGTCTTTCTTCATTGCGGTAAGAGCCATTGGTAGCCAAATTCACAAGGTATTTATTTGCTATTTATTTCAAGGTGAATTGGAGTTAATTTTCAGTTTGGAGGTGCAAGTACAATAGCTAGGGTTTGCTGATTTTTTTAAATTCAGAATTCAAAAATTGTGGATTTTGGGGGAAATCCCGCTTTGGTTAAATCATCCCATTTGGGGACATTACAATTTCCTATCACCTTTAAATGATGTATGGGATCAAAAGACAATTACATTTGCAATTATTAACCTGACCATTTGTAGATTTTTGATGAAGGCACTTGCTTCTTTTGGGATTCATGATGTAGGATGTAATTTTGCTATTTTAAACCCTATTAATGTTATTAAAAGCAAGAGGCAACGTGCACAAATTGAGTAACTCTTGCTTGTAATGCCTTTTTAAGCCATCAAATCCTAGATGCACTTGAGATTTTGGTGTTGATTTGATGGATGCACTCCTGTGAGTCGTATCTTAGTAGAAGGCCAGATAAAGGGTATTTTGTGTTTTTTCTAATTGTAAGCCCTCCCTGTGATTGCATGGTCACCCAGTCAACAAGGGTATATAGGTGATATACATCATCATAGCTAGATCACGGTTGGTGAAATGGAGATACAAGAAATCTAAGATCTTGTTATTGGAGTTAATGTGTTATTGGAGTTAAGGTGATGAGTAGTACCTTGGCACGAGTAGATAATATCATTTAAGCCCCATACCTTTGCTATGTGTTGTGCTTCATGGAGCTCTCTTAAAAATCATATTTTCTTGCACGTCAAGGAAATACCCAAATAAAACCATTCATTGGGTATAGCAATGTGGTTGAAGCTTAAAACAATTTTTTTTGTGGGATTTGAAGTGAAGTCAAAGTGCTGACATAAAGATGATGCAAAGATGGAAGAGGGGATGATTGATAACCTTGCGCGAAAATAATTAGTGTCTTTTGGAAACAAACCATAACAAGTTTCAAGATTGGACACAGGCTACGAAGATAGGAAAACCGATTGAGGGAATGAGTATAGAGTGAGAGGAACTTGTGGGCGCTAGACTGTCTAAATAAGAATGAGGTGAAAGACTTGATGTTGTAGACGCTAGGTAAAAAGAATAAGGGCCTGGCATGGAACACCGTTGGGTGGGAAAATGAAAGCCAAATAATGGTGTTTGTGGTATAAAGCAATGAAGCATGGGAAACAAACAAGAAAAAATTAAAGGGGACGACTATAGTATCATTTTGGCCAGAGACATTGCAATTGCACAATACATTTCCTTTTGTGGATTGCTTGGACAATTTCAAGCAATATGATTCATTTCGTTGTATAGGTAGCAAACTATGGGTTGCCTTTGCTGCCTTGGTCCCTACCTGCAAGATTGATGCCCTCATTGATTTCTGACTTGTCTATGCAAGTGTCTCCAATTTTGATGTTGGTTTTGATAGCTCCCATATTGTCTTTGTGGTGATGGACGTGTCCAATTTGGTGGATATTGAGGAGGTTGAGGAGCCTATATGCAATTGAAACTAGAGTTGTGTGTTAGAAACTATGAAATCTCTACTTAAAGCTTCTACTCTAATTCAAATCACAATACCTCAGACTGGGCTAAGGAAAAGAGCAATCAAAAGCTATGAAAACAAAATAAATTATACCTTGTTTTGCCTTTGAAGATCCCTTCCTTGTTGGAGAAGATTTGCCCAATGGGATTGATTGCTTGAGGATGGATAGATTGTTTGATGCTTGATGTATTGTTGCTTGAATGCTTGATTATTTGATTGCTATGGATTGCTCAATATTTTGACAACAGTTTGGTATGATTGGATAGCTTGCTTGCAAGATTTCATATATTTTCCGAAGTTAGTTTGCATGGGGGAGTAGCTCAATTTATAGAGCCACATGGAAGAGATGAATGGCTAGGATTTAACCATGGATGATTTAGTTCAATGGCTGAGGATTGATGAGAGGATTAGGTAGTTATGATTTAAGAATTAAAAATTCATGGAGAAATCTAGAGAAAGTGGTGAGGGGATCAAGGTGGTATTTTAGTAAGTTCTAGAGGTAGTTAGGATAATTAATGAGGTTTCGGTGGGGATTAGAGGTAGGATTAACTAGGATTGTTAGTGGAGGTGGGTGGTAAGGAATATAAAATTCCTTAATAATTGTGAGGATTTGATTAGTGTTAAATAGGGTGTTGATTAGATGATCAATTAGGATGAGGGATAATGGGATGAAGGTGTAAGGTTGAAATGATAAAAGAGGATGTAAAGGGTGTGTTAGGTTAGTATTAGTGATGAATAACGATAATTAGTATCGGATGATGGTAAAATTAGTAATGATAGAGTGGAGAATTTTAGGTGCCTACAGAGCCCATCCAGATTGGTGTTGAGGAGACGATGGTGCCCATCTTGGCTGATATTGAGGAGAGGGAGGTGCTTATCTTGTATGATATTGGGGAGGAAGAGGGGACCATCCCCCTTGTAAAGGAAACTTTGTATCTTGTAATATCTTACTTAAGATCCTATAGAGCCCTGCAATTCTTCTCATCACGAGTAGTAGATATACAAAAATTACAAATCATGTTTTGCGGTTGTCGCACATAATATCGATCCAAGTGGCATTTTGAAGTTGAATGGTCCCACTTATGACAAATTTCGTAGAATTCGTTGTAGATACAAGGGCATTCATTGCAATGATGGCCTTCCTAGTTGCACTCTACACACCACATTGAGAACTCTCTCTTTGCCTTCTTGAATTTCATCCATCCTCCATAACACCTCATCTAACGTAACATCTATTTTTGCACTCACTGTAGAACTATCCCCGTAGTCCTCAATTTGTTCTACCTTTATTGTTATTGTGATGGCCTCTGTGTTGTTCGTAAATTGTGTCTGTACTATTGCAAATCGTATTCGATTTCACAATCATTATACAAACCAGTTTGCCTTGTACTTTAAAAGAGAAATTCATCTTGCTCATTACATCTGCAAATCTTTGATCGTACTCCAAAATTGATTCTTCTGGCTTCTGCTTGATCTCTTTTAGATCTTGATGCTTTGGCTCACAACGATTGATTTAGTTTTCACCCCAACTAGTTCTAACTTAGGGCCTCCACATTTGCAAATAAATTTTAAGGCTTAGCCAGTTTAAGCTTCTATGAGCTTGCATCAATGTCATCATGTTGTAGCCCCTTGATTTCCCACTTCATCTCGCAAGTTAGAAGATATTGTTTCGGACCAGTAGATTCGTCTTATGGTTGTAGAGTAACAAAAGACCTTGCTAGGATTGACATGGCTACTGCGAAAGGAATATTGATCATTGGCTTATTAGGTGTTATGTCTGCCATATTACTACTAGTTGGAATATTGGTACTTTGTCCTTCCGGATTGACAATCTCTACTGCGATAGTCTCTGAACTGATTTTTTTCTTCTCCTAGCTAACTTTTCTCTTATTTTGGTGGACCACTTTCTATCTTCCACAGTATTTTTGAAGAACTCTAGATTACTTGCTTCCACCTCTCTATCTAATTGTGATGTTGTGGGTTGTGCTCCTTAAAGATGAAATAGGTGTTTTTGTTTCTTGATCAGACCTTTCTCTAAACAAACTCTTAAACATGGGTTTCTCCTTCCGTTCTATCCAAACTTTCTAAAGATCAAGCTGCCTCCTAAATTTGTTACTACATTATTCTATTTCATTAGCTATTTTGATGCCTATGATAGTCCGATCCCTCTCCCATTCCTATTCTGAGACAAATTCTATTTCTCGGTCTCCAATTGCAATTCCACCAGGTTCATTCAGCTCACTTTGAGTCTCGAGCACTATCACTTCTGGTAGAGGCCTCCTATCTCTTGGTTCTTGTGATATCCTTCTTACACTTCTACTCGCAATTTTCTTCAGACATTCTGGATCTACAAGCTTATGTTTTACCCATCTCTTATATTGTCTCAATTCTTGTTGAAGCCCAGTTATCTTCTTTCCATCTTCTACCTTTTTTTGTTCATTCTTTGGTTTCCTTTTTGTGGGCTTCATCTTGCGTCCAGTCTCAACGGTTTACCTACCCTTCATTTACCCTTTCTTACATCACACCCCCATGCCGTTTTTACTTGAATACTCGTCGGTTAGAATCGAGTACCATGGCCTTTTCCACAACCAACATCTTTACTGGCATAGGGAGTTTTTGAAGACATGCCTTTTATTCCCCTAACAAACAAATCATATTTAGTATCAAACGAAATGTATCTTTGAACAACAAATTTAGCTACGTACATGTCAATAGTAGTCTTCACCCAAAGACCAATTGCTCACATTTGCAAATTTTCCAATATCTCCTCGTTCCACTCAAAATTCTCTGTTTTGCGAGGTTGAAAACAATAGTGCTTTAACCGTGACAACTATCCTGTTAGTAATTTGGGAAGCTCGAACCAAAACACTTCATATTTTCTCACCATATATATGCTCAGTGATAATTTCTTGTGCAGGGATCCCTAATACAACGAATTCTTTCTCAGAAAACTGATTTAGCTTCTCGTCTAGCCATCTCTCACTGTCTCTTTGACCAGGTAACCATCTTAACATTCTGCGGGTCTTGGCAACAAAACCATTATTAGTAGCGGTCCCCAAAAAGCCTTATTAGGACATGCTATTTTTTGTTTATTGTAGTTACGTCAATGTTCTCTCAACCAGAGTTAGAACCTTCTTGCAAATTTTCCAATTTCTCTTCGTTCCACTCAAAACTTTATATATTTTGCAATGTTGAAAACAATAGTGCTTTAACTTTTACAACCATGTTGCTAGTAATTCAGGGAGCTTGCACCAAAACACTTCATATCTCTCATCATATATATGCTCTGTGATAATTTCTTGTGCAGGGATCCTAAATACAATGGATTCTTCCTTAGAAAACCTATTTATCTTCTCCTTCAACCATCTCTTGGTGTCTCTTTGACTAGGTAACCATCTTAGCATTTTGTGGGTCTCAACAATGGAATCATTGTTAGCAGTGGTCCCTGGACAGCCTCATTGGGACATGCTAATTTTTGTCTATTGAAATTTCTTATGTTCGCAATGTCTAATCTAGAATTAGAACCTTCTGTAATATATACATTCAATCATAAATTACAATCTTTACACAAATTCAATTGTTACTGAGAGATAGAACCAAGTAAAGATACCCGAAAGAAACATATACTTGCTATAAACGAAGAATACACACACTCTTGTAAATTGGCTTCATATATTTAGCAAAGTACACATGCTAGGGATGCATTGGATATATTATGAGCAGTGCAATACAATCATTTCCAAATCTATCCATATAAACTTAACTAGCTCTTTCGCAATGAGAGCTATACAATATTTATAGAGTCTTCATGACTCTTCAGCTTCTTGATTATTCGTCTCTCCTCCTTTCCCTTCTTAGGAGATGTTCAAATTTCCATTTACTTCATCCAATTATATTAATTGTTACAAAATATACTTATATTGCAAATAGACACATACAAAATACTTGCGAATTACTAGTTGCAATTCCCTACCAACAAACTGAGATGCTGAAAGTAGGAGTTGTGATACAAATTTTATCCATTTTGATTAGGACTACAAGCCTTTGTTGGGTTTTAAGTGGTCACAAAACTTCTTGAATTGCTATATCATCAAATTTTTTCAGTTCAAGTATAAAAGCTGATTGGAAAGTAGATTTTGGTTTTACAAGGAAAGCTTTTAGCTTTGATGCAATCAATTTGAAGATAATCTTGTAGACCATATTGCATAGGGCAATTGGTCAGTACTGATCCATTTTTTAAGCATTTGCCATTTTATGAATTAGGGCTATTGATGTGTTGGAAAGTGGATATTGGATTTACAAGGAAAGGTGTTCGCTTTGATGCAATCAATTTGAAGATAATCTTGTAGACCATATTGCATAGGGCATTTGGTCAGTACTAATCCATTTGTTAAGCACATGCCATTTTATGAATTAGGGCTATTGATGTGGCTTTTTTTTTAAGCATCTGTTTCTTGCGTTGGGATTCTTCTATGACATCCATAAGGTCTCCTTTTAGTAGCTCCCAATAGTGCTGGTAAAGGAAGGCTGGAAATCCATTTGGTCTAGGAGATTTGTCTGGCTGAAAGGAGAAGGCAATTTGCTTGATTTCTTCTTGTGTGGCAGCACGTAATATACTGTCACTGTCTTTTAGATTTAAGCTCTTGGGGTTATGTTGGAGGAGCTCATGTTGATACATCTGTCTGTTATTGGAATTCTGTCTTGGAAGTGGTGTGGCATATTGTGCTATCTCACTTTGTTAAGTGATAATGGCCCTATCCTTTTGCTGCATTGAGTTTATATGTTTATTTAAAACTGATTTGTGATTATTTTTGGGTGTTTTGGTCTCCCTAGCACTTTCCATTGTAATTGGGTTGACCTACTTTTGGTCATTCATGAACATTAATATAATTTCTTTTGTTCTTTTTTGTGTGGACCTTTGCCTCCACTACCTATTCTTGATGAAGTCGCGGACAAGGGTCTCAATTAAGAGATGCCTTAGACTACACAACCCTTATAGTACACATCGGAATATGCAATAAAATGCATAAAACATACTCATATCTATATTAGCTTTTAGCAAGAAGGAAATACAATAGGCACAATGATAACTATGACACTGCAATCTCACAACGAGATGTGTTACAACATCAGATCTGTAGATCTTTGCATGCTAACTCATTGTCTTTGCAAGTGTATCCTAACTCTCAAAGCAATTACTCAATTATTCTTAAGCTCCAATAGTCTGGCCAATATCAACTGTCTCAACCTCTTCTCCTTTACTCCTCTTTTTTCCTCCCCTTGTGCAAGTGTAGGGGCATGCTTATATAGACATAAGACCTACCTAATTACATTAAGTGCTTTACACCCACTAACAACATTTAACACGCCTCAGTGTGCCAAAAAATATTAAATGTCTTTCACAATTCCAAGGCACAAACACGATATGACATAACACATCACTACATCACGGGCAAACCCAAATAGATCCTTATCAACTTCCCATGAATTACGAAATTAAATACCAAGCAATCGACTCCTTTCATAACACATCACAAGGATATGCGTCCAAACCAAATGCACACCAAGAAAGTTGCAAGACCTTGCAACCAAAAATTGCGTTGAAAACCCTTGCACTATTATCCTTGTATCTGCTCAAAAACATTACTGCATATTACTGCACATGCCCCAAATGACTAGAAAATCAGCGCATAGCTTGCGTAGTGAAGAACAAACTCATCCAAGGAATCTCATCAACTATGTTGCTTGTGTAGAAAAGAATCGAACTTTGCAAGGAACAAATAAAGGTAGACTTTTGAAAACACTTCGTAAATCTCTGCAAGACTGTGCTTGCGAAAGACTAAAATTACTTCTTGTGCACAACTTTGGAAGCTTATTTAGACAAACAATAGTTAAAATTGCGCACGAGAACAAACATGCAAAACATTACAAACATATGTGTGCTCGCAAGCTGTGCAAAACTACACAAGACACATGCACCCAAAAGTGGTGCAAAACAACACAAATAAGGTTTGTGCAATACATAAGACTTGCGCAAATTTACGAAAACAACATATGCACAATAAGGAATTTGCGCAAAACAACACTTATACAAATTTTCTAAACTATCATATTCTTGGTTAATGCAAGATTGCATGTGAACTTGGATGCTCTTGCATCAATTCCACACCAGACTATGCTATAGCTTGTTGTTGAATGAGGGATTGTTCTTGTGCAAAAGATTGGATGGAGAGGCTGTTATCTCTAATGTATTTTCGGAGGACATTGAGGTTGGCAGAGACAATAGAGGATTTGTTTGTAAGAATACCCAAACTTAGATATACTCCAGGGTTTGTGATGGGTTTTCAAACAATAGAGATTTTGAAGTTTTTTCTTGAATACTTTATTAATGATTGGACAAAGTGTTGTCATTGAGCTTGTTTGATACGTGTTTTGAAGGAGAGATCCAATGCTCAAAGATGAGGATTTTGTCATTTGTTTCAGAGATCTAGCTATTCCCCTATCTCCGATTACACCAAGTATAGATTCCTTCTTGTAATCCATGTCTATCAAGGATGTTGCATGTTCGAGTTGTAAGAGAGATACCACAACTATATGGTTGTATGTGATACCTCATTCATTTTCACCATTATATTTGATGTTGTTGAAATCACCCATGAGCATAAGAGAAAGGGAAGAGGAGGCAAAAATCCATTCTTGAAGTTGACTAAGTAGGTAAATCCTGTGGTTGTTACAAGGCGGGATTATGGGATATATAATATTGACAATACAAAATTGGATATTGAGTTCACAAGAAAGGAAAACAGCCACCAGTCCCCAGGGGAAGGATTGATGATTAGATAGAGCTTGGAGTGATCTTGATGGACTATGGTTCTTATTACATAGCATAAAATGGTGTGTTTGCTGCCCCAGTTACCTGTGAATCTCTAGGTCTTCATATATCTTGTGTGCACATATTTCAAAATCTTGGACCCAACAAAAACACGGCTGCCCAAAATTTTGATTTGGACTCACACTGTGACAAATAAAATAAATATATAAATTCATAAAATAAACTTAAATAACATGTAAAGTACTTGCAAAAAGCCCAAGAAACAAATTTAGAGAACAAACAAAATACTACAATGAACATCAGGAAATCATATGATGATTGATCATTATTATATAAAATTACAAATCCCTCAAAAAATTTACTACTACTTCCTCAAACAAGAAGATAAATTGTCATCCTCAGGAGTAAATACACCATCTAGTCTTTAAGCTGAGTTATGCCCATTTAAACATTTCATTGAGGCATTTGACCTCTCAAATCAAACTTCAACTGTTGAAAATCCTTCAAATCCAATGATGATCATTTCATGGCAGTTGAAAAATTGTTGCAAATGTGTTAACAATCTTGAAATTTGGCTAAGTTTTAATTTGAAGGGGTACTCTTATAACTATCCTCTTCATTATATTTCCTAGAAATCTGAAACTGCTCTTAAACATTTTGTACCCTATAGTTATAAAATAAACTTGAAGTATAAGAGTATAAAATATAAATATTTAAAATGTTAATATAACCCTTAGCCACCACTGTCTTATTCATCACTATCTTATTAGAAAACAAAGAAGGGCTGAAGAAAGTAGAAAATGACCATAAAAACAAAATTTGTTTTTTTGGCTGTCTTGTCTTTTGGTGAATTTTTGGCTCAGATTCATAGTTATTTACAAGTTATCAGCGATAACTCAAAAGGTGAGTCATAGGTGAGTTACTTGTCCGCCTTTCTAACTCTTGAGTTTTCGAGACGTAGCCAAGTACTTGTCGAGTTTTTGTACTAAGGCGGGCATATATTGTACTGTTCCCAAATGGGATGAATTAATGCAAAAAGGGTTTTTTCCAAAATCTGCAAATCTGAAAATGCAATCAACAAACCCTAGATTACAAAACAAGCTCTCAAAACCCTTAATGAACCCTAAAAACCCTAGGTGCCAAAATGATAGGGTTTTATGGGTAAAATCCAGCCAACAACTTATTCCAAAATAATTGAAAATGTGCAAAAAAATTTTGGAATTTAATTTGCACAAATAAGTACCCTTTTTAATCTATTTTCTAAAGCTCAAACACCACAATAAGATGGCAAAAAAATCTGATTTATTATCAAAATTACAGCCTGCTGTTTGGAGTGAAATTTCTCTTCCAACCCATGCCAAAAATAGCCACAATCCTCCAAAAAATACTAGAAAAATTCCAGCAACCTATTTGGGCATAGAAAATGCCAAAATAGCCCCTCTAGGTCAATCGCCCCACTTCCAAAGTGCTGGGAAAAATAGTAGAAAATAATATGAAATTTTTTTGCCTTTCGCAAGTGGAAAATCCTTCGAAAACCTGTCAAATAATTAAATAATAATTCTGCAAATTATTATTTTATTTTTCTCCTTCAAACCCTTCACAAATTGTCCCAAAACTTCACACAAATAATAAAAAAAATAACAAATAAAATCAGATTATCTGATTTGCGAATTTTAGATCAATTGAAGCCTTCAAACCCTAGATTCAAGCTCCTCAAGTGGTTCGCTCCACTTGCAAAAATAGCATAATAGATTAGCAAACTCAAAATGCAAGGAAAAGACTATGAAACCCTCATAAACATGCACACAAACCCTCCAAAGCAATTCACCCCACTCCTTAGGGCAAGAACAAAACACCTTTTAGATTGATCAATCACCAATAGTAGCGAACTTCTATTGAGCATGCATCCCAATAGTCTTCTTCAAGCATGAAGAACAAATTATCGAAATTCAGCATATCCTCCATTGTAGCCTTCGCCATGTATTTATAACTTCCAAAGAGGGTGAACCACTTTGGAAAGATAAAACACATTTCTTTTTCTTTGCTTTAGCTCCCATGTTGACATCTCCTTTTTGAATAATATATTAATTAATCGCCTTAATTAAAATTACTTTTAAGGCAAATAAATTAATAATTAATTCATTTAAGCACTTAAGTGGTAAAAACCATTTTTTAAATATTCTATTAATTAATTAATAATTGCCTTATAATAAAAATCACTATTTCGACAATTAATAAATAATTAATAAAATAATATTTCCCAAAAAGGACTCCTTTAGTCAATGGAGAACAGACTAAAGGTCTTCAAAACCTATTTGTTCATGATGTGGAAATGGGGACATCACATATATTGACAGTTAAAAAACTGCATATTGATTTCATTAGAATAGAGAACAACCATTAGTCCCCATGGAAAGGATTGATGGGAAGATAGAGCATACCTTGAGGGATCCCAAGGGACCATGGTCCTTGTTACAAAGCAAAGAATGTTTTGTTTGGTGCCCCTATTAATTTTTAATCTTCGAGTCTTCATAGATCTTGTGTGCATGACTTCTTGTAACTAAACCATATCCACCTTTTCAGCTTTGATATTTTCTTAAATGTAGAGATGTTTGTTGGGGACGTTTACCCCTTTTATTCTAAGAAGAATTTGCATTAAACAACTTGGGTGTCATAGGTGCTCACCTCCTTGGGGGATTGAAAATGTTTGATGTTCGAGTCCATATTACTGTGCCTCCCACACCTTTCTCCTGTGCTGGCTCTATGGCCTCAAGAAGAGCTTTCCTTATCTTTTTTATCGCAAATTTATCTTTGAGATCTCATATATCCAGATCTGTGGGAATGAGACCTATACCCACATGATATGTATGAAGGCCTTTTTTGCTTATGGTATTGGGCCTATTTCTTAAAACTGGATGAACTCAATGGCCTTACCAATTTCTTAGGGCTGAATGCTTGCATGTTTTTGTGTGATTGTTCCTTTTCTTGAGCAAGGTTTCACAAATTTATTCTCATGCATTGCTTCGTGTCAACTAGATTTATGCAGGACTCTATGAATACGAGCAGCTGTTTGAGGTTGTTTTTTGTTTCGATCTTGATTAGATTGATAGCTTAGATCTGGATTTTCCTGGGTTGGGCATACCTTGGCCAAATGCTTGTGTTCATGGTAGATTTTAACACCTAAACAGGATCCATTTGATTCTTCCCATGTCCAGCATGAGATGATCTAGCAGGGGGTTTTCTAGGTCCAAGTTCACACAGATCCACATGTAGTTCAGAACCCTTAGATTGATTGTGAATTTCACAGATGCTATGTTTTCACCTATTGCTGCTCTGATTTTCTTGAAGGTGCTCAATTGGGTTGAAGGTTGGGGACCAATGTATCATGAAAAGACTTGCCTTCTTTTAGGAACCAAGGACCTCCTTGAAAAACTTGATCTCCCTTATTTTTGGTTAAAAAGTTGCCAAAAAACAACCTTTGGGCATCATTAATAATTCCACTGCTCCTGTGGACTTCCAGTTTTCTTGAACTCAGAATCTCTGAGTTTTTGGGCCTGAGAAGGCACCCTTGAACAAGCAAATTAATGGTATTTATCTGAGCAAACATTATTTGCTCCATTTCATCCATGGTGAAGGAGACCTTGGGCGGTTTTTCCATCTTCACATAGCATCTGTTCTCCTTTTTTTCTTTTTCTTTTTCTTTTTCTTTTGAGAATATAGGTTTGATGACCGTCTTCTTTGCATGATTTTGCACAAAAGCCCACAGGTCTTCTCTGCAGATCTGCATCATCTCTTTTGGTATCACTATTTTGAAGTTTTGTTGTTTTTGCGATTGGAGTTGGTATACTTGCATTGGGTCCATGGGCACACTCGATGAAAGCTTTTGAGGCTGGCTGTCCAGCTGGGCTTATTGGGAGTAGGCCATGGCCTCCTCAAAGGCACAAATCTTAGATCCAATTAGCTTGAGGCCTGAAAATATACAGATCTAATTCTTGGTTCGGTGCTTTTGAAGTAATCGGGAATGGTGTGATCATGGGAGGGGTTAGGTGGGAGTCACTGCAAGTGATCAGGAGACACAAGCTTTGGGGTGGATATTTGAAGTAGTGGGTTCTCTCAAAATATTTTTTGGGGTAATGATGATCTCTACATATGAGGGGTATGGATGGAGGGGTTATTAGCCAGGACAAAACCATAGTTTTACAGTTACCAAATCTGACCAGATCTGGATTTTATGGCCGGCCAAGATAAATTCGGTCCAGGTCAGCCCTGTTATTTTCAATTTAAAAAAAAAAAAAGAAGTTATCTGCAGAAAAAGACAACTAACAACCTTAAATATTACATAATCTAAACATTTTATATTATAGTATTGATGTTTTTCATTGAATTTTTCAAATTTACATATTTAGAAAACTATGCTCATATATATATATATATATATTTATATATATTCCGGACCAGAATTTTCCTAACTTTTTCAAGAATTCCAAATTTTCAGATTATATATATATATATATATATATATATATATATATATATATTGGACCAGATTTTTCTTAACTTTTTCAAGAATTCCGAATTTTCAGATTTTTTTGCCCTCGAACAGATCCAGATTTCTGGACTTGGTAACAGTGGACAAAACGAAACCTTGGATGCATAGATTTATGCTTATCACTGTAGCAATTGTTCATGGGGCAGGACCCTGGATGAAGAGGTGTAGATTGGGGAACCCCATGGGTGAAAGAGTCAAGGATATGTCCTAGAGGACATTAGATAAGAATTTGTACTTGGTTGTGGCCATGGGGTGGGAGTGGTAGCCTATCATAAGCGGGGGAAGGTGGACATGGCATACTCAGTTTCAAAGTGGATCGTGGCATGGTAATTGGTAACTATTGGATGGCTGTAGGCGAAAGGGGAGTTGGAGGACTGGGAAGCTTTATGGAGAGTGAAAACCAAGACAACATGATAGGCTAGAGGAAGCTGATTGGAAATATGTAAGCCACAAATTTGAGAAATCAGATACTTGCTAGCAAGAACATAATCAACCATACTTGCACTGCACTTGGTGGGAAACAAGTAAACTTGGTGGAATCAAGGAAGCAAGGTAAACCCATTAAGAAGGTGAAAACTATATTACTCGCCTAGCTGTAGGAGGTATCTCCCATAAGCCATGACAATATTATCTGTATCAATTGAACTCCTTTGTAAACCAAACTCTACATGGTTAATCTCTTAAACGTAGAGCTTGTCGTTTGTGAGATCAAGTATAATAATTCTTGCCATCAGATCGACAATAATGCTGTGTTTTTCCTGCAGTTGCCTGTTGAGTTGAGACAATTGCCCAACTGCTGGAATCTAACCGTACAAACTGCTTTATTCCTTCATGGGCTTTTTGACCATCTTGACCTTGTAAGACCAAGGAATGATTCATAAGGCACAATGCTTGCTGAAGGTTTTGAAAATGGGGTCACAAGCTAATCAGAATTGATTGTGAGGGAAACTCCATTGTTAAACATGTTTGAGCCGGAAAAGTATTGGGATGGGTGACCTTCTAGGTAGTCCTGGTCATTCATCCCTATGAGCATCACCAAGATGCAATGAGTGTTGACTGGACCGTCCATACTCATGAGAGATGGGTTCTTGTGAACCACTACTCATTAAATATTGATCAAAATTGTGTGAAGATTTTTCTTCAATACATATGGCTTGAGATCAAGCGAGTTCTTTTGATTGTGTCCATTATGATTGTTGTTCTAATCAAAATATTTATGCAAAAACCTATGAATATGAGAAGAAACGAACTGAAAAGAAAAGAAAATTTTCATCACTGAAGATTTCAGTAATGCTTCGAGGTTGAAGCATTTCAAGAGGGGGGTCTTGTAGCATTCTTTGTTGCTACACACACCCACACACACCCACACACCCACACACACACACACAACATGCACATGCACGTGCGCACTGTGTGCACACACATACACACGCACGCACGAGTGTACACATACACACACATTTTATCATAAACTATTATAAGGTTATATATTTAATTGCACAATATAAATATCCTTCTAACATTGTTGTAAATATCATTTTTCTTTCTTTAAGAAAATTAACATTGTTGCACAAATGCATCTAGAGGCATGTCTTAGAGATTGGTTGGCATTTCAGTGTTTTTTATATCTAATTTGTACTCTTGACCATATACATGATGAGATATCAAAAGAATAATATCAATATACTTACTCGTTTTTTGTTAACATCTAATTTTTTTACTTCAAAAAGTTTTTAATGTTTTTCTAAAGCTATATTAGGCTGTTTAATATTTTTTCTCTAAATTATATCTATATCCATTTGATTTCAATATCAGATTATTTTAGCATAATTACTAGGATGATATTATATTGAAATCAAATGGATATATATATATATATATATCTCGTAACTATGATAAAATAATCTTATATTGGAATCAAATGGATATCCATTTGAATTCAATATAAGATTATTTTATCTTACTAGGAGATGTGTACGGGGAGATGGGGATGGGTACCAATATATCACTTTTCTAGAAAAACATGAGATGAGTTATCGGAGACGACAAATTATACATATGTTTTTGTGAAAAATGGTGTATCGGTTCCTATCCCTGTCTCCCCATACTCATCTCATAGTAACTATGATAAAATAATCTTATATTGAATTCAAATGGATATATATATATACGTAAAAAAGCTTTTGGTCTGTTATATCCTCAAGATTATGATTATGCAACCATCAATTGTAAATAACTAAGCTAAAGAAATATAATATTGTTATTATTTCTATCAAGATTATGGACTATTTTACATGTCAATTTAACCAGCTTTGGAGCTAGCTCATACTTTGGGTCCAGAGTCTAAGTACTGGGTATGCTTGGAAAGTTTTTTTTTCAATAAATTCACATATCATGTCTTACATGTTGATTGGTTGAATATCATCCCAAATTTAGGGATTTGGTGAGTTTTTTAAATTGAGGTTGTAATGTTTGTCGGGTTTTATTTTTTTTCACAGCTATCATCTCATAGTCACTAGGAAACTCAGGTTCAAGGACAGGGTCCCCATCCCTGTACCTTTTCCCATATCTGCTCGTGACTATATTTAAACATAATATAGTCACATCCTTATTCATATAATTCCTGTATCCTATGTCAATATGACATCTGTTCCTGTCCCTGTGCCGTATCCCACATCTCCTAGTGGCTATGCATTGTCTTAAACTGCTTCATTCAGATCATAAGTGGAGGATATCTAAGAACTTATGTATTGGTTTCAGGTGTGAATTTAAGATACTGAAACATAGTTCTTATAAATGTTCTATTGGAGGCTTTGTTGATAACATTTAGTAGTCTTCATTTGTTTGACGGGAGATGTGATTATGCTTAATTTCGAACAATGTTGGGGCTAATCACTACATTCAACATACAATTTTGTCAAAGCCATCTGAAAAGCAAGGTCTAGAGAAATGTATTAGCAAAAGTAGTAACAATCAAAGAAAGATAGAATTAAACCTTCCATATGTATGATATGCTTATCCTATTAGAATAAATAGCTTATTTGTTATAAGCTGGTTAACTTATTGTTAATCTGATTAGCTTGTTAATTTGTTAGTAGGTTGTGAAGCCTAATTTGGTTTATGGTTTATGGGCTCTCCTATTTTGCAAGCCTTCCTATGAGCTATTTATTTGGCTCCTTTCATGCAATATTACACGGCTTGTGACTTAATGTTTACACGTGAATAATTTTATGGTTTCAGAGCAATAAGATCTTGAGCCTGGGAGAAAGGAGCTAGAGTTTTTTTAGTTAAATTCATTCTTGGTCAAGCTTGGTGCTGAAAGAGTGGATGAAAGCAAACAAAAGGTGTTCTTTGAGAGATTCTGTGTGAGAAGAACGCAGCAGTAAGAGGACGTTCCAAGCAAGGGTGTTTTGCTGAGTAGAAACACATTCCCAGAAGGCATTTTGCTGTTATTACGTTCTGTTTCAAGAGTGCAGCATAGTAAGACAGCCATTCAAAGTGGCACAATCATAAAGAAAGCATGACAGCCTCCAAGAGGTATGTGGAAACCAAACAAGAGGCGTGGAGGTAGTGTAGCGCAATCACCAATCCAACTACAATTCATTTCTCTTATTTATGTTCAGTATCTTTTCAAGGAGGAGGCATGGTTTGCTGTTTCGCTCAGTTTTACAGCTGTTGAAAGGCGTTCTACAGCCGTTGAGGCTTGGCTGTGCCTGTGTGGTGTGTTCCAACAACAAACAAGACGTTCTGGTTGAAGTTGTGTGGCCACATTCATCTTGCTGTTTTCTTTCACCTTCTTGCTGTTTTTCTCAAGGATTGAAGTGCTTGGGAGAGGAGGAGGAGGCCACTATGCAGCAACAGGTTGCCATTTCCATGCAACACATAGGTTGCATTCTATTGGTGCATTAAAAACTCATATTTTTTAAGCCAAAGTTTGCAGTTTTATAATTATTTACGGCAAAATTGAGATTTTTAAAGTTTGTAAAATTTTAAACCTTAAGTTATAATTGGTTACCCTAAGCATTTCCTTGAAAACCCACGGTTAATTCTGTAATCGAAAAGCCGTAAGGAGAAAACTGCTGAAAGTTTGCCACATTGTCTGTTTTGAAGTCCTAAACTGCATTCAAAAGAAATTTTTGCAAAATAGTGTAAAACTTGAGATTTAATTGTTTCCGTCTTTTTTAGGCAATTTAACGGAAACTGATTAATTTAAGGAGTTTTCTTTTCTAAAAGCTACTAGCATTGTCCAATTTTAGAGTAGAATCAATGAGCAAAAGAAATCTTTGTAAAAGTCATTATAGTTTTTCCTATTTAATTGTTTTACTGAAAAACTAGGTTAAATGGCTAGTTTACAACACTTATTGTTGTCAGATTCCCATAAATTGACCGACAAATTTTTTAGTTTATGGAGTCATAAGATACAATATGTGAGTATCAAAATCTTGATCGAATAGTACTTGCCAAGGAGAGTAGACTAGATGACGAACTTGATAACTTTGAAAAATGTCATCGAAAAATCTTAATGTTGAAACTTTTAGTCGCTGATAACTTGATACCGGAAGTTAGAAATAGGTCCATTGCATCAGATTTATGGAAACATCTTATGACAAAATACCAGGTTTTTGAAGAATTTGTTGTTTTCAACTAGAATGCTGGAAGGTGGGTCCATTTTTGAATTCTTATTGCAATTGAAAGACATTTGTGATCAGTTAAAAGCGGTGAATAACCCTGTGGATGAGCAAAACTTGATTGCACTTGTCATGCAGAATTTGTTGTCATCATATGATTCCTTTGTGGAGTCGTTGCATATGATTTCAAAGACATAGACATTGGATTTTGACAAGTTGTCAACACTTTTCATGCAGAAGGAAAGAAGACAAGAACACTCAATTGCTTCAACATCAATGCCTACAAATATACTAGTATATAGATTTCATTGAGGATACTAGTAGTAATGAAACTGTTTTCTTAGGTGATGGATGGACACATGATATTAAGGGATGTGGGGATGTACAAATCATATTTAATAACGCGTACAAATATATGTTTTATAATGTTTGATATGTACTTGATATGAACAAGAATCTCTTATCCATAAGTGAAAGAACCAAAAACAAACTTGTAGTAAAGTTTGAAGGAAACAAATGTAAAGTAACTACACTCGATGATGAAATAGTTGCTATTGGTACAAGGGAAAGGGCTCTGTACAAACTTGTAGATCCTAAATCAGTGGATTCTAGATAATCTACAATAGGGTATATTTTCACTCTTGGTTCAAGAGCATTTTCATGGCAGAGAAAGCTTCAGAGTACAGTTGCATTGTCTTCTACTGAAGCTGAGTAAGAAGCAATTGTTAGTGCAGGTCGAGAGCTGACATGGATCAAATTAGTATTGGAGGATCTTTAACTTGATTCATCAACACCCACACCTATCTTCTGCAACAACTAGAGTGTACTAAAGTTGATGAAGAATCTAGTTTTTCAAGCTAGGACAAAGCACATTGAGGTTCATCACCACCACATCCGATAGTTGGCTAATAATGAAGATATGCGTCTTTATTATTGTCCTACCTCTGAGCACCCTGTTGATATTATTACTAAACCTCTGAGTAAATATAAATTTGTAAAATTTAGAGATAAGCTTGGAGTTGTTTCCGGTTCAGTCATTAAGGGAGGGTATTAGAATAATTAGCTTATTTATTATAAGCTCAGTTAACTTATTGTTAATCTTTTTAGCTTGTCAATTTGTTAGTAGGTTGTTAAGCCTAATTTGGTTTATGGTTGCATGGGCTCTCCTATTTTGTAGCCTTCCTATGAGCTATTTATTTGGCTCCTTTCATGCAATAATACATTGCTTGTAACTTAATGTTTACACGTGAATATGTATGATATGCTTATCCTTGATTGCTCGTGCAAGACCCCAAAGGAGTCAGTCCTTTCTTGTTAGAGTATTAGTTTAAGTTGGACGAACCTCAAATATATGAATGCATAAAGTTCACCAATTGTATATTTGTTTCATTCCGATTTGAGATTTAGATATTGATTTTTGAGGACAACTAATGCTGTACTTTATGTAAATCTAATAAATGTGCACAATATTTAGTTTGTTACACCAAAGTTTAACAGATTTCAATATCCACCAAACTTTTATGGATTTCGGCCAACTTTGTAAATGCAGTTCAGGTTTGTTCTTATTGAGACAATCAACACAACTTGTATGATTTAGTGATTAAATGATTCAAATATAGGTTAAGAGGGTTATACTTCAACCTATTGACTTCACGGTGTTGCTTGATAATTGACTACTGCACAGGGAACGAATTGGTTTGTCCATATTCATTCTTATGAAAATGGTATCTAAGATAATTAAATTTAAGGTTTTATTGCTTCATATGCTCTAGAGTTTGAGTACTGCACAGGGAACAAGTTGGCTCATACATATTCATTTTTATTAGAATGGCATCTAAGATAATTGAATTTAAGGTTTTATTGCTTCATATGCTCTAGAGTTTGCTTGATAAAAGTAAAGGTTGTTCACTTCTATAACATATTGGTCTTTCTTTATTGGCTAACAGGTTATCAGTGGTCATTTGGGCTGGGTGAGATCTATTGCTTTTGATCCTGGTAATGAGTGGTTCTGCACTGGCTCAGCTGATCGAACAATAAAGGTACTGTGGGACTCACAGGATGGTAAAACATCATATACAGTCTGGGATATGTATCTTGTAAAAGCATCTTCTGAATTCTGATGTCTTTGTAATGTTTCATTTGAACTTTCTTGGTGCATGCATGTTAGAAAGGGAATTTATTGACTTCCAAACTTACATTTTACATTGGGATTTTATGCTATACTTGGGTGTTCAGATTGTTGTCATTAAACTTGTGTCTTGTGGGTAATCATGTAGATAAAAATTTATTGGCATGGGGGAGACACGGGATGCCATCGAGGAGAATGATCCACTATATTTTTGCTATTTTTGAGAATTATATTCAACAATCCCAACCTTTCCTTCCAAAAGGACTGACCATTATTGTTTTTCTATATCTTGTCATTTTAAGATTGTGATCCTCAAATTTTCTCAAATATCAACCTTGTGGTATTATTGTGTACCCTGCAGCATTAAAATTTATGAGGGTGCTGATGTTTCTGTTATCTTGTTGTGTCTAGTGTTGGTTAGTTCTTTAAACATCTTATAAACTTCTTGCTCCTTCTATCATGAGGTTATGGCATTTTGAATTGATTTGTTTATTATATTTGACATAGCTACATGATTGTTTATTTAATTTAGTTACGTATTCCTTATCATAAGCTTATGATATTAAGCTTATCCTATAGATAAGGGTGTCATGTCCCCCTTTTGGACATGAAGTAATTGAAGACCCTTAGCCTCACTTGTTTCCCAAGGGCTAAGGAAAAAGAGAAAAAGAAAAGGGAAACACTTTGGTTTCTTAGAGTAATTATAAAAAGCACTTTATTATTCTAATTTTCACTCAAGTTTGTGAACTGAGAATTTGATTAAGAAGAGGAAATTAGTATCGTGTTAGTGAATGAAACCAAATAAAAAACACACTAAACTAACATTTTCATGCCTAGTTACTAGGGTCAGCTTAGTAACAAAAGAAAATGACAAACACAACTAAAAAGTAAAGAAAAACAAGAATTCTTTCACCTTCCTTGGATGCTCCAAATAACTTTGTAGTAGTGGCTTGCTCAGTTTTGTGCTCATGAAGTCCTTGGCAATGGAAGCTTGGCTACCTCCATCTTTCCTTGGCACCTTTGGCTTTGGCTTGGAATCAATTTGGCATAGTAACACTAGTTTGTATGAAGCTTTTGGAATCAATCATGCATTATAACTTTGCACAAATTCAGCTTAAAAATGATGTTCATGGCCTGTCTATTTATAGATTTTCAAGAATGACCGGAATCAACCATGACCGTCCATCTTAAGATTGAGATGTGTGGTCATGGATTAATTGAATTATGTAATTAAAATCCATAATTATCTTCATCATGACTTTGGAAGAAGGGACATTAATGAGGTATGGGAGGTAATAAAGAGGCATGGGAGACCCGTAATCTTGATATTTATGGAATTTATGGCCTAGAGATGTCTTCTCAAGAAACGATGTCACTTGATGATGCAGATATTCAATATTCATTTCTAAAAACAAGTTTTCAACAAGTTTCCATGAAATTATTAATTAGGCCTTGATTTTGATTAATTAGCTCTTAAGCATGATTAAATACTTTGTGCACAAATTACTCAAATTGATCAGAATGCTTTGTTATTGGTCCAAAATTTGACTGGATTAGAATTGAAAGTCAAGGTCAGATGCACTAGATCCGTTATCCCATTTAGGATGTTGCCAACACCAAATAACAAAGACACGCATCTTGTACAAGAAATTTGATAGAAAAGAACAATCCAGAGCACCCAGGTGCAAAATTGACATTTTGACTCGAAATGATCTGATCAAAGTTGGTCTATAAATTGTATTGCCCCATTTAATGATACTCTGGCCAAAATTGGCACTTGAATATATCAATTTCAACTCATTTAATGTGTTTTAGTGTTTTTAGGCCAAATTGTGCACTTTTGTGGAAATTGGTCAAAAGCCTGGTTAGAGGTTATCGGTAGTCAGATTTAGGTGTCTACAAAGTTGTGTTCTTTTGAGGGTCATGGGAGCCCAAGGACTTCAGTGGAAATTATAAGAGTTACTTTTTTTTAGATTTAAATTAGATCCTTCCCTCCAATTTGGTGCCACTCTCGGGGAGGTGTATAAAAGGAAAGCGAAGGATCATTTTAAGGCATGCTAATTTGGATATTCAAATCCTGGACTTTGAGCACGAAACGCTTGAGCCATTGCCTTGAAGACGGAAACCTTCAAAACAAAAAGATTGAGGACGCAAATCCTCTTTCTTCTGTGGGACAACTTTATTTAGGCGCTGCCATTGTTCTTCAAATTCAAGAAAAAAGACAAAATAAAGGTTTTTCAGGTGGGTGACTTGCTTGTAGAGGTTGACGACTTGATTGGGGTTTGTTTTGCACATACTTGGGTGATTTTGTGCTCTAAATAATATTCTAATTTTATGGTATTATTTTTGCACTTGGGCGATTTGATTTGGAAGGGTTTTGACCTTGTTGAGGGTCATTTCTTTCCCTAATATTATTCTGTAATTTTTATATGATTTTTCCAGCCTTGGGCGATTTGGAAAAATGACTTAATTGAGGGTTTGAAGTCAAATATTGATTCTAAAAATATTTTGGAATTTTCTATATTATTCTAAATATTTGTTGTGGTAAATTCAGCTTGTTGGTGAAGGAAAAACATCATAAAAAGGTATTTAATTGCAGTTGTATTTTTCTATTAATTTTGAAGACCTATTGAAGGTGAAACTCCATATAATTTGTCATCAAAGGGCTGCCATAAATCATAAATATTTTTTGAACCTAGGTGTCTAGGGTTTGAAGGGCTCATGTGGGTTTTTGAAAGGTTAATCTTTGCTGAAAGGGTTCACAATTGATTTAAAGGATGTAGCATATTTTTATGCTAATTTTGGAGTGTGTTTACAGCTAGGGTTTGCTGTCAGCAAAATCAGATTTTCTCTTTTTGCTAGTGTTTCACATAAAAATCAGCGTAAAGGGAATTTGTCCAATCTGGGGACATTACAAAGGGATAGTTAAACATGTCAAACTTTGCTATTTTCCCATTCAGATCTTTGTGATATTCTGATGGTAATTTTGCCACAAGTTACTGAATTTATTGGAATATCAATACATATCATGACAAAGATGCTCACACATTTATAACGAACTTAACTTGTACTTATAATGACTAAAATTTGAAATTCATATTATAATGAACTGAGTTCTTATGCTAGAATTTTTTCTTTCTTGCTTCAAGTGCTGCTAGTTGCCTGATGGGAAATAGTAATAGCAGTTTTTGAAAATTGTTTGTATTTTTAGAACAAAGAAAAATTTAGAATCATTTGCTTGGTGGCATGCTACATATTTTTAATCTTCAGTTCCTGGTTATTTTTGTGGTGTTACCTATTTTAACATTTTTTTTGCTTGAATGGTATCATGCAGATTTGGGAAGTAAGCACAGGAAAACTCAAGCTTACATTAACTGGACATATTGAGCAGATAAGAGGTTAGTTAATATGAAAACAATACTTTCAGTTCAGTCAAAATAATAGCTTTCATGCAAGCTTAGAGTTTCTCTTTTTTTGTCATGATTTTGTAATATTTCTGTGTTTCAGGTTTGGCTGTAAGTTCTCGACATCCTTATGTGTTTTCTGCTGGTGACGATAAGCAGGTCAAATGCTGGGACCTTGAGTATAACAAGGTTTGTCTCATCAAAGTATCATCAGAATGCTGTTTTATCATCTTGCCTTGTCTGTTTTGACATCATGGATTTTCTTATCATTTCACTAATAATATAATCAATAATGCAGATTATCCGGTCTTATCATGGGCATCTGAGTGGTGTTTACTGCTTGGCACTTCATCCAACATTGGATATTCTCTGTACTGGGGGTTGTGCTTCTGTGTGCAGAGTATGAAACCTTTGTTATTAGTACCCTATAGATTTTTTTTGTGGACAGCATTGAATACTGACATAGATCTTTGATATTCTCTCAGGTTTGGGATATACGATCCAAAGCCCAGATATTTGCACTCAGTGGCCATGAAAATACCGTGTGTTCAGTTTTCACCCAAGGATCGGGAATTTGAATCACTATCTTCCATAAAATTTTCATTGACAGATTTAGAAGTAGTCTAGAATCTAAGGTTGAATGGGGCTTACAAAATTAATTTGTGTTGTTAGATCGGCGAGTATATGGAGTTGCATATGGAAGTCTTATTCAGACAACTGAAAATTCATATTGGTCATGTTATAAAGTACTATATAATTGGGCTTGGCTTTTGCATTGATCATGAGCTCTATTTTTTTAGGAACGGTTTCTTATTTATGCGTTATGTAATGCATCCTGCCATGATTTTGTGATTTAGGGATTTTTCTTTACAACCATGCTCCTAAAAGGGTTTTGGTTCATAACAATCTATGTGCCAATCTCGTCCAAGATTGTCAAATGTTAAAGAACAGTTTCCATTGGCATTTTCATAATTGCACGTACTCAAGAAATAAACACGACTTTATATAGCTTCGTAGAGGAAAGTTTATAATGTTCTCTCTATGGAAGAAACAAAGAGATCAATTTGATATAGACACAAAGTGCACAATCCATGACTAAAACGTTATGGGTTGCCCAGTTGCCCATGTGTAACAACACATTGAAGCTGTGCTGGTCTCAGAAAACTGATTCCAGAACAGCTATTATGCAAGGGCAGTGATTCATCAAGAAGATCCTTGTGTAACCGATGTGATCAGACTGCCTAACTAATCAATCATAAAGGATGAAAAATGTCACCCAACTTATCTTACAACAATAATGTCTTAAGACACGTAAGGATTAATTTCAGAAGCATCACCCTGGAAACTGTAACTGCAAATCACTGCTGCTGATGATGGTGTCCAACATATATTAACTTAATAATTGCTTTTAATGTTGATTCTAGTCTATGAGGAAACGACTTTGGGCTTCCTATTACATAGAATTTGCTCTCCTATGTGAGCAGTGTAAAAGATGGCAGACCAAACTTGCTCTTCCAGGGTTCTTCAGGGGAGCTGAGATTCAATGCACTGACCATACCTTTAAAGGGGAAATGCCTTGCAGCTTTCCCCACATATGATGCGTATGCACAACCAATATTAATATTTTGGTCTTCAAATTGAACAATAATTAAGGTCAATCGAGAATCAACAATCATAAAATTTTCCGATAAAGTGAGCTGATTTGAGATAGTGACAAGAATTACCAAACAAGAGAAATAGACTCTTGCTCTGGCTCAACCACTAACTAGAGAAAACCAAAGAAATCGATGGACCGGATCATTAACTGTGCTAAAGATGTATATCATGGGATCCGTAATCAGCATGAATATTCCATAGCTAACTCATCTATGTGAATCTTATACTTATTCTAACAAACTTGATTGTTATACTTGCTGTTTTGTATCAATTATGCACTCAAAACAGACATTAAATGTGCTTTAAATGGAATTGGAAAGTACTGAATTTACAAGGAAAAAGTGATGTAGCACAGACAGTAAGTAAACTACTGAAATAACACAGCAAACAGAATTGCAAAGAGACGCAAGATTACCCTGGAGAAACCCAACTTGGGAAAACTCCAGAAGAGTGATGGATTTCCTCCTCTTGCCACTATCTCTTCTTCAGTTAAAAGGGGTACTGTCTTCATGAGGCCTTCACGGGCATTCATTATAATACAACTTTCCCAAATCCCATACATTGCTTTGCCACTTCCTTACATACGCTCTCTTACACACAGTTCAATTCCCAAATGCAACAACCAAGAACTGCTAGGAGAACATTAATGAATACATGAATGAATCACCAACTGATTCAAACTATTGCTGAAATACTCCCTTATTGTTTGCCTCTGCTTCACCTCAAAAACATACATATAATACCCAAAGGCCTGAGAAGGAAGAAGAAATGACTCATAAATGGAAGAGAAAACGTTTGCATCCATTATGTTGTCCGCGTGCGAAACCGCTGCTTACTGCACGAAACCGCCTCCTGCAGGAATTGGCGGTTTTGTCATCTTTAATGAAACTCCAATTTTTTGAAACAGGAACCTACTGATGTCTTCTCATCCAAGGTGTCCTGATCACCTCAGACCCGACTTTGTCTTTATAGACTCCTCCGTCCCTCTGTACGTATCTGATCAACCTTCTTGACTGCAACTTTATGGGAAACAGCTACTAGAAAGTGTTACAAGTGGCATATTAAATCTTCTTGAGAATAGTTGACTAGTTAGCTTATCTTGCTAACAGTTCATGATCCAAAATTTGGATCATCACGTGTGTAACTATGAGATACTACTGAGAAGATGTTCTATTGTTGAGGATAAAATACAGAAACTGATGAGTCTGATACTAAGCCATAGCACATGAACTGAGTTTTTTTACGGACAATGGGTCATAGGCAAGTTGATGGATCCTTTCATATTGAAATTTCTTTGGTATTACAATTTTCAATAATATTTTTCTTTTATAGTTAAGTAAGATGATAATTTGGAGTGTGTTGATATTCTTTATTCCAGGATCCGCAAGTGGTGACTGGCTCCCATGATACTACAATCAAGTTATGGGACCTTACTGCAGGCATTTTGCTAACTTTAATTAGGAATGGCTTTCATTTCTTATTTAAATAGCAACTTTGAATTCTTAGTTTCTCTATGTTTCATTCTGGACAGGAAAATCAATATCCACTCTTACATATCACAAGAAATCTGTTCGAGCACTTGCAGTGCACCCTATTGAGTATTTTTTTGAACGATTTTACAATTATACTTTTGCATAGAAAAGTTCTTTAAAGACAGTCTTGAATATATTGAATCTTATAACCTTTTTGGCCAACTATAATATTAGATAATATTATGTACTGTTTTTGCAGGCACAATTTTGTATCAGCATCTGCTGACAATATCAAGAAATTCAAACTCCCCAAGGGAGAATTCTTGCACAATATGTTGTAAGTCATTACAATTTTTCTACTTCCCAAGTTATCTTCATATTTATAGAAAGATATTCAATCGCTTATTTTAAATGATTTTGGTATATAGTATACTTATCAATATTATGAGAATTGCCTCATCTGTGTGAGGAGTCATGAATCCGAGTCTGAGGCGACGTTAGTGAGGTTGTAGCCTTGAATTGCAGACTCAGCGAGTCTGCCTTCAATGCTTGTGGCAGACTCTCCAGTCTTTTTTTTCATTTTAAAAAAGAAGCCTCAAGTAATTGAAAAAAGAAAAAAAAGATAAACATAAAAAGGCCACTTAATCCTTAGAACACCCAAATGACTTTTTGAACACTCATTTGACTTGCCCATTTTGCTTTTTCACTCACTGAGTCTGATTTTTCAGTTTTGCTTAAAGAATCTGATTGTTTATGTGGAAGGGGTAGATACACATTATTTTTTTTTTGGTGTATAAGTGTGTATGGTAGATGTGATTGATTAGGTTTGAGTGTATTTAAAGTTGATTTGATATGGAATGCATGTTAATTGTATTTTCCTCTAAAATGTGTTATCTGTTCTATGATTTTTTAGAAGAGTTTTTTTTCACGAGTCTCAGACTGTCAAATCTGAGTAAAAAATTAGCTTGCATGGATGGTTCTAACAGGGTTTCTCTTTGGTTTATTCAAAGCATAAATGGTTCTTTGGCACTTTGGGTTGTTTCGCTGAGTCTACACGTGCACACATGCACACACGCACACACTCCATTAGTGAAATGAAATATAATTTTCAGATATATATGAGAAGGCTCCTAAAGACAAAAATAAAGAGAGACAGAAAATATAGTAATGTCCTTGAACGACCAAAGTAGATCAACGATACTTGAAAGTAATGAAGTTACAATGACAAGTAGGAGTGTTAAAAGAACTACATGAGCCAAAAAAAACTAAATGTTAAAAAAAAAACTAGAGGGGGTGAACCCAAAATGGCTTAGCCCTAAAAAAGTGGAAAAGGTAAAGCCATTTGGTCCAAGTGCAAATAACCATATGAAAGTGAGGTGACTCAAACAGAGAATATCAAAGCTGGCTCTAATTTGTGTCGAAGTCTGAAGCAGATTGACCAAATTTACGATCCATCATCACAAAAGAACCAATGTTCCATGAGGATGCATCCCCTGCCCTCTGGGGCCGTCGTGGACATTTGGGGATGAGTACGGGACATCTCCCCATGTTTTCTTTTTTTCTGCTTTTTTTTCTCACGTGCACGATGTTTTGGAATTTTTTGGTGTCCCGATGATGTCTCCTGTTTTAGTGGGGGTATTTGGGGATTCCCCGTCAACAGTCTAAAAAAACAGAAAGCAAAACTATAATTTGTAAAATTAAAAAAAGGAGCATTTTAAATGATCATTTGTAATATAACAATAAGACATTCATATTTACAATTTTGTATACGTATTTAAAATATTTCACTCAGTTTTCAATGGTGAATGTTGAATGTTCATTGTCATATATGTCAATGTTATTTGACTTTTAGCTATTTAGAATGTTATGGCATTTAACAGTTTAATTATACAATTGACAAGCTGTACAATAAGTTTTTTTATAATTTTATTCTAAAATATAAGTTTTGGAACCCCGGGTTTAGATGGATTGGCAAGGTTTGATTATCGCAAGCTTGGTCAAAGGGTTGAAACCTAAAGAGGTACAAATTTGAGCAATATATAAGGTAAATGGTAAAACAATCTCCTTTTGGACTTCTACAAGAGGGGTCTCATACGCCAAAGTGGTTTCTTGCTTGGTGGTGACCTAAAAATAGTAAATACATGCATGCTATTCGCCATCCCTAAACTCTGGGAAGTTTTTTTACTGTTCTGGAAACGTGTCGCCCCCATGTGGAAACTTGGATAACAACATAGGATCTGATGATGTCCATAGAAGAACACGGACTAAGGGAGCCTAGCTGCACAATTGTAGGAGGAAACATGGCACTGCCCCTAGAACTACTTTGAACATCCATAGAATTAGTGATGTGTGCAAATCCATGTAGCGTGGATTGTGAGTGAGAGGAACTAGATGGCCCTTGATGCTGGAGAGTGGTTGACTCTTCACACTTGATCCGAGAATATGAGGATTGAGGCCCCATATCACTAACTTATCATTAATGGTTGTATTAAGCTGAAAGGATGCCATCAGCCTGGTAGTCGTAGCAGCCCCCTCTACGGCCCAACATTTGAAAGTTACAGCCTCCTGAAGGTGAAGGGCCAAGCACTGATGGTTGGGATAATATAAGGTTCTCCTGAGTCCTGAGTCCATTTACAAACAATGATACCTTTACCAGATTTCAAGTAGACAGGGTACCTGAAAATAAATGACCCGTATTGTCCCTTTCTAGTAGAGAACACATACGTAAAATTGTATCACCTTGTAGAATCTGATGGTCTGTCTCAACTTGTAACTAGCAGGAACAAACCGTCAATTGGTAAAGAGGTTTCTAATTTTTTTTTCTTCCCTTCCATAAGCCCTCCTGCAGCTGGAGATATTAACACATTCCCTATAACTGAAGAATCTCATTTGAAGTTGTTTCTCCTGTTTGTCTTGATATTTTATTGTAAAACTAAGTACAATGTTTAATTTCTGTAGTTCCTAATGAAGAGTAATATGGATCTGTAGTTGATCTCACTTTCAATGTCAGTTAAGTCTATTTAAAGTTTAAACAATGGAACACATCAGTTCTCTGTGATTATGCAGACATTTTTAATCGCTTGCTATTTTGTACTCCATTTTGGGCCTGGCTTCCAAATATAATCTAATGCTAATTTTATCCAGAAATATGGAAAACTCATTCTCCTGTTACTTTATGGTGTTATCACTATTTTTTTTTCTCCATTTCCCTTTAACAGGTCACATCCGAAGACAATTGTAAATGCAATGGCCATAAATGAGGATAACGTGCTCGTCTCTGCAGGTTTGATGGGTAGATTTCTGAAAGAATTAATGTCATGGAAATCAGGAACTGTTTGGTTACTTATGTTACTTTTGCTGTAGGTGACAATGGGAGCTTATGGTTCTGGGATTGGAAGAGTGGTCATAATTTTCAGCAGGCTCAAACAATTGTGCAGCCTGGTAATAAAATAACGAGTTTTCTCTTGATTCTAGAAAGATGAGAATGGCTGATTACTGTCTTTTATTTTTTACTAAGCTGCGCAGTCAAATGTTTTCATTTGATGCTATTTCTCTGTAGGTATGGTTTGTGTGTTTATTAACAATATGCCCATTTGACAGGATCATTGGACAGTGAGGCTGGAATATATGCACTCTTATATGACATAACTGGCTCTAGGCTTGTTACCTGCGAGGCTGACAAAACTATCAAGATGTGGAAAGAAGATGATACAGCCACTCCAGAATCCCATCCAATAAATTTTAAACCACCTAAAGAGATTAGGCGCTTTTAAGCCTTGATGAATCATTTGTAGTTTGTTTTAATTTTGTTGTATGACCTACAGCATAAGTTGTAAAAAGGAAAAATGTTCTTTGCATTCAGCCTCATTCTGAAGTTTCTGAGTCAGAGGTCTTGTCACCTGCAAGATATGCCAAGAATAGTTGATCTGCATGAGCAAAGCCTTGGTTGTAGTTATATGTGGAGCATAGTACTTGCACAACTTCCTCACAAGCTGTATTATGTAGTTTTATCATTCATCGATTAGGGCTTTCTGTGGCACAGGATTGGTTTTCAGCTTTGCATCTTTACTGCTTTGCGCCCTGACCTTGTCAATATTTTGCTTCCCAAATGATAACTAACTCTGTAAATTTGAATATTAGAAAATGTCATGATCCGAGAGAATCTCACTAGTTCACAAATCAAATAGCAATTAATGGAATCTACTTTGCATGGTAGTAGTCGGATGGGAAAGAGGAGCTCTAGGGTTTGCTAGCATGCCTTAGGTCACATTGCCATTAATCTCTGGCAGGATTTTTTATTTTTATTTTTCCTTTGATAAGATCACACATTTTGCATCTAGCCCATTACCGCATGTAGCGTGGAGATTGTCTTCCTTTATGTCTTCCCCTTGGGGTCCTGCAACATTCGCTGTAGGGGTGTAGATGGAGCTGGGAAGAACAATGGCACTGAAGTGAACGTGGAAATTTGTTCTCAAAGTCTTCCACAAGGTATACACACTACCCCTGAAAACCCTTTTGATGTTGTGTTAGAATGCCTTGAGTTTGATAAAGCTTGTAGTTACATTGGGTACTTTATTCTTGTAGCTTATTTGGTCGGCCAAGTCCATGCCAAAATCACTTTGAAATCCTAGGTGCATAGCACTTGGATGACCCCTCATGGTGTTAAACTTGGGGGTGTTCAAACCCTGACAAAGGGTGGTTTTTTGTTCAAGTTTAATAACACATACCATTGTCATGCTATTGTGGTTCATGGGCCTTGGTTCATTCGAAATGCACTAGTTGTGTTCTCTCAATGGACACGAGACTTTGTTGTCTCCGAGCATGCCAAACTCAAAACCCTGTTTTGGGTCGCCCCAACCTTCCTTGGGTTTTGTTCATGAGTTGATTAAGCCCTTAAGGTGTTTCATAGGGTTTCAAATCTGAAAAGTTCTATGTGGCCCGTCTGCATTGAAATAGCCATGTCAAAATACCTTAAGAAAATTATTGTCATCCAAGTTAGTGACAAAAAGATCACACATCATGCGCTTTATATCAACTTGCCAAACACTTATTTTTGTTTTTAAGCAACGAACCATAAAATTCGTGAATCCCTGCTCATTTCGTTTTTAAGCAATGAACCGTGAACTGTAAAATTCGTGAATCCCTGCTCATGGCTAGCTCCAAGCGCGCTCCTCCTCCCAAAACCTATTCTGAGTTGAACAAAAACACTTAGCGATTCACATATAGATGGACTACAGTGTCCAACAAGAAAAACATGTAAGAGTCACATTTGACGAGCAAAGCCCCGGCGACTACGAACAAACCCACAAGAGGTTCTTCAGTGGTGGCCAAGCAATAGGTTCCCACCACTTAATTGGTGAGGCCACGGCATGTGCACATGCCTCAACCTGTGGCCATGCTTTCAGTAACGTTGAACAATCCGACAACGCCCCAACCATCACAACCTCATTTAGAGGTGATTAACTTAGGTACGAGTGGTAACCCAATGGTGCTTGAACACAACAATTTATTGCCCAAGCACCCCTCACCACCTTCAGAAGGTGGCAAATATGCTCAAGAAAAATGACATGCTTTTCAGTTGGGAGATTTCATGAAGGGTAACCATCAATCCATCATGGGTAACAATTTTTTTGCTTTAGCCGAGATTGATGAGGAAACCAACATGGTAATAAAGGTTGATCGATGATTGTGTGCTATTAGAATGTATGTGGCCTCACAAGTAAGACCCATAAATATGTTGTTTGGAATGCATCATTTTTTTGCTAACATGCAAAATCTTTGTTTGTAAGAAGTTAAAACCTCTGGTTTTTCTCTCACCTCTATCGTCAAAACAATATGGATGGGTGTTGTTTGACAGAGGCTTGAGCATGAGATGTGACATGGGGGAGTTGCCACATGAATTGCTTCCTCTCTTTTGCCTCAAATCGTTAGTTGGGGATTGGATCCTACTCATCGGGTTGTGTGGACCCTTTTTGATTTCAATGACCTTGTTCTTGGTATCACAACATTTATGCATTGAATGACATTGCAGAGAGGGTGGCATTTTGTCAGTGGTTAGCCAATTTACTCCCTGACCCTAATTGGGTCATATGTGGTGACTTCAATATGATTGAATCTTGGGAAGACAAGGAGGGGCTTCTCCCCATGTGGTGGTGCACCAACAAAAGAGGCGTGGTTTTACATGTGCACCAAACTCGTGCTCTCTGACCCCAACCACCATTGCCCTTCACTATCACTTCATCGTGTTTCATGTGGTCTGATCTCCCGCAATGCGATGATCAGATTGCCAAACAACTTCACATAGCCATTCTTTCTAAGCAAAACATTTTAGTATTTTCCAATAATTTTGACCAACTTGTGGTTGTCATTCAGGTTACGATGTTGTTTGATCACCTTCCTATCAAATTTGAAGTTGAATCTCCATCCTCCGACCTCCCCACCCCTTCACCCCTACCCGCGCGCCCCCCCCGCCTCCCCCCCCTCCCCCAATGGGTCTCTAAGACAGTTTTATCTTAATACTACCCAACTTTATCATTCATGGACAAATAGGCATATTATTATAATTTGAAATTTGGTGCCGTGCCCTCGGGGATCTCTTAGATGGATTGAGTGGTGGGAAAATGCTATAAGTTAGACAATTGTTTTTCTTTGCATCTATGACAAAGAAGCAGTTGTTTTCTGTCGAAATGCTCATGAGGCTTCACATAGTGAATTATTTCGAATTTCACAGGAGTTGGAGCTCTCTCCTTTCAATGAGTAGTTACAATTGTAGACTGGCATTTGGAGGCACAAACTCAAAATTGCAGAACATCAAGCTAGGGGAGCTCAAATTTGTGTAAGGATGCATGGGTTGAAGGTCGAACACTGAGCTTCAAAAGAGTTATTTGCTCTTCTTTGCTCCAGTTGGGGATCTGATTGCATCAAAGCTATCAAGGGAGTTGGCTCTCACATTACTCATCTTCTTGATATCTTGAAAGCCTTTGTCTCACATTATCACAAGGTCTTCGCTGCTCAACCCATGTTGCTAGACAAAGAACATTTTCTGTCTCAATGCCTTTAGGGGGTGCCTTGTAGGCTCAATAAAGCTCAAAGAATGGCATGTGAGATGCCCCTTTCCATTGATGAGCTTCAAGATGTTGCTATGCAAATAACCATTGACAAAGCTCCTAGTATCAATGGATTTTCTTGTGAGTTTTATGAAGAGTAATGGGACATTGTTGGCCTTGATCTTCATCCGCTATATAAAGAAGCCATTTAAACCAATTTCTCGGTAAGCTGATTAACCAACACAATATCATGGTTATTCCCAAAGTAAGGGATCTTGAGCTCATTACAATTGGTGACCCATTGCCCTTATCATTTTATCCGACGAGATCGTTGCCAAGGCTCTTCCTCTCCAAGTCAGGTATTTGTTACCCTTCATCATTCAACCCAAATGAATTGGATTTATCTATAACAAATAGTTTCTTGACAACATTTTTGTCTAGGAGGGAATGGAACGAGCTAGGAATTCTGAACAACAGGGCTTATTTGTTGAAATTGACTTTAAAAAAGCCTATGATAGAATTGAGTGGCTGTTCATACTAGCCATGCTTTAGGATTTAAGTTTTGGCTTTAATTTTGTTAGCATTGTTAAAATGTTTTTTCAAGACACCGAAGCATTAACGCCATCAATGGTGTTCAATCCAAACAATTTGGCCTTTCTTGCTTTATTCATCAAGGATGTCCTCTTGACCCCCCTCAATATGTGTTGGTTGTGGAAGCATTCAATTATCTTCTAGCAGACTATACTTGCATAGGTTTGGTTAAAGCCATTTTTCTTACCCGCTCGCCTAAGCAAATGGTTAATAGGCACTTTGGTGATGATTCCTTCCTCACCCTTGTTGAAGATTTTTTTTTAAATCTCCAATGCTATGAAATGCTTAGATATCTTTTGTCTAGCTTCAGGGTCTTCCTTTCAATGGAAGAAAGCCCAATGTTACAGGGAATCTATTTCCCCCATATCTCAATGGCTTCTACAATATAAGTGGCTTTGGATTCAACTAGGGGAACAATTCAAGTTTCTAGGCATCCCTTTTACTTTGCAAGCCACTCCCATAGATCTATGGGGATGTGGTTCAATGGGTCGAGAAAAAAGTTGGCTAGGCTCCTTCCAACGCTGCTTATGCCAAGCTTGATAGAATTTGAGGGATTTTTTATGGGCCAATTCTAAAGGTACCTAAGGTTTCCATGGAGTTGCTTGGGTTATTTGTTGTAAAAAAGATCCCTTGGTGGTCTTGGTCTTCTTGACACCAAAGTCTAAGGCCATGCCTTGTGTGCATAGTGGATCATCCGAGCCTTGAAAAAAGATGAAACATGGAAAATCTTGTTTTGCAATTGCATCACTCAAGGCAAGCCTATGGGAAAGGGAGTCTATAAGCGAGTAAATATCCAAACCCTTCTAATCATCGAGGGGTTAGTGACTATTGAGGGCACGCTTGTTGCTAAGAGTATTTGGAAGGTCGGGAAGTTGCTCAAAAAGCATTTGAGATGGGACAAAGATGGTTTCAGGTACATACTCTCTTTTATCGTTCACTCATTGTGGTAGTCTTGTGCTTAATTTTTATGAAGTGCCTTTTGCTTTGGTATTGTGGATCAAAAGCCTTTGGTTCTTCAGCAAAGCCATCAAGGTTAACTTTTACCACTTTTGTAAACAAGCAAGGCACTAAATTCCTTAGCATGCTCTCAAGGCTCAATTCAACTTGTAGGGCTTTGACCAAGAGTCCATCTTGGAAACTTAGAACTCTAAATTGATGTACACCACTGCAAAATTGGTGTTCAATCTACTTCTAGGTGGTTGATTGATTATAAATGCCCTGTTGATACACTTTTTCCACTGTATCAACCTCAGTTATGTTATCGACTTCTTTCCCCTCAGTACATCCAAATTGATGTTTTCAATGTCAAGTGGAGAGTCAATTCCACTGAACAACTCTGGAAAAGAAGGTTTGGCTGGGTGGGTGGCCATCATTGAGCCCAAACATACACACTTACTTTGGGGTATTCTACATCGTGGGCTTCCTATTGGCACTTGGTTAGTTCACATGGGCTTTGCTCATCCTATTTGCGTAATTTGTAATAATTCAGAATCACTCAAGCATGTGTTTTGGTTCTATAGACATGCCTAATCAACATCGCTTTGGTTTCACACTATTTTTAAGCCCTTCCATCCATAAATGTTTGCTTGGAAGATGATGCTCTTACAAAACTTGGTCATGATACTTGCAAAATTCACACAAATTTGACATATTTTTTGAGCCCAGATTTTTTTCCAGCTATGGAAAAATAGAATTGATGCTATTTTTTTGAAAACTACTCTTGAAGACTATAATGTCCCCAAACGAGACAATTAGATAAATTTGGGGTTTTCCAACAAACCTTACCTAATTCAAAACCCCTTCAAAGAATTTGAAAGCACAAATTCAACGAATAACACACTTCGAAAAATGAAGTAATATTCAACAATTTCCTCCACCAAACCTTTAGGCGATTAGGGCAAAAATCAGATTTGATACTTCTAACCCTCCAAAAAATATTCACTCAAAAGTCAAAACTCAAAATTCTGGAATTTATTATTGCAAAATTATAGTGGAATTTTATAAATTCACAACTTCCACAATACTTTGAATTTCAATGCAAGTGATAATTCAAAATAATCACAAAAATGGTAATCAAACAAAATTAGAATCAAAAATTTTCCATCACGAGAAACCCATCAAAAGTTGCCTTGAAATTCTCAAAACCCTAGTTCACTGTTGAAATGATATAATTAATTTAGAATATTATCTTGGGCACAAAATCATTCTAAATTATGTGCACATCAACTCTCAAACCATTTGTCAAGTCGTAATAAATTGCTAAAAATACCTCTAACCCTAGAAGAGAATTTTGAAGCCAATTAACCCTCTTGATAGAGGTTGCCACTCCTTCAAAGCAAGTCGCCACCCTAGGGATGGCTTCACAGACCAACCAAAATCCTCAAGTCAAGTTCGCCCACTTCTTTGCCCTGTAAATTATTAATTTTCAGCGAATTATAAGGTTTGAAACAATCCTTGATGAAGTTGGTGTTCAAAAACATCCTTGTAGGTCCAATTGCATGCAACCATGCAAATATGAAACACAATCACAACCTTCGAATAGAGCTGATTTGAATGTTGGAATGAAGGTTTTCATACCCTGTAACACTTAGAAGGTTTTCGTCCTCAAGTTGTGGTAGTCAAGCTTGACATATTTGATCAACAAATTCAATATCCAAATTGCATAACTTTTTCAAATGAACCTTTCTTGTCTTTTCATATCTCTTCTCCAAGTGTGGCGCCTAAAATAAGGAGGGAGAGTTTACCTTTTTCTTTAAAAAAAATATTATAAAAAACTTCCTTATAAAAACACTTTAGGCCTTAAGTGACCATGACCTTTTAAAAGGTCCCAAAATTGAAGAAGGGATAGAGAAGCTTGGAGCACTGCAATGGGGACATGAAGAGTCATCCTCCATTGATGGTGTTTCAATCTTTCTTTTCACTGATTACCTTGGTTACCTTTGCTTTCTTTGTTTTCATGTGTATTTTTCTACAGTGCCCATGGTGGTCGAATTGCTTTAGCTCTTATGGTCGTTTGCCTCAACTTTTTTTTTTTGGGTGAATAGTGTTTATTATTTTTGCTTCGTGTCTCTTGGTTAATCATCCGTACCAGCCCGTGTCTCCTCCGCTTGGATCCCTGTCCCGTGGCCCTTGGAAAAAAAGAGGGGTATGATATTAATTGTTGTTGTTTATGGAAATTCTTGGAAAAGACTGTTTTGAGTGTGTGAAGAGGGGTGAAAATGGTGATTTTGATGAGCCAACTGGGCCTCCGAGGGATGATAAGGTTTGCAATCTCAAGGATGGTCTGTCTTTCTCGTCTCATATGGGAGAAGGAGCTTCAGGTGCGTTGAAGATGTTGTTCAGTGAGGTCATGCGTCAAGAGGAAGTGGTGAAACACTAAGAGGATGTAGAATTCATTACTAGCCTCTTTCTGAAGGAGAGCATGGAGTGTAGGAGTGGGAGGAAGCCCAAATCAGTAAGCACCCTAGCCTTGATACTTCCTTGACTTGTTCCGAACACTTCCATGGAAAAATATCTACAACAAAAAGAAATCAAGTTAAAAAACATCAGATTTTTTTTTGGTATGTTTGAACAAGAATTCTCTCCCTTCTAAGAACTTTTTTGATAACTGGGTCAATTTTGTTTGGGGTAAGAAGTTGGGTATCTACATTAGCTTTTGTCAAATGATTCAGAAAATGTTTTTTATGATTTTATTTAAAAAATCTAATATGCAGCGAAGGGCCATCAGTAAACCCTTGTGGAATGTAGGTCAATCTATATTCAAGGCGGTCCCTTGAAGCCTATATATGGATTGCAATGACCTTATTTTTAAAATTGCACCCAGATGGGTGGATATTGAAAACGTTTCTATGTGACTGTGAAACTTTCTATTACACGATTTGAAGCCCCTTGGGGAAGTCCTTAGAATTGAGGACACTAGAAGGTCGTTAGTTCATATGAAGGCTAGGGTTTTGATTTCCCTAGAACCCTTGGATTTTTCCCTTAATCCCTTAACCACAAAAGGAAGATTATGTGTTGGATGATTGAAAATTCTTTGAAAACCCTATGTGTAATAATGAACAACTAAAATACTATGCCTCCCTTGAGCAGCCATTGGGGGGAAATGCTCTAGTGATTATAGATGAGATAAGAAAAGTTATGACTCATTGATCTCCCCAATCCTGTATTTCCTTGTCACCATCTATTGACATGGTGAGTTATCGACCTGATGTGATTAATAGTTTGTTTGATAATTTGGATGATGGTTTCATTGAGAAGAGAGCTCAACCATATTCTCTCTCAGAGGAATATGTAGTATTTTTAGTTGATCCTCATGTTGATTATCCTTCTAAACCTCGTAGCATGTCCTCCACTAGTCTTGGTGAAAATGGAGATGATTCCTCCCCCATGGTTATTTCTCTAGAGAAAGAAGAACATACTAATCCTGACTTTGAAATGGATATGAAATTGAGTGCATCCTTGTCCCTCAAGGACCCCAATATTTATGAAAAATTGGAAGTCTAAAGGGGGTGGATACTCAAAATGGACTCTATGTCCACCCCACTTGATCATTATATGGTTAAAGACAATAAAATCTAAGGATATCCCTCTTGATAGTCTTGATCTAGATTTTAAGAGGAAGGCCAAATAGAACAGAGTTTCACAATGTTTCAAAAGATTGTATAGCAGTGGGGGCAAACCCCATGGTCAATCTAATTGACCCCCTACCTCTAAGTATTATGTGGATTGTAAGTTGGAATGTTAGGGACTTGGAATCCCCTGATATAAAATCCATTGTGAGACAGTTTAGGCAATTAAGAGACAAGCTAGAATTTTTGTGTCTTTAAGAATTTAAGGCTATGGGATCCTAATTGTCTTCGATCCTTAATTTCATTTGGCTTAATGTAGCTCAATTTTCCATT
The DNA here is from genome assembly GCA_037957365.1 of Torreya grandis. Taxonomy (NCBI): domain Eukaryota; kingdom Viridiplantae; phylum Streptophyta; class Pinopsida; order Cupressales; family Taxaceae; genus Torreya; species Torreya grandis. Next base: position 2,429,488 of record JARHVA010002024.1, read on the forward strand.
AATCGCCAAAAAATTAAAGGAGGGGCCTCCATCTTGGTTAAACCTTGTTTGGAGGAATGCATTTTTTTACCATGGTATCTCCCTTTGTAATAGATTTGTATGGATTTTACTAAAAAAACAACACCAATGTTTTGGTCTGTGCAATATATATGTTTCAAATGATTATAGAGAAAGATATGAGCTATGGAATTGGCTTGATACTAACAAAAAAAAATAGCCCTTGGATGTTTGGAGATAACTTTAATATGGTTGAGGAAAAAGAAGACAAAATTGGTGGTGATCATTAGTCTTAGAAAGGTAATGAGCTTTTCTTTTTGTCCAAATTCAAGAGAATGCACAAACTCCTTGATCTATTATAGAAAGGTAAAAATCAAAGTAAAGGAATCTATTTTACTTGGTGAAAAAATCATAGCAATAACAAAAGACAATATTCTAGACTTGATAGGTTTTACTTGATTGGAGATTCCTTTAAAGTGACCCCAAATAGTGTTGGTATGTGGTGAATATTCTGCGTTATATAATCTCTGGCCACCATCCCATTGAATTGAGATTTTCTTTGAATTCAGAGGTTGACAAAGTTCCTCATATTTCTAAAGACTTTATAAGTTAAATGTGTATTACCTAAATGATCAATTCTATATGGATGGTATTCATTCTTCTTAGAATGTTGGGAAAATCTCTTGCAGTTTTAGCTCTAGTATTGATCAGTGGAATTTTATATGAAATTATCCAAGAAATTTGTAAGAATGTATGGTCAGATAAAGGCCAAAATGTGTAGGAAAATATCTAGGGTCACCCAAGAAAAACTAATTCAAGTTGAAATTTCTCTTCATCTTGATCCTTCTAATGATAGACTAGTGGATGATCTTAACTCTCGAAGCATCAAGTCAAGCAATCCCAGTGCTACCTTGCTAGGGGAGCATAGATTCTCTCAAGGTTGACTTGGCTTAAGATTGATGACAAAGGGTCCAAGTTTTTCTTTCAATTCTTGAAAACTAAAAATCAAAGGATCAAAATTAATGGTATTAAGTTTTAGGGAAACATTGTTCATGACTCCTACATGATCAAAGAAGCTTTCTACAATTTTTACTGTAGCTTTTTTTTTTATGGTTCCAATTCTCTCATTTAGAAAAATAGGGATATCTATGATATCTATATTCTAAAGAAATTTTCATGTATGCAAGCGACTTCCCTTGATAAGGATATCACGCTACATGAAATCAAAGTGACCATTGATTCACTCAAGAATGACAAAGCACCTGGTATTGATGGCTTCCTTGCTAAATTTTACAAAGCCAATAAGGACTGGCTGGCCAAGGATTGTCTTGAGGTCTATAAAGAGTTATTTTTGTTGTTCTTTGGGCCCTGATATTAACTAAGGTTTTATAAAGCTCATCCCTAAGGAATGGTACATATCTTCAGTCAAAACTTGGTGGCCAATTACCTTCCTTAATGTCTCCTACAAATTTTTGGCAAAAATCTTGGCCAAGAGGCTTTCTTATATGCTCCCTCTATTGTTTCTAAGACTTAAACTGCCTTTTTTGAAGGAAGATACATTTTGGACAACCTGATTACTAGTTAGGAAAGAATGTATTGGTCCCATGATACTAATCAAGATGTGGGAATGATTCTACTTGACTTTAAAAAAGCCTATGACATAATAGAATGGCCCTTTATTGAAAGGGTTCTCAGAGCCTTTGGTTTTCAAAATAAGTTTTGCATAATTGTTAATGTTCTCTTCAAAGACACCTATGTTGTTGTCAAAGTGAATAGGGAATTGATTGACTCACTTGAGCTTCAACAGTCCATCAGACACGGATGTTCTCTTGATGTTTATTTGTTTGTGTTAGTAGTTGAAGCCTTGAATGATCTACTAAAATTCTTTGATGTTGGTCCTCCTGTCAAAGGCATCTCTCTACCAAGGAAGATATTTGCTTGATGTCTTATTTGTTAATGACACTACTATGTTTGTCAAATTGGAGCAAAATAACTTTAAATCAATTTTTTGTAAGGTTAGATATATATTGATTTGCTTCTGGTTCCAAGGTCAGCTATGCATAAATCATGTATGTTGGGGTGGAAAGACACCCCTCCTAACTGGCTTGCATAGTTTGGCTAGGTGTGGAAAGGTTTGGATGAATTGGTTAGATTTTTGGGTATTATTTTTGCACTTACCCCTTCATTCAATCTCATGTGGGAGTGGATATTTTTCAAAATTAATAAGAAAATTGAAAAATGGCAGGGACACTTGCTTTCCTTACCTAGAAGGATCCAAGTCTGCCAAAAAGTTCTTTCCTCATACAATATATATTATGCTTCTTTTTGGATTTTCAGTAAGATAAATTAATTTGTTACACAAAATTATAAGGGATTTCCTATGGTCTGATGACAAAAGAGGGAGGAAAAGACATGCTATCTCCTGGCAATTTTGTTCGAAGCCCAAACATATTAGGGGACTTGGCCTAAAAGATCTAAGGATCTAGGGCATCACCCTCGCGGTTAAATGGATAATCAGAGCATTCAAAGGGGATGAACCCTAGAAAATCTTAGTCAGAAATACTATCATGTGTGGCTTTCCTAGAGGTAAACCTAACTGGAAAGGGCTCAATATAGCGGATCTTCTTATAGGTCCCTTTTCTGTTAAAGTTGTTGGTTCACCCATTTTTGCTTCTTTTTGGTCTGTGTGGGACTTTGTTAAACCTTTTATCACAACCAAACATATTTTCAGCTGGTTTGGGACATGTTGCTAGGGCTATAGATCTATTTGGTGGAATCTCTATGTCAATAGAAGGCTGCTTGCACTCACTAGGGGATGTTCTGCTTTTGAATGGTTCACAAAATGCTTAAGGGTTTTCAAAGATATTTTCTCACAGTTCGGTAGGGCCACCTGGTCATAAATTAGAGTCAGATTTCAAATCCCTATCACTCAGTGTAGAACTTATACTCTTCTTCAAAAATCACTGTAGGGGAATAATAATGTCTCCTTTATGGATGAGGAGGGTAAATTCTGGGAAAGTGTTAAGTGGTTGAAGGGTCTTCCCCTGTTTGAGTTCTCTACCTAGATGCTTTATAATAAACTCTTTTTTCCGAAGTCCCCTATCTTACTCTTAATCGTATTTGGAATGTATGTGATCCTATTCGTTCCTAGTCCTTTAGGTTTGATGTCATCTGGGCTTCCTGTCTTGAACCTAAAGAGACCTGTTTTCATTGGCTCTTGATTTATAATAAAATTGATGTTGGTTTTGGTTTAGTTAAAAGTGGATTTGGTCAACCTTTTTGTTCCTTTTGTAGTGATGCTGAAACTATTGAATATATTTTATTTTGTGTCCTTACACTTCTAATATTTGAAAATGTTGTCTCAAAGGCTGGAGTATTAATTTTTGAGTGTGAGATTGGATGCATGAACATTGGTTTTGGGTATATTTGTCCTAAAATCAAAGTCCATTTCTTTCATAAAATTTGGTTTATTTTCTCAACTGAGATTTTATGGTTTTTATGGAAGCAAAGGAACTTAGAGGTTTTTCAATCTAAGGCTAGGGTGCTTAGTGACTTCACTATTGAAGTCATCTTTCATATTGTTTCTATGCAGCTCTTTATTCAACTGAAGGTGCCACAAGCACAACTAGAACAATTCCTAAGGTTTGGAATACTTAAGATCACATCAATCTATATTTGATTGATTCGAGCGGCTATCCTAAGTTGAGTCCACACCCAGATTGGACAGTTTGTCATGGATCGGCCATAGAGGTAAAAAATACTGAGCATGAATGAGAGTGCATCAATGACTCCTACTTTGATCAAGCAGATAACCTAGTTCAGGAATGGGTTAACTCTTTAGAATCTGATAAGAATGGTGTAAACAGTTCGCTAATGGCCAACAATGATATGATGAGGGATGTGCAGAATGATGGTTTTGACAGTAGTGTGATTAAGGAAGTTAAGGAATCTGTTGCTCCTCTTAACTTGGGTCTTGATTTGTTCTCCAATGATAAGGATGCTTTGCAAACCTTTTCCCCCTTGAATATCACTTCTATGGTATAGGATGTTGATGAGCAAAGTGAAGTTTGGAAATTAATTGAAGATAATGTTAATGTCTTTGTTGGGAAAGTGGAGAGGCTCATTGAAAGGGGTGGTTTCGTTGAAGTGGACGAGGTGATTGAATATGTCTGTTGGCCTAGATATGGAGGAATAAACTCAAGAAAATATATTCAATGAAAATCAAAACTTATTTTTTTGGTATAAGGAAGCTTTAAAAAGATTTACAAAAACATGAGTTGGTTGAGAAACCAACTAATGGGTAAAAACTACCCGATAACTAAAAAACATTATTACATAAAACAAACTAATACAAAGATAACTTTGGATCCTAAATGATCCCAACAAACTCCCCCTTGATTGAAAAGGGTGATGAAAGAACTGGAGCTATGACTCTGAAGTCATTAAAGAAAACTTGAATGTAATTGCAAGTGTTGTACTGTACCTCCTGGTACTGATAAAAAATTGATGCCGCTCTATACAGAAGCCCACCCTACAAGTTATGGCATAAAAGGTTGATGAACATGATCTAAACTTGCTCATCCCCTATGATCATCGTACCATACTGTAGTAGACCCAGATCAAAGCCTATCCAACTACATCGATCCACATAAGGTCCCACACAGGAACCCGTCCAAGTGACAAACCTGTACTATGTATGGCACATCTCCCTGATGTCCAACAAACACTGGCGAACTTTGCTCAATATTGAAGGTGCTAAAAATCCTTGTCAACTCGTATTATCACCGATGACTAATCAAAAACCAATAAATGCAATATATTCTCCCCTTATTAGGGGAGAGGTGAGAAGTTGTGCACTAAGAGAATTAAAATCAACTAACACTACCTGCTCCATGTCATGAAAAATAAATGAGAGAAAGCCAAAATTGAAAGAAGCAAACTACTACTACCAAAATTGATATTCAAGCATGATCCCAAACTTCGAGTGAATAACCAATTGGAGAAGAGAATAATCCTCTAGCCTCCAATTGATCCTCCAACCTCCAATCATTAATCACTCAAAATATGTTGTCAAGTCCATTGGGACCATAGACCTTGGCCATGAGGGACATCTTCTGATAAGATGAAGTGTTAGAATATCCTGAATAACTGGAGTAACTAGATCTGCCACTAGAATGACTCACATAATTTGCTTTAGCTTTGTTTTTACGTGGAGAACAGGGTCGTCGAGAAGGACATACATATATAAGATGTCCAATACTACCACATTTGAAACATCTATGTTTTTTCTTGTATCTGTGAGATCTAGAAGAACTTGAATCATTAGAAAAACTATGAGAAGAGTGATTGTGGTGATGCCTGCGTTTGGAAGACCTTGAAGAGTGTCGATGTGAATGCTATGAAGACTGTCTAGAATAGTGTGGAAAGTGCCTCAGAGAATGACTCGAAGAGTGTTTCAGAGAGTGTTTATGAAACTATCATTATACATGACGATGATCTTTGTGATGGGCCCTATTCTTTGTATAATGAGCCTCTTTAGTAGATGTACTCTTCTTCCTTGCAAACTGTCTCTCATGCTAAGTTAATAACTCACAAATAGAGTCAAATGTGGCACCGTTAAGCTTATCACTACATTGTAGCATTTCAACAAAACTGGTATATGCATAATTAAGACCATTCAATGTGATGGAAATCAATATACCATCATCAATTTTACCACCAGTTGTGCAGTATTCTTGTTTCAGTGTTTTCATGCAAGAAATATATTCAGAGACATCTTTATTATCTGCTAGTTTATTGTTCAATAGTTGCATAAGAAGGTCAATCTTGTTGTATGTAGGTTGTTTGTCATCCAGATGTTTTAACACTTTCCACGATTTTCACTTTCCACGATTTTCATGCACTAGTTTTTATTGCCTCAATATGGATGATTACCTATTCAGTTCAAGACGATTTCAAAAGTGTGAGTGCATGTTTATCCCGTTTTTGGTACTCAATCAACTTCACAGCCTCAGTTGGTGGTGTGGTTTCTTTCTGAGTGATTTTTCATAATCGTTAAATATGAGGGTGTTTTCCATGTTTCTACTCCATTCTTTGTAGTTTCTAGGTGACAATCACCATTTTCGGAGATTAAGCTTATAATCTTCATCGTAATGAAAAAATTCAAAAGAAAGGAATGCTATTGGGGTTTTGCCTTTACCCTCAAAATAGCTTTTGTTTGCAATGATACAAGGATTCTGAAACTTGTGAAAATAATTTCACCTTACACCCTTATATTTCCTATTACACCCTTATATCTCCAAATGAAAATTTCTCAATTTTTTTTTTTGAATGGGTTTTGAACCCTTGACCTTCTCTATTGTGACTTACAAAAAGTTGTATTACCATCTCTACTACAACAAATATGAAAATTCAATGAGATAATCTTCTATATGACATGAGATTATCGGATCTTACGAAAATAAAAAAAAGGTAAAACTATTTTACCTTATTTACTCAACTTTTCATATGCACCCTGTATTCTTATTGTGGACTCTCAGTTCATAGCCAGAAATATGAAAGAAAATTCCTACAAAGTAATTCATTGATTCTAGAGGAAACTAGAGTTTTCAAATGCATATTGGAATGGCATCGACTCTTACAACATTCCAAAATTTTGTCAAAAATGAAGATCAAATTCAATGCATTTGATTCAAGTGCAGCTTTAGTGTCTAGAGAATTGAATCCCTTTTATCAGATTTATCATATTGATGAGCTATATACATTCATTTGTAAACAATCTGGCAATGAATGGAATGCCAAATAGTATCCTGACGACCTCTAGGGTTCTACAACCTCCCAATGATTTGGAGCAACATCTTGTTGAGACCACCCTCACGTGATGTATTCTCCTGCACGGGAATGCTAGGGTAAAGAGGCAAGGAGAACTTATTGTTGGAAATTGATGTGCTGCTCATCGCCTAATCATATCACTGCCAGTATAATTTGCCACTATAATACTTCGTTCAGATTGCCATACTCAGATCACTACCCCCACTTTGATATGCATTGAAAGTCATACTAAATAAATTTTATCTGTATCCTTTCCTGATTGGCATCAAACAATTTAGTCTTCATGCTAGGTCATGCTTATGCTTGGATAGTCATGACTTCCTCCTTCAAAAAAGAAGTGGCTCTGATACCACTGTTGGCTTGAATATGGAGGAATAAACTCAAGAAAATATATTCACTGCAAATCAAAACTAAATTTTATTTATGTATAAGGAAGCTTTGAAAAGCTTTATGAAAACATGAGTTGGTTGAGAAACCAACTAACATGTAAAAACTACCTGACAACTAAAAAACATTATTACATAAAACATACTAATATAAAGATAACTTTGGATCATAAATGATCCCAACAATGTTAGGTCTAATAACATGAAATCCCTGCTTAACAAGGTTGATAGATGCACTCCACTATCGAGTACGAGACTAGATCAGTTGGGACCTGAATTGAAGATAAGCTCTGTTGAGGGACTGGTGTGTGTGGTTTTGGATGAGGACATAGAAATGGACTACACTGCTTCTTGGAGGGCACCTGAAGATTAATCTATGTAGTTGATGGTTGTTGGGGCCACCTCTTTTATGGGTGGTGGTATATGTGTGCTGGTTTGTTTTTACTTGTTGGGCCGCCTACATGGGGCTAGTTTTTATATTGATTTATTGATTATTATATATGGACTTATGGGGGAACGACTCCTTGTTTGGTACTATATGATTTTTTGAGACTTTGATAATTATTTTTGCATCCTTAATGCATATATTTTGTAATCGATAATTCAATATAAAAAAAAGGTCTCAAAATTAGATAATAAAGTGCTTTATCATTAAATGCTCTTGAAACTCACAAATGTTCCACTTTCTCTTCTTCCCTTAGCCTTTTTAGGATCAATTCAAGGCTAAGGACTTATGCAAGTTTATACAAAAAAGTGGGACATTACAGTCCTCCTTACCCAAAATTGCTTGTCCTCAAGCAATTGTAAAAGCCACAGAGCTGCCCCAACACTCTTCGCTATGCAAACTCTCCTTGTCAATGCCTCCCATGCAATGGAAGCTCCAAACCAAAGCCTTAACTTATTGTACCTATATTTTGGGGGCTTCCCCTAAGAGTTAGAGGTATTCTCATAGCCCTCCAAAGGCTCCATATGTTCCCAATCAAACATCCATTTCAATATCGAGTGGAAGATAGGCAAATTCCTTTCCCTTATACCTTTAAAGGGGTTGTTATGTGACCCAAAGTTATAATAAAAAACATGAGAGAATATTATTACCTTGTTGCCCCATGGGCAAGGACCTCCCAAATGTCAGGCCACCACTATCCAAATATACAAAAAGAAACCAACAAGGTACCTATTATGATGTGAGGCCTTAAAGACATACCACTCACCATATATGGGCATCTTTGTGCAAACCATGTGCCTTCCAAAAGGTTTCCCCTTATTAATCATCCCATGCATGCATAAAACACTCTAAAAGCTCATCAATAACTCCCAAACACTTATCAAATATAACTGTACCTTCTTCATGTATATGCTTCCTCTATCATCCACCAAAGGTGCCAACATATGCATTTTTCTAAGACTTTGCAAGAACTAGATTGCATTAACAAAATCAATCTTTCCTCCTTTGTAATATGGCTATACATGCATGCGTATCTTTGATTTTTTATCTTGACAAAATCGAGAATTGATATATGCATACTTCTCTTCATAAAATTCAGAATTTCTCCCCTCTAAACATTGCTGTGTTTGCCTTCCTAAGTCTGACTTTTCTGAGAAATATTTTTTAGAACTCGCACATACCTTCATCCTATCAATAAAATCATGGCCTCTTGAAGATGTCAAACCGTTATCCTTACTCATCCATCTATGCCCCAAATAGGACTCCCCATTGTGCAAAGGAGAAGCCAAAAGAATTATTAAGTACAACATACCTCTGAAGTAACTCATTACCATATGCAATCCACTATGAATGGTCCCCATCATATGCAAAGCATGTTTTGCCCAAGGCTGCCCTTTCTCATGACTACTATGTAACTATGTGACCATGTAAACATCCAAGGAATGTTAAAAATAAGGTACATTGTTGTTTCTTACTCATAAATTTTACCCACTTCTTGTGCAAACCGTGGTCTCTAAAGATGTCTTTTTTTGAACTCAAGATGAGCTCCAAAACTAATTTTTTATGTATGTTGGGTGGTTGTAATGAAAGACACCACTCAGAAATTTTAGAAACAAAATTTTCAGACTTCTTATCAACATTTTCAAGATACTTTGTTCATTGTAGTAGTGGCATAAAAACTAATTTTTTTGATTGCACAAAATCAAAATTACACCAAGCAACATTTTCCTTTGGTGTAAGTGTCAAAATGCTTCCAAAATCAAATTTATTATGCATGATGGGTGGCTGTAATGGATTGCTCCACTCAAAAATTTTCTACCTTTCAAAAACAATTTTAGGCCTCTTAGTTGACTGCCATGTACAAACAATGTGCCCTTTTTTGGGGGTCAATGGCCAAGATTGTTGCCAACAATTTTCTGAATTTTTTGAAAAGGAAAAAGATAAAAATTTCTTCACTAATATACCTTGCCAACTGTTGCTCATGATTTGAGCCTTTGCCCAATCTATGATTGACCTAAAATATTCTTCCATGTCCTCCATATCATCCCTTCCAAGTGGTTGACCATGTGTGGAAGCCAACTTATTCCTTGTATTGCTCTTTGCAAGGGATGTCCAAAAAAAACCTACACATGAAACAAGCAAGTTAGGAAAAACATTGGTGTTTAATAACACCCTTTTGATCCAATTGTCAATCTCTAGGATCATAAGGTACATCCTTCCTTGTTGCCTTGGTCCTCCCTTGTAACTTTTTCTTACTTGAAAACCAAGAGGTATTTTCTTATTGTTCCTGATATGAATGTAGCAACTTCCTCTTTCTTTTTTTCTTTCCCCTATGATGTCTTGGAACTCATTTATGTATCTTTGAGTCACCCTCTTGATGTTGGAGGGTGTGACGCTCACCTCCTTGAGACCCATGCATAACTTATAGACCAAAAATAATGAATGAGATAAGCTGGAAATGCAAAAAATAACCGTCAAATGATTATCAATAGCTCTTGCAATGATCCATGGGTCATAACACTTGTTACCTTTTACCATTCTCATGTCTACTCAAGATTTTCCCTTGGCACATCCACTTAAAACACCATAGACAAGGGATGTATAAGGACTGTAACAACCCTTAATTGCTTGCCTTTTCTCTCCAAAAGATAATGCACACTTTGCATAACTTGAAATTTGTGATCCCACATAACAAGCTTTTACCACATTATCATAGGAAAATGCATTATTTCTTATGTAGTGCATCCATTCACTTAAAAATGGAATTGTAATTATTGTGGTCGATTTACCAATAACAATACATACCTCAAGCCTTGCCATTGGTTAGATACATTCCTCTTGCATTTTCTTTCTAAACATAATGATTATATGTAGCATATGAATTGTATCAAATGAATGGTGATGCTTACCAATTTTGTGATGTGTTTGCATGCCTTTTAACATGCCCTCCATTTTGTCTCTTTTCTTGGTATGATCCTTATTACAAGTGGCTGCCCCACTCAATCCTTTTTCCATGGTATACTTTGAGATTACTTCTCTTGGTTCAACCACCTCTTTGTCTTCTACATACAACCCTTGTTGTCGTTTATAAATTTTTTGGACACTTTCATTTCATTGCCCTTGAATTTTTGGTTCTTGTGGTTCAAAAAATTCCATCATTAGTTGTCCTTTATATATCTAAAAATTAGTTCTTGGCTGCTCCAAAACTTCTAATTTTTGCTCTGAATTTTTTAAACATTCTTCCCTTGGTGGCTAGCCTTCGACTTTAATTTTACATGCCCTTAATTTTTTTGAATTTTTTGAATTTATTTCTAGCCGATTACCCATCATAAAATGCTCATATTTGACTAAATTTTGGCATCCAAACTTCAAATGTCCTTTACTTGGTGGTTGCCCTTCAAAATCAGCTTTACATGCCTCCAATTTCCCTGAATTTTATGATTTCAATTCTTGCTGATTGCCCATCACAAGAGGCCCATAATTGACTGAATTTTAGTGTTCAAAAAGCTTATGGAGTGGCTACCCCTGGTATAGTTGGAACTAGGCTCAATTAATTATTTTAAGGGCTGCCTTTTATCCAATTGGAAGTCCATGTTTGGTGCCCTTAGTGATCCTAGTTCTGATGGCTCCACCTTACCAAATTCATCAATGATTTTCTCAAAAAAGTCCTCATGTGTGCCAATGATGTTATTCCCTTGTATTTCCCATCCATGACACCACCATTCATGGGCAGCCATTTACAAATGTTAGATGACAAAAATTAGGGCTTCCCTTCTACCCCTAGGCCTCAAATCAATGTACTCACTCACCTTATCCACCCAAGCTCCCACTGAAATACTTGGATCACCATCAAAATTTTGAAGAACTATCTTCTCCAAGTCATCATGCATAGCTAAGTGATCATGGTTCCATTTGACATATCGTAAACCTAGCCAATACTTGAAGCTCATTTTCTTTCTATACTACGGTGCAAGTGTCAAGTACTCATCATAATATTCCATCAAATTCCAACTAACCAAAGGCTGGTCCTTCACCTTTAAATGTTGATTTCCATGATCTTAGGCCTGAATAAGACTTTCAATCCTTCCCTTATCCATGTTATTGTTTGATATAAACCTTGAATTCCACATATAACCAAGATATGGATCTGATATCATTGTAATGTCTCCAAATGGAATAATTAGGAAAATTTGGGGGTCTCCAACAAACCCTACCTAATCCAAAACTTTTTCTTTCAAATAATTTGAAAGTACAAATTCAACCAATAACACACTTCAAAAAATAAAGTAATATTCAATAATTTACTCCAACAAACCCTTAGGTGATTAGGGAAAAAATCAGATTTGATACTTCTAACCCTCCAAAAAATATGAATTGAGATTTATATTGCAATCACTAATTTTAGAAGTCAAAATATTCACTCAAAAGTCAAAACTCAGAATTCTGGAATTTATTATTGTAAAATTACAATGAAATTTTATAAATTCACAACTTCCACAATACTTGAAATTTCAATACAAGTGATAATTCAAAATGATCACAAAAATAGTAGCTATCAAACAAAATTAGAATAAAAAATTTCCCATCACAGGAAGCCTACCAAAACCTATCCCAAAATTCTCAAAGCCCTAGTTCATTACTAAAATAATATAAGAAATTCAAAATATTATGTAGGGTACAAAATTACCCTAAATCATATGCAAATTAACTCTCAAACCATTCACCAAGCTATAATAAATTGGTAAAAATACCTCTAACCATAGAAGAGGGTTTTGAAGCCAATTAACCCTCTTGATAGGGGTCGCCACTCCTTCAAATCAAGTCACCACCCTAGGGATGGCTTCCTAGATCAACCAAACTCCTCAAATCAAGTTCACCCACCTATTTAACCTGCAAGTTACCAATTTCGAGCTCTTTATAGGGTTTGCAATAATCCTTGATAAATGTGGTGTCTAAAAACATCCTTGTAGGTCCAATTGCATGTAACCATGCCAATATAAAGCACAATCACAACCTTTGAATAGAGCTACCCTGAATGTAGGAATAGAGGTTTTTGTCCCCAAACCCTTGTCACACTTGAAAATTTTCATCTTCAAGTTGTGCTAATCAAGCTTAACATACTTGATCAACAAATTGAATATCTAAATTACATAAGCTTTTCAAATGAGCATTTCCTTTCTTTTTATTTTATATATCTCCTCCAAGTGTGGTGCCCAAAATAAAGAGGGAGAGTTTACCTTTTTCTTTAAAAAAGATATTATAAAAATCTTTCTTATAAAATTATTTTAGGCCTTAAGTGACCATGACCATTAAAAATGTCCTAAAATTAGATAATAAAGTGCTTTATCATAAAATTCTCTTGAAGCTCATAAATTTTCCCCTGTTTCAATTCTTCCCTTAGCCTTTTTAGGAACAATTCAAGGCTGAGGACTTATGCAAGTTTATACCAAAAATGAGGGACATTACAAAGACTTTCTTTACTACTAACATAGTTAATTTTTTTAATGTCATGATTTAGATTCAAGTGCAAGTGGAGAAAGTATGTATTAAGGTGGAACACCTTTATAATCTTTTAGATCATTGGGGGAATAGTCTATGTGCATTTCATCGAGTTTCTCTAAACTCTCCTCATCAACAGTTTCTCCCAAGGGACAATGGTTATAGGGAGCTTGGTAGAGCTTTTTCTTAGAGAAGACACCACAGTGGCTCCCCTCGGTGGAATTATCCCACTCCCCTAATTATCCCAATTGCTTTTGATGGACAAAGGTGGTCTGCACCTTTCGATTTGAAGTTTCCCCAACTTGTGCTTGCTATATTACCCTCCAAGCAGGGGGTTGAGGAGATAAAGTAAAATATAAGGATGGTTGGGATCTACTATCTGATATGACTAACCAACTTATTATAAATGGATTCAGGGGTTGGGGCGATAAGATTGATGAATTTCCACCTCCTCCTCCATTGCTTGTAATTGCTTTGATTGTCTAGTTATTCTTATGCTTTTGTGGGGCCTTTTATTGGCTTATTTTCTGTACTTTCACCAATTTTTGGTTGGATTTTTTTTTAAAAAATATATGAAATTGTATCAAGCTTCTCGATATTGATTGATGTGACATTGGAGTGTGATTCTTATAATCACTTTTTTACAAATAATTTAACAACATAGTGTTATATTAATACATGATAAAATATTTTTCAATAAAAAATAAAATAAAACAAAATAAAAAAATTGTTGAACATTGCCATTGATGAAGGGAGAGATTGTTGAGCGTTATCTTTGAGTGTTAAGATTTGATATTTTATGTTGTCATTAATGTCAAAGGTTCTTATGAAGATGCATGGTTATTTTATTGATGTCAATCTAATATCATTTATCTCAAAAGTTATTGTGAAGATGTTTGGTCATGTAAGCTTTGAGGTATGTGTATGATGAGTTATGATTATCAACACAATGAGTGTTGTTGCTGTGATGAAAGAATACTATTTGAATAATGTTCTAATGTCATCTTGAGTAATATCATTAAGTAAATACAGGTTTGTATATAAAATATAAAGAATCTTATAATGTTTTGTCTAGACCTTGTGAGATGGAATTTGTAGGTGGTATGAGCGAGCTCTGAAAAAGAAGCAGTGTTATTCGAAGATCTATGTAAATAATTTTGAAGATGATCTGAATGGTCTACGAAGATGAGAAAGGTTTGAAAAATACTTGATAATATTTGAGCATGAGAGAGATTATTTTAGGTTGTACATAAGGTGTTGAGGACCTTAAAAATGATTAAAAGGTCAGCTTCAAAGATCTATGTTTGCATCTCCAAAGATGCTATGAAGATCCTAGTCAATCTTTGAAGATCTATAAGTAGCTTCGAAGAAGTTATATTGAATATCCAAATAATAATGAGTGTATGAAGTTGCTTGAGCATCCAAAAGAGACATTGAAACACATGAAATTTTCAAGGTGGAGCCTACAATGTAGCTATAAAATCATATTCAAGGCATAACAAGACTTGCAGGTCAAGGCTTATAAATCAAGAAGAGAAGTGGTAGAAAGATGAGGTAACATGATTAGTTTCCATGACATGAGTGAGAATATTAACATTAACAAAGGTGATTCAAGTTGTTTTTAGTATGTACATGAAGTTTTAAGTCTTGGTTTGCAAAAAAAAGTTTGAAAAGTATTTCAAGGTTTCTCAAGTGCATATAATGAAGAGTTGTCTACTAAAAAAGATTTTATCAGTGCTCATTGGTACATAAAAATTTTTCATGAGAACTTAAGTTATTCATGGTAGATTAGGAAGGGTTTTATCTCAAATTTCCAAGCATTGGTTTCTAGAAAGAGAAGCTAAGTTTTATGAATGATCATTAAGACTAGAAGATGGTCTAAACCCTCATAAAACCCTGACAATGATTTGATATTGAAGATTTTGTTCTAAATATATCATAATGGTTTGATATGATCATAAAAGTGATTGGATGTTGAATTAAACTATACCAAACATCTGAAAATGTGATTGGTTTCTCAGGGGAGTGAGCAAAACCTACAGAAAAGTGTTTATTTTTTAGAAATTTGTTGTAGAAGACAAAGTTGACTGAGTCAAAGTTACTAAGTGGATGAAGATCAAAGTATGAGAATTTTAGTTATTGTTCATGATTATTTTTGGAAATTTTCTAGATCTCAGATGTGCAATATTGGTGATCCAAGTTGGTCAGTTGCTAACAAACTTAGTGGTGCAGACAGTAAAAAAATTAGGTAGAAGTGAGAAGATGTTTTATGATGTGTTTTCATGTTATAATGATGCATTAAAATGCATGATTATATTTTTTGGGTTTTGAATGATCTATCCATTCTTTATAAAATATTAAAATTCAGTGTAAGAGGTTGAAACATTGAATCCAAAATGGCTTATTTGGTTGAGTAAAGTTTGTGAGAAAGAAGGTTAATAGACTGGTCTGTAAGACCAATAGTTTTTATTAGAGATCATGATATAATTGGTTGAGGTTGCTTTGATGATGTTATAAGTTTATGTTCATGCATTAAAATCCCTTGAAGATGTTCAATCATGTGTCAGATGTTCATGTTTTCTTGGCTGTGTTTTGGAGTCAATTGACAGTTTTGAGTGAACATCTTGTAGAGAAGTTTTTGAGCATATTTACCCTAAGTTGAAGCATTAGATGAAGTTTGTGATGACCCTTAGGTCATTAGGTTTTATAATATGTAATTTTTTTTCATTATTTTTTGGAAAATTTGAGTATATGCCTCAGTTATTCAAGATAAATTTTCTATAAATGCACAGACCTTTTATGAGCAGTTTTTTGAAGAGGGGTTCAAGTGGTATTTGGACATAAAAGGTATTATGGACTTAAATTAAAGTTGGATAAGGTCTATTGGAGTGGATTATGATGTGTTACTATTGTGTAAGGTGTTTGGATATGCTTCAAATAAAATCAAAGGGTAGCGTGTTGTTAAGAAAGCCTATTAAGTCTTCATAAGCCTAAAAGAGGAGTAAGGGCTAATTGATGTATGGTCGATGCATTGTATTGATTGATTCATGATTAAGGCATGATATTTTAATATTATAAGACCTATTCATGGATTAAATAAGTGATTTTAATATGTAATTGACTAATAAGGATATGATCAAATGACTTGTTTAAAAGCAAGGCAATTTAGGCTTATTTTGTATGAGCTTAGGGAATGCTTAGAAGATGCTAAGTGTGGGAGAGCAGAAGAGGATAAATGAATGATATATATAATTGGTGAGTATAAGGAGGTTATGCAAACCATCATATAAATGTCATGAATATCTAACATAGGTTCTACATACGAAGATCAAGGTCAGAAGACCTAATCAAGCCATGAAGAGGGATAGTTAAGCGAAGAAGGATGAAGGTCAGTTTGAGAGGGACTGAAGTGAGTGAAGAGATGAAGGAGTAGATCATCATATATTGTATAAGTAACAAAAGTTTTTGAAAATGATCAAATAATCAGGTGGTTGAGTTGGTGCTGAGTCATTTAGGGGGTTGGTGCCTCCTTGCAAGTGGGTGCTTGCTAAAGTCTAACTGAGTTAGTGTTGAGCTAGATGGGTTTGGTGTTCCATGTGCAGTTGGTTCTTCAATAAAATTTGATGTTTGTCTTATAGGACTATAGTCCATTTTCTTCATCAGTGAATTTTTTTTCTCTAGAGGGTTTCTCACATATATGTTGTGTTCATGTGTTTCATGCTATTATGTTTTGATGCTTATGCTTGTTATGATGTAAATGCTTGATTATAATGGTTCATATGTGATTAAGTGGGATTGAATGATTTTTAAAATATTTATTCACCCCCTCGCAATCATCTTATTTCCAATAATTGGTATTAGAGTAGGTCCTTTGGAACAGGTTTGATAGCCTAAAGGAGATCATAAGAAACAAGGGTGGCTAGTTGACAAGTTCAAGGTGGTTTCTCTACTAAGGCTCTATTGTTCAATTTATCTAACTATGCATTTTAGAATGTCAGAATGAAGATATATCTGATGTCACAAGGACATGATATTTGGCAGTTAGTTATGGATGGGTATATTTCACCTCCAATTCCACCAACAAATGCAACAAGCAAGAAAACTAGTGAGAATAACTTCATGGCAATGAATGTCATTCTGTGTGGCCTATCAAAGGAAAATCTTGTAAATGTTATGCATTATATTTTAGCCAAATATACATGGGACAAATTGAATACCACCTATGAAGGATACACCAAGGTGAAGATGGCCAAGTTGTAGACCCATAGAAGACAATTTGAAAGCTTGAGGATGAATGAAGATGACACTATTTCATCCTACCCATTAATAGTTGATGAAGTTGTCAATATTATAAGAGAATTAGGAGAAGAAGTGAAATATTATACTGTTGTTCAAAAGGTATTGAGATTACTAACTCCTAGGTTTGACTCTAAAATTTCTACAGTAGAAGACATGCAATATTTGGACAAGTTAGAGATGGATGGGCTTCATGGCATCTTGATTGCCTATGAGATGAGATAAAGTTAAGGTAGACCTCTCAAGAAAGAAATAAATTTCAAAGTTGAAAATAAGTCAAAGGATAAGAAGGTCAAAGATGAGGTATGTTCAAATATTGATGATGATGAACTCATAACTATGTTTACAATAAAGTTGAGGTTTGAATCAAGTAAGTACAAGGGCAAGTTACCCTTCAAATATTTTAACTGTGGCAAGATTGGTCACTTTGAAACCTAGTGTCCTAACAAAGATAGATCTGAGCATAATCAATAACATGATGGAGATGATAAAAAGGCCTATAAGTCTGACAAGAACAAGAGAGATTTCAAGAAGAATGAACTAAAGTGCCATCTAAGAATAAGAAGAGCTTATATACCAAATAAAATAGTTCACTAGATGTAAGTGATTTAGACACATCTGATAATGATAATGAATATGAACATGACAATAATGAAACTCTGTTCATAGGCATAGAGTCAGACAATGAGGGTTGTTCAAATGGGAAAGGTCTTATGACTGATACAAAATCAGATGAAGTATACTATGACAGTGAATAAGTTGAAGTGGATCTTGAAGTAGAGCTCATGAGTGCCCGAGAGGAGTTAAAGATTGTAAAAATGAAGAACAAGAAATTGAAGTCATTAGTTCAAGACTATGATGAGAAGATTGAATTTTTTGAAGAAAGATTGAGCAATACTTCTAAGTAGTAAAAAGAGATCATCCAACAAGTTGAAAATCATATAGAGATTGTGGCAACAAGCCTAAAGGCTAAAGAGGAATATTAAAATATATATGAAATTGAAATAGAATCTCTGAAAGCTAATTTGGATCAAAAATGTAGAAAGGTGAAGAGCTTTATAAAATTTAAAAAGAGCACTGAGGCTCTAGATGATATTTTAAGCAGTCATAAGTCTGCAAGTGACAAGACAGGTCTTGGATTAAGATAAGACCAAATGAAGGCACCCTAAGTTAAAAAGAAGACTATTTAAGACAAGAAGGTCAAATTGAAAATAACTATTAGACAACCCAATGCTACAAGGTATGCTAATTTTTCAATGGTTACTATTTTACATGTAGTTAGTTTGGTCATAGAGTAAGAGAATGTAGAAGACCCTTCAAAATGAGTATTCATGGAACTAGGGAAGAAGAAACAATTGGTTAAAGGGAGATTACAATTAACATAAGTCAAATGGTATATATAGGGTGGTTTGTTATAGCTATCATAATGTAGGACACATTACAAGACTCCATCCTACTAGAGTTAGAAGATCAAGTCAAAGAAGAAATTTTGAAACTCGTAGAATACAGGAAAGAAGACAAATGAATGTATGGAAACCAAAGGTAGTAAAGACAAGTCATGATCAGTCTACAAGCTCAAGTGGACTATTTGCTGAGATAAAGCATAGCTCTGGTGAGAAATCAAGTAAGCAATGTTAAGAACACTTGTTATCTACATGTGTTGACAAGGCAATGAAAAAAAAAAGGATGACAAGGTTGATGATAAGATCAAGCCTAAAGTGCCAATCAAGTATAGAAGAATGTTGAAGAATACTCAATCTTGTGAAAAGACAGATATCTAACAATCTCCTAAAGTTCACATTGTTTTAGAGCGCTATGAAAAGGGGTGGCTCCATCAACCTTCACAGAGACATTCTTCTATCAGGAGAAGCACGAGGGTGCAAAAAAATAATGTTTCTTTTGAGAATATTCTAGGTTATATATGTTGTAAGCAAGGAGATAAAGATGGATATTATCTATTTCTATGTTGATAGCTCTATGGTTTGAAGTATCAGCATGATGAGAGATCTAAGATTAGTATCATGTATCTGAAGTCAAAGTGCATAAAATTGGTATAAGAGGTAAGTTTCTAAGATCTATTTGTTATAAGTAATTGATCTAGATCTGTGAAGACAAAGGGGGAATCCCTATTTATACATCTGTTATATAGTATGGGATAGCCTTGTGTGTGGTCAAGAGTTTGATCTTCTTTAGTCATGTCAAGAAAGGTATGTGATCTTGAGTTCTTAGTTCTTATAAAGAAGATATGTTTGGTCTAAGAGAGACCTCGATAGCTCAATATTTTTTGTCAAGAAAGTGATTGCTTTTTGATATGCATGGAGTTAAGGAGATATTGTGTCTAAGATGCTTCATAGACTCTATTTTTTGAGCTTTTGATGAATTAGCTAGGAAAGTGACCTAATTGAGAAGTTTCTGAGAATGGTTGTCATAAGTGGTTTCCATATTTTCTAAAGACTGCATGTCATCTAGTGTCTTTGAGAGATAGTTTCAGCTCACAGGGAGAAGAGTATGATTTCAGTAGTTGTAAATGATCTTTGATGTCTACTGCTAACAAAAGCATGGTGGATGTTTGGTTTGAGGGGGAGATATTTAGATTGTTGACTGAGCCTCATTTGTGTTGAAGTGATCTTATAATCTGAGTTCATTCTAAAAGAGATGATAGTTATGGAATACCTTTTTCATTAATGTCAAAGGGAAAGAAAGATAAAAAAAGATAAGAAAAGGAGAAAGATCAAAAAGATTAGAAAGGGAGAAAAAAGACAAGAAATAGGACTAATAGAAGATTGCCATCAAGAGTGGTTGACATATTTTTCTTAATATGTTTTCCATCAATGACAAAGGGGGATATTGCTAAACATTGTCATTGATTAAGGGAGAGATTGTTGAGAATTGTCTTTGAGTGTTAAGCTTTGATATTTTTAATGTTGTCATTGATGTCAAAGGTTCCTATGAAGATGCATGGTTCTTTCATTGATGTTAATCTAATATCATTAATGTCAAATGTTCTTGTGAAGATTCTTGGTCAAGTAAGCCTTGAGTTATTTGTATGATGAATTCTGATTATCATCATAATGAGTGTTGTTGTTATGATGAAAGAATACTATTTGAAGAATGTTTTAATGTCAAATTGAGTAATATCATTGAAGATCATTGAATAAATACAAGTTAGTATAAAAAATATAAATTATCTTATAATGTTTTATCTAGAATTTGTGAGATGGAATTCACAGGTTGCATGAGCAAGCTCTGAAGAAGTAGTGTACTTTGAATATCTATGTAAACAATTCTGAAGATGATTTGAATGAGCTAAAAAGATGAGAATGGTTTGAAAAATGCTTGATAGTGTTTGAGCATGAGAGAGATTGTTTGAGGTTGTACATAAGGTGTTTAGGATCTCAAAAATGATTAAAAGGTCAGTTCCAAAGATATGTGTTTGCAACTCCAAAGATGTTATTAAGATCCCAGTCAAACTTTGAAGATATGTAAGTAAAATTGAAGAAGTTATTTTGAAGCTCCAAATAAGAATGAGTGTATTAACTTTCTTGAGCATACACAAGAGACATTGAAACACACGAGAGTTTTAAGGTGGATCCTAAAGTGTGGCTAAAAGGTCAGATTCAAGGCATAATAAGACTTGCAGGTCAAGGCTTAGAAAGCAAGAAGAGAAGTGGTGGCTAGATAAGGTAACACGATCAGTTTCCATGATATGAGTGAGTAGGTGAACATTTATAGAGGTGAGTCAAGTTATTTTTAGTATGTGCATGAAGTTTCAAGTCTTGGTTTGCAAGAAAAGACTTGAAAAGTATTTCAGGGTTTTTCGAGTGCACAAAATGAAGAGTTGTCTACCCAAAAAGATTTTCTCAGTGCTCATTGGAACGTGTAGCATCTACATGAGAACATAAGATAGTCATGGTAGATGAGGAAAGGTTAAATCTCAAATTTTCAAGCATTGGTTTCTAGAAAGAGGAGCTAAGTTTTATGAATGATTGTTAATACTAGAAGATGGTCTAAACCCTCATAAAATGCTGATAATGACCCGATGTTGAAAATGTTTTTATAAAGAACTCAGAATGGTTTGATATGATAAATTTTTTTATTATATTTGAATTAAAATATTCTAGGCATCGTTAGGTGTGATTGGTTTCTCAGGTGAGTGATCAAAACCTATAAAAAAGTGCTTGTCTTTTGAAAATTTACTGTAAAAGATAGAGTTGACCGAGTCAAAGTTTCTAAGTGGATGAAGATCAAAGTATGAGACTTGTATTTATTGTTCATGAAGATTTATAGATAGGTTCTAGATATCAGATGTGTAATATTGGTGATCCAAGCTGGCCAGTCGCTAATATACCTAGTGGTGTAGACAATAAGTAAATCAAGTAGAAGTGAAAAGATGTTTCTCGAAGTGTTTTCATGTTAGAATGGTGAATTTGAATGCATGATGATGTTTTTTTGGTCTTTAATGATCTATACATGCTTTAAAAAATATTTAAAGTCAATGTAAAAGGTTGAAACACTGAAGCAAAATAGCTTATCTGGCTGAGTAGAGTTTGTGAGAAAGAAGGTCAATAGATTGGTTTGTAAGAATAATTACTTTAATTAGATATCATGATCTAATTGGTTAAGCTTGATCTGAGGATGTTATAATATTTTTTTCATTCATTGAAATCCATTGAATATATTCAATCACGTGTCAGATGTTAATGTTTCTTTGACTGTATTTTGGAGTCAATTGACAGTTCTGAGTGAAAATCTTGTAGAGAAGTATTTGAGCCTGTTTACCTTGAGTTGAAGCATCAAATGAATTTTTTAATGAACATGAGGTCATAAGGTTTATAAATATGTAATTTATTTCCATGGTTGTTTGGAAAAATTTAATATATGCCTCAATTTTTCAAGACTAAGTTTTGGTATATGTGCAGGGCTTTTATGAGCAGTGATTTGAAGAGGGGTTCAAGTGGTATTTGGACCTCAAAGGTATTTTGAGCCTAAATTAAAGTTAGATAAGGTATATTTGAGTGGATTATTATGTGTTCCTACCATGTGAGGTGTTTGGCTATGCTTCAAGTAATATCAAAGGCTAACGTGTTGTTAAGAAGGCCTATTAGGTCTCCATAAGCCTAAAAGAGGAGTAAGGGCTAATTGATGCATGGTCAACCTAATGTATTGATTGATTCATGATTAAAGTATGTTATTTTAATATGTTAATACTTATTCATGACTGACTTAAGTGTTTTGAATATGTATCTGACTAAGAAGGATATGATCAAATGACTTATATAAAAATAAGACAATTTAAGCCTATTTTGTGTGAGTTTAGGGAATGCTTAGAGAATGCTAAGTGTGGGAGAGAAAAAGAAGATAAGAAAATGATATAGATCATTTGTGAGTAGAAGGAGGTTATTTAGACCATAAAATAAGTGTCATGAATATTTAATAGAGGTTTTGCATATGAAGATCAAGGTCAGAAGACCTAATCAAGCCATGAGGAGGGCTAGTTGAGCGAAGAAGGATGAAGGTCAGTTTGAGAGGGACTGAAGTGAGTGAAGAGTTTAAGGAGTAGATAATCATTTTCTATAGAAGAAGGTGATCAAACAATTAGGTAGCTGAGTTGGTGCCGAGTCATTTAGGGGGTTGGTGCCTCCTTGTAAGTGGGTGCTTGCTAAAGTCTAGCTGAGTTGGTGCTGAGCTAGTTGTGCTTGGTGCTCCTTGTAAAGTTGGTACTTCACTAAAGGTTGATGTTTTTTTATAGGACTATAGTCCATTTGTTTCATCAGTGGGTTTTCTGCCCCTAGAGGGTTTTCCATGTATATGTTGTGTTCATGTGTTTCATGCTATTATGTTTTGATGCTTATGCTTGCTATAATGTACATGCTTGATTAGAATGGTTCATATATGTTTAAGTGGAATTGAATGAAATTTTTTAAATATTGATTCACTCCCCCCCTCTTAGTCATCTTGTTTCCAAAAAAATTAATATCCTATCCTCATCACGACTTCAATTTTTATTTGTTTGACTAAATTCTAGATGAAGTAATGGTAAGCACCCACAAAAGGGATGTAATCTAAAAGTGTACACCATTATTTGATGCTATGCATTTTGATTCATGATTAGGATCAACAATGTTTTAAATAAAAACATATCATATGTAAATCTACAACTTTTTTTGAATGCACTTTATTATAACCTTACGAATCTCTCGTATTTGGTCTATCTTTATGGAGGCCTATTATCTTATCAAGTTTGAAATGATAGATTACAAGGGAAAGTGAGGTTACTTATCACATATCTATTAGGTAATTATATTTAAGATAACCTTTATGCTCTAACATGCAGTTTGATTGGGTTTTCAAAAATTTTAGTTCTACAATTACCTAGAAGCATTTACGTAAATCTGGTGCTTAAATACGTTTAAATGTTTGTAATATTGAAATGAATTTAACATAAAAATAATAAAAAAGGTTAAAAATTTGAAAAAGGGTTACAATGTAATGGTTAATGGGTGTACTTGTATACAAAAGAGCTAAGTTTAAATTTCCACACTATATTAAAAGGGCTTATGGTATTGAGAACACCTTTGAAACTATTATAATAATGATTCTAGTATTATTGTCAAGTGATTGTCATATATTTTCAATTCACATTGGAATTTTATTTGATATATTAATAAATATATCAAAGAAAATTCCAATGTGAATTGAAAATATATGACAATCACTTGAAAATAATACTAAAATCATTATTATAATGGCATTATATGTATATACTTGGTTGAGTGTAATCCATGTAAACTATTAAAAAAATATAACTATAATTTTTTTTCGTTTATATTAGATAATATATCAGAGTAAATTCTAATATGAATTGAAAATATGTGACAATCATTTGAAAATAATACTAAAATTATTATTATTATATTGTTGTATATATATAATTGGTCGAATGCCATCCATATAAACTAAAAAAATATGAATATAATTTTTTTCCACACATATATATATATATATCTTTAATTGAATATAATAGTCAGCCAAAAAAATTCTTATATAAATGGGAAAAAAATATATTTATATTTTTCTTATAATTTATATAAAAGACATTTAACTAAAGATACAATTTATTTTTGGTTGAATGTAATCCACATAAATTATAAGAAAAATATGAATATATTTTTTCCCTGTTCATATAAAAATATCTTTCGCCAAATATAATCCATATAAATTATAATAAAATATAAATTAGAGGTTTTATAGTGTAACATTCGTTAATGATGTGCTTCAAAGATTGGATCAATGTGTGATATGTGATAGTTCAAAATTTCCAACATAACATTTGGAGTCCCTACTTTTAGATTTGTTCCCCCCAAGATGGGCTTATGTCATATACCTTATTTCACCATTATTTAATTGGATCATATTGTTGGTGTTATGATGTTACGATGTCCGTTTTAATTCTATAATAATATTTAATTTATATTGTTAACTTAAGTAAATAGGTGAAATTGATATGTTTGCTTTCTGACTATTTTTTTAAATATAATGAAAAGAGTAAATTTATTTCATAGTTCTAATATTTCATGTAAATGTGTGCACATGTTTAAAGGACTTTTTTTTCCTTTCCTTTTCTTTTTTGGTTTAAGATGTGCATTTTTAAAAATAAGATTATGGGCTTTTATTATAAAAAGAAAAGATGTGAATGATTTAGTGGGTGTGATGTTGATTGTAAGGAAAGTTTATTTTGTATGAATTAACAAGAGAAGTAACCTTCAAAATGTGAAGGATTTTTTTTTGAGATGTTTCTTTTTCTCTTTGTTTTTCATTTTGGTTGGACAGTTGGAGTGTCCATCCTCTTGTCCATTGAATTTATTTTTATTCTATTTTTTTCAAGTTTAAGTATTAGTCTCTTTTTACTTTTGGTTTTTAGGATATTCCACCCTACCCCTTCCATCGCCTCTTCCCTCCCTCCACCCCTTTCAACATATGGATATTCTCACTTGGTTTGGGACCTTTACTAATTATGTGGATAATTAACATTTTAGAAGAAGATATTTATTAACTAAGAAGGCCATTCATTCCTCTTTAAGGGTTATGATTCATCATGCTATGACATGTTTTGATTTAAAAAAAAACCCATCAAAGTATGTATCAATGCACTCCTTTTATTTATTGCTATGACCACTTATTTTTGGGACCATATTGCCCTTATTGTTTATTACACGCTTGGACATTTCCTTTCCCTCATTATTTATTACATGAGGACATTTTCCTTGTATGGCTTGAATGCTTTGAAAGCATAAGATGTGAATATGGTTTTATGTTAAAATATAATACAATATATTCATAAACATCGTAATTAATCTTAATCAAATATAAAATAGTAAAATTGAACTTAATTAATAATTTATATCCAACATAATAATTGACAAAGAGAAGGTTTAGAGAAGTAGATTGATTTTCATGCAATCTATAAATATAACAGGGAGACAACAAGATCATGGTTTTTTTGTCTAAATAGTGAGAACCTAAAAAATGTTTAGTGCCTCAAGCACCTCCCTAAAATTATACACTCCACATTTTTGGTAACCAAAATCGAGGACTATATGTTCTTGGTAAATAACATACATGTAAAATTTGATTTGACAAATGCATTTGTCAAGTTTAAGGCTCCAAAAACCTTGCTCGCCATTTTGAGTCTTCTTGTTGATATTTGGGAACTTGTTATTCGAACACTAATAGGGAATTTGGACTTGTAGAAGACAAATAATTATGCTTCCTTCTCCTTTTCACTAGTGCAAGGGAGTATTGCACTACCTCTTCCTTTATAGGCCCTTGAGCATTATCGTGCAAAGAATTTGGTACTCTTCATTTTTCATGCTCCCTTTCTTATTCTTTTTGCACTTGGGGTTCTAACCTTGGACTAATATATGTTGTTATTTTGGGGGCATTTTATAGAGATTACCTTATTTGATCCACATTTGTTTCTACTAGGATATGAATTGGTGGAGAAGGCGATCTTATGACACCTATTTATGGCTATGCAAACCATAGTTTCTTCTTCTTCAGAGGTTTCTCTTCTGAATCTATCTTCTCTAAGTCTTCTTGTACCAGATTTAATGACACAAACTTCCTCTTCATCATTTTTTTCTTTTTGGAGAGGGAGGTATGTGAAATATTTAGCTTTGATGCAGGCTATAGTTCTATATCAACTTGGCCTTGTGCTCCCATGCTAATATTATTTTTCTTGGGGTTAAATATATAGAATAGATTTTGTAGCTGACCCTTTATGGTAACATTATGTATTGGGTTGATGATACACCAGATAGTATCTTCTTCATCCTCCTCTTTCAATGTGACTTCTCCAAGGTGCACATATTTTGTGTGGAGGGTGTGCACATATACATCTATCCTTTACACGTCCATTATAATTTTAAATGTTGGAGATACCATTCACCACATCAACAAAGTACTGCATTGTGAATCCATAAGGAAAATTTAACTAACTAGTCATGTTTCCATTGGCTAGTTTGATCTTTGCTAATAAGTAGTGTTGCATGAAGGCAAACTTGGCCTAGCCCTCCATTACCTCTGGGAATAGTCTAGGTAAAAGCCACTCATCCCCTATGGCATCCTTTAGCCACACAAACCACTTATCCACATTAGCTTAATATTTAGGGGAGGCTACCTTATGGAAAGTATAAACATGATACTTTAGTAATGGGTGAAGGGGGTATGCCAACTAGCCTTCTCGAGTACCTTCAAGTATGTCAATCTCATCAAATAATATGATCATGAGGATTGTTTGATATTTGAACTTCTCTCCCAAACTATGTGTCCTATTTATGCCTTTATTTATTGAGTATGTTAATAGATTGTAGATGTTGAAGAGCATCCCCTTATCCATTTCATGTGTGATGTAAATAAATTTCTTATTGATTTCTACCCAACAACCTGATCCATACATCTTGGTACTTACCAAATGCATTGTTATCCTTGTGGAACTATACTTAATGTTAGTAATAGGGAAGGCAAACCCTCTATTCTTATAGTCCAACTCCTTTTCCATGCGATCAACCTCCTTGGTGTTGGCCAATGATTCCTTAATATCCTTGCCTAACTAGACTAACCTAGTTTCCTTATGGATTTGTGCTGATGTGATCTTAATTCTTCAGGTGATGAAGTAGAATATATCCTCATGTATGTGTGAGATTAAAAAGTGCATTATGTATTTAGTGTTGTTGAAATAGGGGAGATCATAGAGTTGGAGAACCCCAACTTTGTCTAGTCTCTATTTGATGGAGTTATTAAAGATTACATTTGCACTAAGGGTCTTCCTTCTCATGTTGACTATATAGTCCTTTATTAAGTTGACCCTTTTACTTCCTCCATAGTGGTTATAGTATTCCACATTAAATTTATCCACCTTTGACTCCACACCCTCAGGTTACTCATCTCTAAGAACCTCAGCCTTCTCGATCTTAGCTTGCCCTTTGTCTATGGGGCAACTAGTGTAACTTTCTTTTCCTTGTCCTTGGGCACATTTTTCCCTTTCTTTGTCTCCTTTACCTCTTTGGAGTTGGTAGGGGCATCTATTGCTTGTGTACCCAATGTATCTATAGTTACTTCTTTCACTTGTTCCCTAATAATAATTGATGGTCCCTCAAACTACGTGTTGCTTGTTTTATTTCTTCTACAATGGATATTAAAGCACATGCGCTTGGGTAAAAAATGAAGCATTTATTATTTTTTGCCTTGAGATTTTGCTTCATAATCATTCTAAAACCCCTTTGGTTCACCTTCAACTTCTCTACTCAGTTGTACCCTCTAATTTTGGCTAGTGTATGTTTTAATTTAGATTTTATGTTGTGGGACTTAGTTCCAAACTTCCCCACTCATCAATGGTAGCTTCTACAACCTACAACCCTCTAGTTCACCTTCAAATTCCCTACTTGGTTGTACCCATTAATTTTGGCTAGAACACATTTTACTCTAGATTTCATGTTGTAGGACTCGATTCTAAGCTTCCCCGCTCAACAATGGTAGCTTCTACAACTTGTAACCTGCAACCTAAGGGATTCTTCCTTTCTATCCATTGAAATGCCTCTTAGTGCATTGAAGTAGCATTTCCACAAGGGTTTTGTTTTTAGCTTCCAAATGGGGCTTTGAGGTCATTTTTGACTCAAATTTGTAGGTTTCTCCATTATTTTTGTGTTCTCAAGATTGTGAGGTCTCTGAATGTACCTTGGGATCAAAATGGTGAGAATGACATGTATTTATCCTTTTATCCCTCTTGGCATGTTTTTCAATTTTTTTTAATGAGTTGGTTGTACATGCAATAGTCTTTTATCTTCTTGCATTTGAGGTTTTAATGTTTCCACCTTTGCATTAATTACTAGTACATTCTAGATGTTAACAACATGCATTTTAAATATTTCAATTTTTGAGTGATGTTATTTTAGTTGGTTTATCTTTTTTTGTGGAATCTTTGTCATGTGCACTCTTCTCTTTTACTTTCTTGGGAGATGCACTTCCATTCCCTTCATGTGCTTCCTTAACCCATAGTTCTTCATGAGTTCTTGGGCATGACACTTGAATAATATTATTTTTTCCCCACAATATCTTCATATCAAATCAATCTCTACTTCATGCCTGCCCTTGTCACTCTTCACATCACATGTCACACTTATCTATACTTGTTACTTTATTCTTAACCTCTTTGTATCCCCTACCCCACACTAAATCCTATGCCTAGTCCTCTAGTGCAACAAATATCTTTTTATCAATTTGCCTATTGTGATGTGTGAACAAAATTTGGAGTAAAACAACATTAAAATAAATAATCTCTTTAGATATATCATTGCAATGGTCACCAAGGTACAAATAAACCTTCAAACTTCCTAACATTTTGCATTCGACAAGCTACCTAGTCTATCAAGATGTCATGTATTAAAAGAGAGGTTATTATAAAAATGATACGTTTACACTTACCCATAAACTTAGACTCTGGCATAAAAATTCCATAAGAAATCCTTTGCTTGACTCACCCAACCAGTATTACAAGGTGGTGCATATTATTAAAATAATAACACATATCTATTGTGCATAAAAAATAACCTATACTACTCTAACATACCAAACATAAAATACAAAAATAAAATGGCATAATATTTATTACAACATGGCTCAAGCATGCTAATAATGGTATAGCTTGAGCCAACTTCCATTGAACTTTATAGGGAACATTTCACCATTCAATGTGTGAAACTTACATGTGCTAGTTTAAAAAATGTCATCGATGATGTAGGGCCCCAAAAAATGAATTTGTAACTTTCCTAGATGTTTTAAGTATCTAGAGTCATAGAGTAGGATGGGGTTCCTTCAACTAATATTTTCCAATTTATGTGTTGGTCATGCCAAGATTTATGTCGAGCCTTTTCCATAGTTTGTCTCCATCAAAAAATAATGCACCTTTCATCTAGCCACATGAGGTCTTCTAGGTACACATCAAGTGATTCCTGGTCTTCAAGTCAACTAATGCATGTAATATATAGGGATAGAACAAAGAATTCCATTGGAAGCATTGCCTTTGTCTTGAACACAAGATGGAAAGGAGTGGACTTATTGAGGCACTTTTAGGTTGACATGTAGGCCCAAAACAATATAGAGAGATGGCCATCCTATTATTTGTGCTCAACAATGCAAATCTTAGTTAGTGTCTTGCCCATAATCTTATTGAAAGCTTCGATGCTTCTATTTTCATAGGGGTGGTATTGAGTACTCTTATGATGTAGATTATGAAATTAGATCATAGTATGCACATGGTCTCATTGATGAAGTGGGTACCTCGATCACTAGTTAAGCTCAAGGGGTACCCATAATGGATGATGATATTCCCCTATAGAAAATGCACTACTATCATTATTGTATAATTCTTCATCAGTACAACCTCAACCCAACAAGTGAGATAGTTAATGGCTATAATAATGTACCATGTATACACATAATATTTTCAAAATTTTATTGATTACCGACACTTTGTATCTTGCAAGAACCCATCAAGTATTAATCTCTTTGAGTACATGCCTTAAGGGGTGCACTGAGAAAGGGTTGGGCAAACCTTTGGTGCTTCATAAGATTGTTTTCCCTTTTTCCACTTGCCATATACACACTCATCTCCTAAAACCATTTACCCTAAGCTTATTCTTCTCAACCTTACCCATTCTAGTCTTTTGTCGTGCTTTATCCTCCTTTTCTTTCCTTAATTCCCTTTTGGATATTTAACTATACTAGGTTGACTGGGTCAACCTTGTACAATCTAGGGGTATTTTTCACTCTTTGTGTTTGTTAGCCTTTTGGATGACCTAGCTCATACCTAGTGATTTATCTCCTGAAAACATATAGGATTGATTGGGTTGACCATGTATAGCCAACATTTCTAAGAGGATTTACAGAAAGATCTACCTATATATATAAGTTCATTTCCAACTATTTGTAAGAAGGGAAGCAAAAAAGAATAAGTGCAAATGAACATCTACTTATTTACCATTCTACTTGAGTAATAAATCTTAGGGTTCCATAATTTATTTGGAGATACGGATCTTATCCTGTGGAGAAGTCTTTTGGATGCATAGATAGGTTATGTAGCCTAGAGCTGATTTGTCTTTGTTATTCTTATATACTGAAACAATCTCTTGTGAAGAACCTTGGCCAAGGGAGAGATTGAGGCTCGATGGGTTCGTCTTCAAAGGTAAGTATTCTTAACTTTATTTCTCCTTTGTAAGAGTAGATAGATAATATAGTTGTGCTTATTTCTTCCATGCATTAGGATTCTATATACATTGACATGAGTATATATCTTATATGCATGTTTAGTTTAGTTTGTTTTGTTTCTAACCTCTACTTTGTGCCACAAACTTTGGTGTACACTATATTATATTTACTTTCTTGTTTATTAGAATAGAGTGAAAATTAAACTTATGACTCTTTTAAGATTGTTGTGTGATTGTGTTAGACCGTAGGCTTTAGAACCCTTTCTAGCATGGTGTATTATGATAAATGATCCCCTAATTAGGTCTAGTGGATCCTCATATTGGTCATGTTCCAACTTAAAAAATGTATTTCCAATTGAAAGTGTAGGTATGATCTATCTTATCTGAGCCAAAATTGATTTATAGACATGATAAATTTATGATTTCAAACATTTTGATGAACCCGACGTGAATCCTATCCCACCATTGGTTGGATTATCTTCACGTTTTCATTTTTGTTTCCTTTCTTAGCATTAGCTTCACTTTGGCTTCACCTTCATAATTACATTTTGGTGAACCCAATGTGAAACTAGCCCTTGCATAATTTTTTTATCTTATTTCATTTCTTTCATCTTTATTTTTGTCTTATATTTGCCATACTGGATTGACTCTATTGACCCAATATCTAACCTCTGTGTGTAGGTTTTTAGGTATAGGCTACTAGATCAATCTTGTCGACCCAATACCATTTTTCAAATTTCCAAACATCCAATCTAGACTACTAGGTGAACCTAGTCAACCATGTACATTGTTAGGCATCCAATTCAACATACTAGGTTGATCCAATTGACCTTATACATTTTAGGCACTCATCAGTAAGTTTTTGTAAAGCTTGATCAACATAGTTAACCTAGTTAACTAAATTTATAAGCATATATGAAGGTTCTTGAACAACAATCTTCATTATTTGCATCTCTGATCCACCAAGGTTCCTTTCTATCTCTTTGTGTATTTCTTTACAATCTTTCCTTTCACAATTTATAGTCTTCAAAAGTACCCATTCACAATCAACTGAATCGACACTATCGACCTAGTTTTGTATTCTGTGTGTTGTCTAGAGAACTAGGTCGACTCTACCAACCCTATTCATTTTAATACCTTACTTCTAAAATACAGATTCGACCCTATCAACCATGTTCTTTATTTTATGCATACATTATTGACCATATCAACATTTTACCTTGTTTCAAAGTTGGAATTAACCTTATATGCTAGTAATTAGTTCACACTTTCTTTTCTTATTGTTTACATGTTTAGAATAGATCACATAGTCTAATTAGGTGGTTGTAAATTAATCATTTAGTTCACTATTTTTTATTTTATGGACACATGGTCAAATCACATAATTTAAACACACATTTTAATATTTATCTACCCAAGGCCAACCTACTTAGATTTCATCACCAAGGGGGAAGCTGACTTGATACTCTGGTCAAGTATAAAACATGGTTAATGGTATATTTTGGCTAAGTAACCAACACCCTTATCATTTTGGTGTGTGAAATGAGGGGGTAGGCCCTAATACCAAACCTTTATCATTATCACTACAATCCCTTTCAACCCAAACTACCCAAAACCATCCTTAGATTGTTATTCTAGTTCCTTGCTTACAACCAATTTCCTATCACATTTAAAATCATATCTTAATAATCTAATAAACATTCAAGTTGACCAATTATTTAGCTCTTTACTTTTCAAGTTGATTGCTTGCCTTTTTCTCAATTGTATTTTGTATTTTAAAAATTTGCATTAGCCAACGTTGGTGCAAGGTTTTGTGTTGTTTGTGCTAATTAGATTGGATAGTTTTAATATAACTGATTATTTATTTCCTTTCAGTTATTTATTTTCAAAAGTTATCTTGTTTTAGTCCACAAATTTATCATCAGTTTCTAAATTTCCCTCTTTATTATACTAGGTCAACCCAATCGATCCTGTATCTTTTACAGCCTCTGTTCACTATACTGGATCAACCTAATTGACCCTATATAGTTTGTAGACCCTATTTTATCTTTTTCCAATCCCTGTTCACTATACTGGATTGACCTAGTCAACCCTATATAGTTTCTATCATTTCCTATTTTCTTGCTTTCTCATCTCTCTTTATTTCCCTTCATCATAGACTTTTCATTTGATGACAATTTTGAGTTGTAGTCAACAAGAATGATGAATCTTACCAACCCTCATAGGGTCTCTCATAAAAAAAGTAAGGATCCTCTCTTGAATGCTAGTAATGTTCATATTGCCACTCACACAATGAACTATGGGACCCCTCCTAATACCTCTTCATAACATAATCCTCTTTTTTCATTAGAAGACCAACCTAAATTAGAGTATAAGCTTGAAATAATATTCTTTATCTATACATTTATTTAACATCAAGGAAAGGATCCTTCTACCATTTACAATCTTATGATTAGTAGTCAAATGGAAGAGCCTCATTCAGCTACTCATACATTCTCAATTGGATTTGGGGGTACCACTTTTTTTGATTCTCAGCCTCTTCCTTCGATTATCACCCCTTCTCATACCATGACGTCTTCTTCTCTAAATTATTCTACCTCTATGCCTATTATATCCACTAACATGGTAGGTTATACATCTAGTGGGCCTCTCATAATATCCACTATCCTTAATCCTTCTGTTAGTGCATCATTTGCTACCCAAGGTAATCATGTTACTAGTGCTTCTTCTTATCAACTATTCACCAATACATCTTTTTCTACATAAGCAAATTTTGTCACTAGTGCCTCACATTCTCATAATTCCTCTCAAGTTCCTATCAACACCAATAGTGGTACCCAAGCCACTAATACCAACTCTAATGCTTATAACAATGCTGATTAAACACATAAAATATTGTTACACACACTTAATCAAATGAATAACTTTCAAGCTCATAACACAAATCAAATGATGAGAATGCAAAAACACCTTCTTCATCTTCAAACTCATCCTCAACCAATAGCTTGGGGCATACATAACCAAAATATTCCCCCTCCTCCACTTTAAGATTCTCAACACAATCTCATTCCTCAACCTCCTTTGGTCAACAAAACCATTAAGAATCTCCAAAATTACCCTCTCACTACTCAAATTGATAACATTGATATTGGAGGTATCACACCTACAATTTATTATAATGTATCAACCGATCCCACCCTTCATCTTAAAACATTTGAAAACATTTATAAGGATTGGGTCAAATTGAACACCTTTGTCGCTGCCAAAATCTTAGCCAAAACTCTCACAGGTGATGCCTTGGATTGGTACAAACAAATTATAACTCATTACATTACTAGTTTGGAGGATTTAGTGAATGCTCTAGTTCAAGAATTCCAAACTAGTGATCTTCTTGAAAACACTTTGGTTCACTTCATAAATTGAAAACAACTTGAAAATGAAACTGGTCAAGACTTTGTTAAAAGGTGGAAAACTTTGTCAAACAAGTGTGACATAACATGGTTGGTGATAATATTTTCCATCTCTTTACTAATGCCCTTTTTCCTAAACTTAAATATCAGGTCTGCACTCTCTCTCTGCGTACATTAGAGGAGGCTATTGACTAAGCTAAATGACAAGATTTTCTTATGCATCAATTTGAGCCACCCCAACCTTCTATGGGTCCTCATATCTTAAGAACAAAAATTACAATGTTACCAATGATGGTGTTATAGATTCTTATGAAACCATTCATAATGTTCAAGCTATCATTCCTACCCCTTCATCAGAACTAGCTCCTCCTCAATAATATATCAATCCTCTTTTATTTTCACCAAACAACATTAATGTTCATAAACCTCTATCCTCAGATGAATTTCTTAAGCATCTACCTAGGCCTCTTCTATGAGATCTTGATCCTACATGTCCTATGAAATTATGATCCTAACAAGTTTTGTTGGTTTCACTCTATTTGGGGTCATTCTCGTGAGACCTGTAGACAACTTCATAATTTAACTATGGACTTTCTTCTCAGTCTTAATTTTGATCATGATTTTATCATTCAAAAGCATCAACAAGATTATGAAATTAATTTTAAGGACTATAAGTCACATGATAAAACTCAAGCCTTAAATCAAGCAAATGCTCATTTAGCTATCTAAGGATCCTCTTCCTAATCATCAACCTATTCAAGATAATAAAGACAAAGCTACCCCTTCCATCAATAATGTTAAAAGTCTTGTTGAACCAACTTATAAAGAGATCATGGTTAACATGATTAATATGTGAAAGGTGGTTGATTTTATCGATTCCCAACCTATCTATACTCCTCCTTCATCTAAAACATATCGTGTTTTCTAGGATTCTTCTCCAACTCTTTTAAATGAGTTGGGGCAAGATGAACTTATTACTTTTTATGATCCAATTTCTAACTCTCACTTGGATAATACTTCCTTTTCTATTTCTACCACTCTTCTATCATATTTTAACACTAATTATAATCAAGATTCTACTAACACTTCTACCAATTCTCAAAATCAAATTGAACTAGCTACTTCATCATCTCAACATGATTTGCAACCTTGTTGTAAATCTTCTTCTTCTTATCAACAAAAATTCCAATTTACTTCAGCTCCTCCTTTTGAGGACCTCCTTAATCATTATGCACCTATATTTAACAACCTCCTTATGGGCTATGATGAGTGGGATCCCATCATGGAGCTCACTAATCTCCCATCATAAATTCCATTCCTTGAGCTTATGAAGACTTTTCCACATCATAGAAACCATCTTATGAAATTATTATTTGAGATGAATGCCCCTTATCTTCCCTTAGTAGATCTAAGATTAGGGGAATCCTACACATGTCAGCTATCCCTCCTAGTCCTACAGCTACTAGCCTAGCTCTATCACCTATGGTTAGACACTCCAATAGATCTGGTAGCCAAGACATGTTTACCAATCTCTAGAGCTGGGGTCATCCCTACAACCATGAAACAACAAAATATGTATTAGATCTTCCATGTCATGTATAGTCAAAATATATTGTTTCTACAATTTTAATAAAAAACAAGCTTAAACTACTTTAATTCATTTATTTTTACCTATTTTTAGCCTACTTGGTCCTTTTTACCCTTACTTGGTCATTTCAAGCCACTCTAGCTTTCTTTTGACCTTTTGCATGCATTTACGTACATTTTTGGTTCTTTGGTCAACCTAGTTTGACCAAAATTTCTATATTTTTAGCTTGATTGACTTAAAAATCTAAGTCAACCCTCTTATTTTCCTCTCCCTATTACTACATTATCATTCTAAATTTTTTGGATTAGTTGGCAAACTGTACTAGGTCAACAATCTACAAAATGTATAGGGTTGACGCACACCTACTGGGTCGACAGTGTTGATTTTGACTATTTTCAACCTACTGGGTTGACTAGGTTGACCCAATTGTTTTTGGCTATTGACCCCTTACATTTTCCTAAAAAAATGCCTTTTTGTCATTTTCTCCCTAATTCCTCTAAACCCATTTCTCATTTTGCTATTTTATACCTATAAAATTTAATTTTGTTCCATTTTGACATCTAAAAATGCTAAAAACTACATTTTTAAAAAAATACATTAAATTCAACAAAATACTAAAAAATTGGCTTAATATTCATAGTTACATACTTGTAGTGCACTTGTTGTCACTCCTGGAGCCCCTCCTCATCTACCCTGTCATCTCCTTGCCATCCTAGCTCATCTGGTCTCCATAGCTCTTTTCTCTCCTTCACGAGTTAAAATAACCAAATGACTTCTCTTTCCCCTATTTAAAAACACTTTTTCAAAATTCAAAATCTTCAATTATTTTCTTGTAGATTCCTTATTTTATCTATATCTTTGTTTTTACTCATCCATTTTCAAAACCGTAAAATGCATTAGATTCGTGATGATGTAGAGAATAATTTCCATTATCATATGCCTATTTTCCAAAAAAAATTTTTTTTTGGCTATTTTTTGCACTAAATTTTATAGGTTCACCTAGTGTTCTTCACATTGGATGCTTTCACTTTCTTTTGTAGTCTACTTCTTTATCTACAAAACTAAGGTAAGTAAAGGTATGTATTTTTCAATTCTATCCTTTCCTTTATCTTATTTGATACTTACTTCACTTTACTTAGCATCAGCGTTGTATGTTATCATGTTTTATCTTGAAGCACCATCCTATGTTACACCTTAGTGACACATGATGAGCTTTGATTGGGGCATATATATACACATAATATCTTCAAACTTTTATTTCTTATTGACATTTTGTGTCTTATAAGAATCCATCGAGTCTCAATCTCTCTACGTGTATCTTAAGGGGTACATCGAGAAAGGGGTGGGTAGACCATTGGTGTTTCACAATATTATTATCTCTTTTACCACTTGCCATGTATACACTCATCTCTTAAAACCATTTACCCTAATCTTATTCTTCTCATCCTTACCCATTATAGTATTTTGCCATGATTTATCCTCTTTTTCTTGCCTTAATTCCCTTTTGGATAGTCAATTGTACTAGTTCGACTAGGTCAACCCTGTATAGTCTAGGGGTATTTTTCACTCTTTAGGTTTATTAGCCTTTCGGTTGACCTAGCTAAGACCTAGTGATTTATCTTCCAAAAATATATAGGGTCAACTAGGTCAACCCTATACATTCAATGTTTCTAGGAGGATTTAGGGCAAGATCCACCTATATATACAAGTTCATTTCCAACAATTTGTAAGAAGAGATGTAGAGAAGAATAAGTGCAAATAAACATCTACTTATTGACTATTCTACTGGAGGAATAAAGCTTAGGGTTCCATACTTTCTTTGGAGATACATATCTTGTATTATGGAGAAGTCTTTTGGATGTATAGATAGGTTGTGTATCCTATAACTGATTTGTCTTTATTATCCTTACATACCACAACAATCTCTTACGAAGTACCTTGGCCAAGGGAGAGATTGAGGCTTAACGGGTTCATCTTTAAAGGTAAGTATTCCTAACTTTATTTCTCCTTTATAAGAGTAGATAGATGATGTAGTTGTGCTTCTTTCTTCCATGCATTAGGATTCTGTATACATTGAAATGAGTATATGTCTTTTTATTCATGCTTAGTTTATTTTTTTAAATTTCTAACCCCCACTTTATGCCACAAGCTTTGGTGTGCACTCGATGATATTTACTTTTTTATTTATTAGAATAGAGTGAACATTAAAACTAGGACTCTTTTAGGGTTGTTATGTGATTGTGTTAGACTGTAGGCTTTGGAACCCTTCTTAGCATGGTGTATCGTGACAAGTGATCCCCCAATTGGGTCTAGTAGATATCCATATTGGTCATGTTCTCGCTTAAAAATGTATTCTTAATTAGAAGTATAGGTATGCTCTATCTTCTCTGATCCAAGATTGATCTATAGACATGATGCATTTTTGCTTGCATATATAGCACATATCAGTACTACACACTATTTGAGAGGTTGTTCTCACAAAATTAATAGCCCATTTTAAAAAAGGATCATGGGATAGAATTGGTATCAAGGGCATCTCATCCTGATGGTTGAGTTTCCCCAGTTTTTAGTAGATATAACATCTACATGTGTATTGTTTAAACTCATGGAACAAGGTAGGCCACCATAGGCTATAAAGTAGAATATTATGCATAGTGGCTTATCTAAAAAAGTACCCTCCAACATTGTCCTCATTCCCTCATGCAACATTCTCGAGCACTCATGTTCCAACATACATTTGCATATGACTTCATCATGGCTAGGTTTGTACAGTTATTATTGATGAGATGATACATGATGATGAAAAAAACTAAATATTTATTTTATTTAGTGTAATTACTATTTTTAGCAATGTTAGATGTGAGAAATGAAATAATATCATCAATATCTTTCAGTATGCATTGAACTATGTAAAACCTATCCTAAATGAGCTTATATTCAATATTTTACACATCGTCACCTGTAGTGATGTGTGATAGGTGGTTCATACCAAAATTATACTTTTTAGGATTCATAATCACACACAATTAGAATTCCTAAAACAACATAATATATTGAAAAATCCTTCCATGGAGCATGGGCTTGTTTACAAGGTACTTTAGGGCTTCATGGTTAGTGAAGGAAAAAATGAGTGGCCAATAAGTATTGACATAATTTTTGCAATGCATACACCATCATAAGTGCCTCATCCTCAGTGGTTGTATAATTGTGCTTAGCTACTATAATATTCTTGCTATCAAAGTAGATGGGATGGTCCATCTTGTTCTCTCCCAACTGAGCTAGAATTTACCTAATGTGTAACATGTAAATGAAATGGGGACGTCCAATCTATAAATTGGAGGATTGACACTCTCTCAAGTTTATTATTTAAGATCTCATTTTTTCTCTTGTACCTCACCCCATATTAATGGGTCATTCTTGTGCAAAACTCATTTTAGTGGTGTGATAATATCAACATATTGGAAAACGAACTTTTGATAGTAACTAGTATGCCCTAAGAGTGCATGCACTTCTTGTTGAGTAGTGGAAACCTATAATAAATGTATGATATCCAATTTAGATGGGTAAATATAGAGGTCATACTTATAAATCACCAAGGTGATCTTCATTTTTCCAAAGGATGAGTGTATACCCTTCATGTCCATGTAGCTTCTTGGGAAAAGGTTTTGGAATTACTGAAGTAGTTTTATGATGCATGGCAGTTATACATTAGACCAATAATCTCCAATGGTGGTAATCTTAAATTCTTATTTTGAGTTAATATTTACCTTATTTGTCTTTAGAGACTCATGATAGTACTTGTGTCAATTATCTTGCATGTCTACTACTTCTCACTGTCATTGAGAAGTTTTAACCTGTAAGTGTCTAGGGTACTTTCTTGGGATTCTTCCTTCACCTTATGCACAAAATTCTATTTTCTAGTCATGAATTTATAGTTGTGTTCCATCCATACCACTTCATCCTCTTCACTAAAATTGTTATTTACCTCACAATCATGAAAAAACTTTGGCAGGGTGAGTCCTTTCTCACTGCACATCTATCTAACTTATTATTCCATTATAGCTTCCTCTTTTAGGATGATCTAATGATTGCATTGTAGGGGATAAAAAACTCTAGATTATTTGAGTATAAGGAAAAATTATGAGTTAATTTCTCTTTTAGATCTACCTAATCACTAATCTCTTCGTGCATCACATTGAAAACATACATGGACAGGCCAAAGCCTTCAGAGTTCAATATAAAGCATGAACACAGATTTATCAAGAAATAATATGAGAGAATTGTGCACTTGTATTCACATTAATAAATATGAGCCCATGGATTAGAGTCATTGATATATGTTGATAACCCTTTATAGTCATTTATATGCTCAAATATAGCGCACATGACATCTTTAACCTCAGTCTAATTTTGAAAACTTGGCCTATGTGTAGCCCACCATTTTGTATCAATGCCATTCAAGGTGTAAATTAAGGTACTCATGTAATCATTTTACTTAGGGACACATGCTTACAAGTCATGTACAAATAGGGTAGTGCCTGTGGAACCATTGTAATGAGTCAACTTAGCAAGTTTTCCCTTGCTTATATGAAACACTCACTTTAATTCGGTGTGGCATACAAAACCTAAATATTATTTTTAATTAGAGAGGGATTGATGTTTTTGAATAAGTAATTTCATGTGTACTATAATTAGGGTCTTCATCTCACTACACCACACTTTTGGCTAGTCTCTAGCAACCCCACTAAGTTTTACTAGAATAGAGTAATTTAAAAAAAAATTAATTACACATATTCACCTAACAAATTTTACCATGAGAAACCTAACTAAGTGATATTTAACTAAATATATTATTTTTAGTTAACCCCACAATGTATATAGCTAATCCATTTAGTTAATGATCACCATGATAATTATATATCAAAACATGAACAATGTTGAATAAACAATAAAGACTGCATTTATTTCAGAGGTAATATTACAATTTCAGCCACAACTGATTTAACATTATAGCCACTACTATAAATGTACAAATGAATAAATAATACAATTTTAACAAATAATAATGTCTCAATAATAAAATACAATGATACAAATCTCTACAGAGCATGAGTCTCAATGAACTCAAGTATCCATCAGTAATATCGAGTGTAGTCTCTAGTGTAGTACTACTACAGGAAGGGAGAACATTATTTGAGTGCTTTTCCACACCAAACATGGACCATAAATTCCTCACACTATCTCCCAATAAGGGAATGACCCTCCTTTCATAGATGGGTAGATAATGACAATGCAATAATCTAGAGTGACAAACTAGAATTCATGTGTTTTAAGATAAATAATACATGATGTATACCATAAAAAAATCCATTCTAACATGATATCATACAAACATGTAAACTATATCAAACACATGAAATGACAATGTTTAACTATAAAAATTACTTTGGTCAAAGTTTTCATATAGTTATTGATCTCTAGGATTAGTCAATTTCATACACACCACTCAATCAGATTACACCTCATCTTGCATTAATGGTGTTAATTAATCTAGTGGAATCTATCACACTACTTATTTAGTGTCATAAATGCAATATTTGATTAATTATATAATAATATAAAAACCATTAGATTCAGTCAAAATATTCTTTATTATCAGATATAAAATATGCTAAGTATGGAAATATCAAATACATACAGTCTATCAAATGTAATGCAATGAATCTAAAATCATCTAATTTATTACCAAATAATAAATAGATTCATAAACAATCCACATACGTATCATACCATCTAGGTATGAAACATGTCACGGTATCTAGTTACATAAGTATAACATGTAACTATAAATGTTATTCCATCCATCTACTAACATTAATACACATATTAAGACCACATACTAAAAGTAAAGTAATAAGCTTATTTTCATACAACACATGAAAATAACTAGTATTCAATCTCAAAATACCTTATATATAAATGTTTTCCCAAAACAATCAAATATACTCT
This sequence comes from Torreya grandis, assembly GCA_037957365.1. Taxonomy (NCBI): domain Eukaryota; kingdom Viridiplantae; phylum Streptophyta; class Pinopsida; order Cupressales; family Taxaceae; genus Torreya; species Torreya grandis. Next base: position 2,471,712 of record JARHVA010002024.1, read on the forward strand.
GAACTTAGCCATGAAAACAAAATACACCCATATATATATTTGTTTTACCATGCAATGATTTAACATAATAACTGAGTTTGCATATATATATATGATATACACATAATTTTGAAATAAATCAAACTATCTACATGTATCCCATATATTTTTATATATTCATATACTCAGCTATGTATAATCAAGATAAATTAACTAGTGTAAATAGACCTTATATGTTATACTCTATTTAGTCAAGACTATGTCCTCAATAGAGTATCACATATAATCAATTAATAATTTATTCATTACCATATATTCTTCATAATAATTATCAATTCAAACTAGAAATGCATGATTGAGTACCATGTCATTATGCAAAGAATCTATGTATTGTATAGAAATGTATACAATCATACGTTCTAACTCAACCAACTATATTTATTTAGTTCTTAATAATTTTTTAAATACATTACTAATATTTGTATATCTAGTCGATACTTTAAAATTCTCAAGCATAACACAAAGAAATCCAAATATATATTTATAGTAACACATATTGGTCTTTAAATCCATTCAAGATTTCTATAATAAATTATGTGTAGATAAGTATACTACTTAGCCAATTAATTCCCTTAAACTCAGATCATAAACAATCTTACATTGAAATTAGACAATAGTCCTACAACCAACTATATTTGTTATGAATGCTTTCTAGTGAGCATTACTCTCTATCCAAGACATATGATAATTTTAACAAAGTCTTTTCCTAATCGAACACATATGTGTTTAGGTTTGTGCTGAAGACTTTTTCATAATTTATTTTCACCCAATGAAAGGATTATAAATATACTATAGTGAAATTGTTCACCTATAACCATATTTTACCGTTCAAATTATTTAGAACACAGTAATTTGTATAAGTGTAGAAACATCTCCTAAGTATATTGTATGATAATATACAATGGTATATTCATACCCTTGATTCACCTATAAAGACTCGTATGTTGTATGATTATACCCTTGTATATGCTCAACTCAATTGGGTTGTATTAAAATATAAGTTTAAATAAACTTACTTTATATCTGTCTAAATATATCATTTTATTTGTACACACTATTTTATGCCCAACCATGCCCTAAGAGGATTTGAATATTGACTAGATAAATGTATACGTTCTATTTACAAGGAAATAATCCCTTATATTAACTTTGGGTTTTAAATTTTGACCCTTTAACACACAAAATTCATCCTCATGGTAAGACAATTAAAATCCAAATTTTTAGTCTAGTATATAACTTGGCCATATATAAATATTTATTAAAAAGGATCCCTAATGTCTTTAGAATAGGATTTACAAATAAATATCACAACAGAGTCCTAATATTACACTTTGTAATTTTGACAGTATCAATCTTTATATTTTTAGTTAGGGATTATATTTGATTTAAGTTAAACACAAAATCAAACTCATAAATTATATTTAATGGCAAAAGCTTTGCACAGTCCTAGCCATTTAGGATTTAGGGTTTCAAGGATATAGTTTTGGTTCTGTGGATGGTCGAGCCATCCATAAGGCCAAAATTTTATCCTTATGTATAATTTCAATAAATATTAAAATACTTAAAACCTTTATAAAATCATATACAATTTTCATCCACATATTAATTTTGTAAATAAATACATCACCAACCTGATAATGAAACCAATAAAGCCAAATCTGAATATGCTTCTTTCTCCTAGCTCCAATTCCTCCTTTCTCTTCTTATTCTCTTATACTTATATCTAATGCCATTCTCCCTCCCTACCATCTAGGCATCCATTCTGCCCTTCTTATTCTTTTTCATCTCCCAAAAAATCCCCAAAATTCTTGACCAAAATTAGGTCTTAGTCTATGCATACAATAAAGAGCTCACAAAAGTAACAGTCTACCATCTTTTCCTCATGTAGAGGACCTCAAGTATGAATAATGGTTTTATTAAATGATTTTTAAATCAAGTCAAAGACCAGTTAGAAACCCTAACGATCTTGACCATTATCAATTATCAATAAATTAATAACTATGTGACCCTTTGAAATATGCATGCTTGTTGACTTCCCTTAAAATCATGCATTGACTTTATAAAAGTCCTTCAACATTATAATTTACATGTTATGTCGACTAAAAAATAAGTCCACTAAACATAATAACCATTACCAATGAATTCGACCTTCGAAATGAAGGTTAGCTTCATAGGTCAAACAAAATAACTATTAACTTTAGAAAATATTCATAAACACAATGATGTCTCACATAATTGTTTAACAATGAAATCATATACATGGAATTTACACAAGATTATAAAAATTGACTAAGCACTAAGGCTTTATAACAGTCTCTAGTCAATAACATTAATTTCATTATACCATGCCAAACTAATGCCATTCATTAATTATAACAAATAAATTTAATTTATTAATGACTTAATATATGCTATTCAACTATTATAAATGATAATAGTAACCTTATAAGCATCAATAATCACTTAACAATCCAATCAACCAAAGTATAAGGATCCATCTAATAACCATAGCCATGAATCTAATAAAGCACTATTTATAATACACTCAGTTATATCCAAGATAATGGTAAGTCAAGTAAAACATGTACAAATTTACTAAGTAATAACATCATACAAGCTAAGCTATGTACGATAACCAAACTAATGAAAACAACATGATCATCAAAAAATATTAAAATCCTAATATAAATAATATTAAGAATCATTTAAATGCAGGTAACACAAAGACATACTATAACTATCTAAATAAAGCAATTAACATAAAACATGCTAATCTATTGTGGTGTGTGTGTGGGTTTCTAGTATTTCTCTCTGTTGTCCCCCAATGCCTCCATTTACACCACCCTCTCTAATGATTCCCTACCTCCATCACACTCTAAGAGATCGATCTGTCCTGCCTCCACCTCACAACAATGAAGGTAGTTGGCCCAAAACATATGAAATCCATAAAATACTGATGTATAAACTAACAAACATGATCATAAAGTAAAAAATATAAAAGTATAGCTAACTCCATAGCTAATCAATCATGTAAATTAAGTAACATATAACCATCCCATAATCAACATATGAAATAAATCTTAATCAAACACTATTTAATAAAATAATAACCATGAAAATATATGGATCAAAAGGCTATTAATCTTAGAGAGAAATCAAGATGTAACACAGTCACCTCATAAGATTCTTATACCCATTGGTTGGAGATACTGCTCATCATATCAAAAACATAATTTACCTTGTCTTAGTTTAATATGCCACTCTCAATTGGTTCCAAATTCTCTATTCCTTATGCCATGATATTGTAGATGTTAATTTCATCATTCAAATTAACACTCTCAACATAGGGGGCCTTGATTGTTTGACAATGGAATCACCACATACTCTTTTTCATTATCAAAGATCATATAGCTCTTCTTGAAGTACATGTGTACATTGTTGGTATAAAACTAGGGTATTTCAAGAAAATATGGGTAGTTATCTACCTTGACGAGTTCGATCACCTCAAAGTATGCTTATAACTTCGTACCCATAATATCAATACCAAAATTGTGTATAATTCCCATGTGTTGAGCTTGAGTTTGTTTTCCATGAATAAAATGTTTGGAAAAGGTCATAGGGTGGGGCTACACATCTTGCACCAAACATATCTTGTGAGAATATTGTCTTGAACATTTGTGTCTACTATAATGTCACATACCAACCACCCATTAATGTTTGCATCGATGAGCAATTCCCTATCGTAGATTATATTCTGGACTATCCTCACTTCATGTCCTCATGTTAGATATAACACATGTACATTAGAGGGATATTTTTCCATATATTTGTCCAAAAGTTTTTTAAGCATAAGAATCTTTCTTTGGTGCATAAGAGAGCTAGTACATTGGAAAGATTGTCCTCCTACTTATGAACATGTGCTTGGGGTTTGATCTTTTTCCTTGACTTTCCTATAATTCTTGCACATATTGTAGTTCACTATGTAATTTCTAGATGATATCCATGGATTTATGTAATACCTTTTTCTGGAACATTCCATTTGAGTAGGGTGCTATAGAGCACTCGAGGCATGTCACCTTATATTTGGGTCTTCTCAACTCATCCTAGCCTAACTTTCTCAGTGGAAATGACTATTGGTTGCATAGTCATGCCACTATGAGTTTTTATATGCACCTTAATGTTAGCATTTTTATTTGACTAAGCATTCAAAACCCACTATTATGAGTTGCACTCAAGCTTGATCATGCTAGTGTCCTTCTTGGGAATTTCCTCATGTGCTAGTTTGGCATATAAATTTAGGCATTTTTTAACCTTGTGGTCACCTCGATAATATGAATAAGTGGGATAATTAGGGAAATCCTACTGGTAGTGTTTTGGTGACCCACACTTATAACAAGTGTGTTGGGGAAACCTTCCACCTCCCCACCCTATAAGAACTCTATATCCTCATTGTTACCCATAGTCAACATAAATTTGATTATAAGGGCCTGTTATAGTCTTTTATGCACCTCAATCTCTTACCTCATGGAGTTCATCAATCACCTTGTAGTACTCAATATTGTGGTTGGAAGCATTACAAATTTTAAAGTGAAGGTATATATTTTATTGGGTTTAGTGCTAAAGAAGTGGATAATTGTGCACATCATGACCCTCCTAACATATTTTTTAAGAGAGTAGTATGGCCCTCACATTACATTTGGGGTAGTTATTCTTATTGTGCCCTTTTACCTCATAATTTGTGCACCATAACCTATTCCTAGTGCTATGGGAACTATTAGACATTAGCTTCTAAAGTTGGAAAGCTAGGTGATCTACACCTTCATGAATGGGTTGACTCCTGTATTTGAACCTTTAATGACTTTAATTCTCAATTCCACTTCCAAGGCCTCTCAAGTTTTATTGAATTTATTCATGGACAGGTCACACCTAAAGGATACAAGTAATCCTCTCACAAACCATTACACATGACATACTAGATGAATATCAAAGGAGAGCTTAGACACTAAAGTTTTGAACTTAGAATCATATGCATGAACACTCTCCAAAATATATTCTTGATCTCCTTCAACATAATAAAAATTTACTACTCAAACTCAAGAATGAAAAATTCCTTTATGAAAAATACCTTTAGAAGGTTATAATCAATAATGGCCTAGTTTAGATCAAACATTTGATAGTAGGTGTGGTTATCATCCAATAAAGTTATGGAAAATTGTCTTGCCTTATGTTATGATAAAATAACACATTTGCACATGAAATGAGCTTGCATTTGTGAACATGTTCCACAACCTTATCTAGTCTATGATAGTTAGGTAAAATCAAGGACATTTCATAAAATACTTGGGGGGAAAGTACATGCACATTATGTACCAGTGCACTAACCAGAGATGTGCCTAAAAATTCACTTCCTCTATGGGAAACTCCCATTCCTTTAGCCAATGATGTAACTTTATCAATTACTACAACAAATTATATTATGGTCCCTCCTACCACTTGAATGTGTTAGGGTGTGGAGCTAAAAGCTTCAACTATTTGCAGACACGAAGAAGAGGATGCTGAAGAACCAGAAGAACCAGCATCGACAGCATGACCGACGTTAGTCACAGACAGTGCAGAAGGAAACTGGCGATGGCAGGGAGTCGGCCGACATCGGCAGCACCAGGCAAGCAGGGACCGGCGTCGGTCACCTATGCATTCTAGAACTACTGTTGACGAACATTCAGTTAAGTGAAGCGAGTGTTTGCATGTCAAATGACTAATTATAGTCACGAGCTGCGTGTCTAATTATTGTAGTTAGATTTCTATTTTTGTAACCATGGGATTCTATTTAAAGACCCATGAGGCATGTATTTTAATTATCAAGAAGGCAAGTAAAAGCATTGAAGCAAGCAAGGTCAAGGAGATCTACAGTTGTAAGGTCAAGGAGATCAGCTGAAGCATTCAAGGAGGGATAATAACTCAGGCTATAGAGTTGTTGTGTTGAGCAAGAGAGAGAGGGAAGAAGGTCTTGAGGTGTGGCAAGCCTTTGAGGTGGAGGAAGAAGTGGCATCTTCCTTATTGTATTTTCTTCTAGTAATATCTAATACAAGAGTGTGTATTATCTCTCAAATTCTTTGCTGTCTCAAGTTTCTAGTTACTTTATCATTTTGGTATAATTCCATGTTTAATTGCTTATAATAAAGTAATCAATTGTGCTTCCGTTGGATAAGGGGTCTCCTAACAATTGGTATCAGAGCTACGATTTGTAGGAAGTAGGTTATTTTTTGATTACAGGTCATTCACAAGGTTTTTTGATTGAGTGGGAGTTCAACAATGGCAAAAGATAGTAAGCTATGAATGGAGAAGTTTAATGGCAAGAATTATCAACACTGGAGGATGCAGATTGAGGATTATCTGTATCAGAAGGATCTGTACTTACCATTGGGTGGGGTTGCATGCAAGCCCATAGATATGAAGGATGAAGAATGGAACGTTCTTGATCAAAAGGCTCTCGGTTCCATAAGGTTGAGCCTTGCATCGTCTATGATTTCTGCTTATCACAGTGCAAGACAACATAAGAGTTGATAAAGTCATTGGCGAATTTATACGAAAAGCCCTTGGCTTCTAATAAGGTATATCTTATGAAGCAGCTATTTACTTTGAAAATGTAGGAAGGTGGATCGGTACATACTCATCTCAGTGATTTCCATGGTTTGGTAAACCAATTAGCTTTAGTCAATATTGTTTTTGATGATGAGGTAAAGGCTCTCTTGATTTTATGTTCTTTGCCTGAAAGTTGGGACAATTTGGTTATGGCAGTAAGTAATTCTGCATCTGCTTCTAAAATCTTAAAAGTTGATGATGTTGTGAGTGTGATCTTGAATGAGGAAATACGCATGAGAAGCATAGGTGAATCATCAGGGAATGCTCTAAGTGCAGAAAGCAGGGGAAGGCAAAGGGAGAAGATTGAGCAAGGGAAATCAAGGTCGGGAAGGAGATCCAAATCCAAAGGTATTACCTATTGGTTTTGTGGAAAGAAAGGACACACAAATAAGGAGTGTTGGTTGCGAGATAAAGAGAATCAACCTAAAGGTAAAGAAGAAGCAAAAGATGCAAATATCATGGTACAGGATGCTCTCATACTTTCTTTGGATAGTCAGGTAGGATCATGGATTTTAGATTTTGGTTCATCTTTTCATGCATCCCCAAACAGAGATTTGTTCCATGAGTATGAACAGGGAGACTTTGGAGTGCTTTATTTAGGGGATGGTACGCCTTGTCAGATAGTTGGCAAAGGGAAAGTGCAGCTGAAATTATAGATAGACAACACATGGGTGTTGAAGGAGGTCATGCATGTTCCAATTCTGAAGCAGAGTTTGATTTCTGTGGGAAGGTTGGGTGACGAGGGATGCATAATAACCCTCACAGTGGATTTTTGGAAGGTTACCAAGGGAGCACTTGTTTTAGCAAGAGGTAAGAAAGTAGGTACTCTTTATCTATCTACTTGTATTACTGATTCTACTTCTGGTTTATCTACTTCAGTCGTAGATTCGAAGATGTGGCTTAATAGGTTGGGTCACATGAATAAGAAGGGAATGGATGTTCTTGATTCAAAAGGTATGTGTTCAGATTTGGAAAGCATAGATAGAGTTCATTGCAGGAAAAGGAAATTTGATGCTTTTGACAGGAACAAAGAAGCCTTGGTGTTTATGGAGGAGATGAGGGATAGAGATCAATCACAGGGGCTGAATAAATCTGAGCAGGGTAGCATGGATAGAGGTTTGATCCAAGATGAGATTATGGATGAAAAATTCATCACTTGTAGAAAAACACAGGTACCGACGCCGGTGCTCCCATGGCACCGACGTCGGCCAGACAGAAACCAACATCGGTCATGTGCAGACCAGCAGGGTCGGTAGGTTGGGCAAGAGAAGTCTGACGTCGATCATCAGAACTAACATCAGCAGGGGGGACACCGGCGTTGGCTAGGGGTAACGACGTCAGCAGTCAGGGTTAGTGTAGGGAACCGACATCGATCGGGAGCAGACTGGGAGATGGCTGAGATCGGTCACTGAAATGGATGATGGGTGGATAGTTAGCTATCAAGGAGTCTCAAACACCCATATAGAGGTCAAAAAAGGTATGTGAAACTCATATTCATTGTTCACCTTCTTTATATTGCTTACTGATAGTCAAGAACTAGGAAGATAGAAGAAGCAATGCAGGTAGAATCCAGAAATAGTGGGAGCTTGACATGGATGAGGAGTGTGAGTCCTTGGAGAAGAACCAAACAGGTATTTTTTGGTAGAGTTGTCAGCTAGAAGGAAACACTGGATAGAGAGATGGATTCCCATTTTAGAGAAGAGAGTGGATGGACACGTGAGACAAAAGGCTATGGTATATGGTCTTGATCAGGCTACAGAACAATGGAGGTTTGACCATTGTATTTTATCTTTACCAGGTTGGATAATATTAGCTACATTATCCTGTTACTGTATTGTGTTACTTGTTGCAGGGTTTCATATACAGGGAGTTTTCTAAGCTAAGGGTAGAGTTGGTTCAAAAGTATGTCATGAAGAATTTGGGAGCAGCAAAATTCTTGTGGCATAAGTGACAGGTATAGCATCACAAGTTTGCGTGGTGGTTAGTCTTCAAGAGTGACTTTGAAGAGGGATACAGAGCTAAAGGAACAAAATAGATGGTGTACAGGTATAGGTACAGTAGCAGCTATTTATCTCCAAGTGGGAGATTGTTAGGGTGTGGAGCTAAAAGATTCAACTATTTGCAGACACAAAGAAGAGGATGCTGAAGAACTAGAAGAACCAGCATCGGCAGCATGACCGACATTGGTCACAGATAGTGCAGAAGGAAACCAGTGATGGCAGGGAGTTGGCCGACGTCGGCAGCACCAGGCAAGTAGGGACCGACGTCGGTCGCCTGTGCGTTCTAGAACTGCTGTTGACGAATAGGTAGTTAAGTGAAGTGAGTGTTTGCATGTAAAATGACTAATTATAGTCACGAGCTGCATGTCTAATTATTGTAGTTAGATTTCTATTTTTGTAACCATGGGATTCTATTTAAAGACCCATGAGGCATGTATTGTAATTATCAAGAAGGCAAGTAAAAGCATTGAAGCAAGCAAGGTCAAGGAGATCTATAGTTGTAAGGTCAAGGAGATCAGCTGAAGCATTAAAGGAGGGATAATAACTCAGGCTATAGAGTTGTTGTGTTGAGCAAGAGAGAGAGGGAAGAAGGTCTTGAGGTGTGGCAAGCCTTTGAGGTGGAGGAAGAAGTGGCATCTTCCTTATTGTATTTTCTTCTAGTAATATCTAATACAAGAGTGTGTATTGTCTCTCAAATTCTTTGCTGTCTCAAGTTTCTAGTTACTTTATCATTCTGGTATAATTCCGTGTTTAATTGCTTATAAGAAAGCAATCAATTGTGCTTCCGTTGGATAAGGGGTCTCCTAACAGAATGGCCAGTTGGCCTATCACCAATCCTCTAGCTCCTACCACTCTATATTGTGTTGTACTACTTGTTTGGGGGGATGGACCCCCTCCTACCAGTGACATACCAAAAACTATTGTGCTCAAAGTTTGCATGGGTTGTGAAACTACCAGTCTTATTAGTTGGTAGGGAATACTATGTTGTATCACATTCATTTCCCCTTCTTGTGATATAAAGTCTCTTATGCCTTATTACACAACCTTGGTCAATTTATTCTAGTTTTACGTAAATCACTTGAGCATGCTCTTTAGATAGAGGGGAATTAAGCATCTTCGTAGTGGTCTCTTCTCGTATGTCTTCTTCTTGGAATATTTTAGCTTCTCTTTCTAGAGCTTGCTATAGCTCACTGACACAAACTTATTCATCAACTAAGTGTATATAATTTGCAAAAGAGTCTTCCTCATGCCATTCTCATTCTATACGAGTCTATATGACATCTCTTGAGTCAGATTATCCTCTTTGTCTAGGGTAGTTTCCAAACATCACTTTTTGTTGAGTTTCATCTTATTTTCACCTTCAGAGCTCATGTGCATTTGATCTCTCCATGATAATTTTTTTATTCCTTTCTACCTTATATAAACCATGCAATTTTCACTTTATACCTTCCACACCATTCAAACGTAATAACTTAGAAAACCATTGGTAAGCCCACTATTCCACTATCTACAATCAACTTCTTGATCTCTAATGATAAATACTTCAGATATGAACCTCTAGGTTCATAAAATAATTGGTATTTTGCCTCTTATGGACTAAAATACATGGATACAAAAAAATATAGTACATATTTATTCAACACCCCATGCTACCAAACATCAATGACTCTGGTCCACACTATGTCTAGGTTCCTCAATTTCTCCATGTGTTGTTCAGCCCAAGGGTATTTCTATCCATTATTTCTACTCTTGTTCATAACATACATTGAAATTCATGCATGTAGGTGTGTAGGTAGTTCAAATATAAAAACCTCATGAATTTCATTATGTAGGTTATATTCCACCCATTCCCTTGGATCGTGCTTTCCATGATCAGGGTGATTTTCTACAAAATTTTCCTCTAACTAATCTAACCAATGCTCAATATTATCCAATGAAATTTGGTACATCATCCTTCTTTACCATTTCATAATTTTTTTAAAACCAATTCTTGGAAACATAAACAAAATGTTGGTAGTCTATTGGTCACCCACATGCTAGTTCTGCACATATCCCAACACTTAATGTTTCTATGCTTGTATATCATGTGAGTTATGTTCACACACTCACCCAAGGCATAGATATAGGGAACTAGGTATGGATAGGGTTAGTTGGAAATGGTATAAATAACATTATATCGTGCATTATATTATGTGCACATGAGTATTAAGGGAGAACCCTATACTACCTTAAAAACACATGACATAAAATAACTATGTGAAATAGAAAATAACATAGAAAATATAAATTTATTCAAGTCATCGTCATTGAAATAAGAAAGACTTGATTAAATTTAACAACATTATTTTGAACCTATTAATAACATTCTACAAAAATAAACAAAAATAACAATAACAATAACTTTGTCTAGTACTAAACAAATCATTATTACATTAGTTACAAGGTGCTCAAAGGTACTTCACAATATAAAAACTATCAAACTATTCCTCTCTTCCCATTTTGGAAACATTTTATTACTTGTTCTTTGACCCCCTTTCTCCTTCTCAGGTTCCTACATTTTATAGGCTTTCCAATAACACTACATATCCTCATGTAGCTCAAATACCACCAATCATCAATTAATGTGAGCATCCTCCACTTGGTAGTTAATGCTATACACTACTTAAGGTTATCTAACTCCTTATTTTATGTTGTTTCTCATTTTCTTGTAAGGAGCCAACTTTAGATCATAAATTTGATATTTATTTTCAAATCATGTGGACTTGAACATGTCTAATAGTGATACACAATCACTTCATTTTACATCACTTCTCATATTCCTATTAAGAGCCAACTTTAGATCATAACTTTGATATTTATTTTCAAATCATGTAGACTTGAACATGTCTGATATTGATACATGATCACTTCAATTATTTTCCTAACTACACTATCAAGCACACACACATGGTTTGTTTTGTTTATTTACAAATTATATAGACTTGGACATGTTTGATAGTGATACATGATCACTTAAGCTATTTTCCTACTACACTATCAAGCACACACACATGGTTTATTTTGTCAGTGTGTAACATTCTTGATTTTTATGTCTGTTGGGTGCACACACATGGATTGGTTTAGTCATGCACACCATGCCCCTACTTCCTTGGTAATTATCTATATACAACTCAAGGATCAACATGTACTTAGGGATAATAGTGTTTTAAGGAATTGGTTATTTATTAATCCCTTTAATAGTATACAATATTAGTCACAACACACCAAGTAAGATGTAATTTAATTAGACAATCCACTATAGTCCAATTTTTATCTAATGTGAATTTCAACACTTCAATGAATGCTTGACTATTTATAGAATTTATTAGCAAATTATCTTCAAATTTCATTAGATTATTTAATACCTTATATAAATGCTTTCATCTATCAATTATATCCTTGTCATAAATGTAATAATGCATGCATATTTATAGACCTCTTGAATTCAAATTATGACCCTATTGGTGTAGTCAAATGGAACCACACAACACATGCCCATATAAACACACAACATATTATTTTTGGAGGAGCATTAAAATCATAGAGTGAAAGGGGGAGGAGAGAAAAAAGGGGTCAAACATGAAAAAAAAGATAAAATCCATAAAAAATGTGTTGATAAACCTCATATGTTCCAATAAGCAATAAGTGTAAAGGTACTTTAAAAAAATGTATTTTTATGACTACTAAATGCCCATGGACCATTTTATAAGTCTCTAAGTAATTCCACACTTTAATATGTGTGCACATACATATTAAAATAAAATAGGTAGAGGGTGGATATAAAATTTTGTGCCCATGAAACTTTCAAATGAACGCCCATGCACTTGTGAAATGTATAAGGACATTTAGATGTGTGGATAAGTGCCCATAACAATGATATGATGAAATCTAAAAATGATACACTTAGTTTTGGAGATGTTATGAAGGCATAGTAGTGTAAATTCCACATGCCTTCGAGTTTATGCCAAGTCTTACAAAAACATTATTTTATTTTTATAAATGCACACAAGTCAAATTTAAATAATAATAAATGTTGTAAATTTTGAATTATTGAAATCAATGTAACATTTTAATCATATATAATCAAAAGCATGGCATTTTCATGATTCAAATCAAACAAACCATATTAGAACTATAAATGTTGGAATAAATGGGAATTGAAGTGAGACACCCTGTCGATGTTGGACCTTCAATCCACATTATCATATATAATCATGTTTGCACTAACATAAAAAATAATTTTAGAACTAAGATAAATAAATATGGAACATGGTTACCCCCTTGATGTTCATAAGGAACATATACTAATGATAATAATATCTTGATAAAATGAACTAAATAGAGATTTCCCATGTAGGAAAATAATATAAAAGCATTAGTACCATATGTAAAATGATAATATTCATGAAATAAAATTATATCATATTATATTTAAATGTCAAACATGTGCTAGCATCATCCAATAACATCATGATTTATAATATAAATAGGTAATAATATATATTTTACAACTAGGTAAATGCATAAAGTAACAAGTGAAAATTAACTTGAAACTACATGCCTTTGCCCCAACTATATAAATTAAAAGTGAAAGTGAAATTATAAACTTACCTTCAATCTTACTCTAGAAAATTATTTTTTGATTAGGGGAAGTTTTAGTTGTCAAATTGCATTATTCTATGATACTTGTGTGTTTATCAATTAATGACTCTATTAGGTTCATATTGGTATGTTTACCTCATTTTTGGTCCCTATTCTACCTTGCTTCCCATGTTTCATTTCTTTCTCTTTCACTTTCCTCCATACTAGTTTTTCTCAAGTTCTGAGACTATTCCCCCAAAACATACCTCTATAGTTTTGGGTTACCAAGATCTTATTATGTATGGTTATGGTGTGGGCCCTTGTGACCCCCTTATTTTGGGTACTTTATGTCTTGTGTTCCCCATTTATACATTGTTCCTACTCATAATTCCTTCCTAATTTAAATTTGAGAAGTTTATAAATGCACTCATATTCATTCATATAGGAAATGAATGAGATATGCAATGAGTTATAAGTGAATGTGAAAATAAAGAGTCTAGCATTTATTGAAGATATCTAATGTGTTAGAGAAAAATTTCAACATTTAGAGAAATTTTGAATCAAGATTTGAAGTATATTATATTCTTGTGCCACTTGTTCATGTTAGCATGAAAAGTCATAGGATTAGGGATTGTATCCATAAATTACTTAATGAAGATCAATTATCTGAGCTAGGGGCCCAACAGACTGGGGTATAAAAATAATAGAGGGATAACATATGCCTCCCATAATTCCCTTATTTTTATTAGTCTATGAGGCTTTTTCAAGGTTGCAGAGGAGATTAGTTTCCTAAATATCTATGTAGAACTAATGAAAAATAAGCAACGCTTTTAGACCTATAGAGGAGAAAAAAGGATGAAATTAGATTTTATAAATTCATAGTTTTCTAGAACTATCCTTACATTACCAAAGTGACATTACACTGTTAGAAGTGTGCACTCTGAAAAACTCTCTATTCGCCCTAAGTTTTATGAGTTTTACTCGTCTCATATTTTATACATGTTTTCTATTTTTTTGATGATTGTCCCTATATTTGAGAGAAATATGATATCAATATAAAACCCTCTCTTGTCATTTATTTTTTATTCTATAAAATTTATTATTAAAATTAGGTCTAATTTTCTATTTTATTTAATTAAATATGATTAAGCTTAGTTGAATTTTGTATTGGTAGATGTTTTTTTTACATTTTGATGTAAAATTACATTTCCCATATCACATTTTGGTGAACCCAACTTGAAATTATGATTTTTTATACCCCTTAGGGTTAGAAATTATTTTCATTGTGATAGATATGAATTTTTAGGGCTTATTATATTTATTTGCAATCATTAACCCTAACATTTGTGTCTTATTCACAAGCCCTAGTTTTTTTAATATTGTATATCATTTAAACCCTAAGGTATTTACATTGTGATAGATTTGAATTTTTGGGGATTATTATATTTATTTGCAATCATTAGCCCAAGCATTTGTGTGTTATTCACAAGCCCTAGTTTTTTTAATATTGTATATCATTTAAACCCTAAGGTATTTACATGTTATATATGTTTGCATCTTATGCCACCTAAATTCATTAGATTTAAGAGCCCTAATAGATGAGTGCTAAAATAAATTACATTCCCATTTATTTTATTAAGATTCCTTTCGTTAAATATATAACATATATGATAAACAAAAGAGTGTCTCTCAATGACATTCCTTTTACTCTTGAAAACAAAGTTGAGATTACTTTGAATGATAATGTTGTGAATGGATAAATTGATAATGATTTTAGTAGTGATCAAAATGATGAAAATATATAGCTTAAATATTTGTAGTGTTTAGGAAAAATATCATAGTTAATGCTATAGGAATAGATATAATATAGTATGGGATGAAATATCTGCATCACCAAACCTTAGGTTAAGAGCCTCTAATTAAATAAAAAATCCAATCTATACATTATAGAGTGAATAATGGATATTTGAATGCAAATAATGAATATAAAAATCCTAGATGGTCCCCTTCTATGCCTAATTATGTGGTCATTTACTTACTTATTTTTGAAATAATTCCTCTTCATACTTCTATTGTTTCTACTCTTGTTGATGTTTATCTTACTTCTCGGAATGATTTCAATGCTCCTTGAGTTTTTCCTAATCCTTCACTAATTGATTATTAAATTCCTAAATGATCTTAACATGCTTCTCAACTTCCATCTCTTTTTTACAATGTTTTTCATTTGGCTTCTTTGAGCAATGCTTCTATTCCCATCTATTCTACCACCACTTATCTTCCAAACCCTAAAATGACTGTTATGATACAAACTTTACGTGATGTTCAACAAGAAGTTAAAATAATTTATTAAGGGTCTCAAAATCCAAATAATAGGGTTGTTTCACATAATATTTTACTTAACCCTTGGATTATGAAGTTTTTTCTCACCCTTTGCTAATATGTTTTATTTTTTCAACGTTTGAATCATTTAAGGGTAAAGGAGATCTTTCTCACTAAATTAATTTATTTTAAGATTCTTGTCTATATTTTTATCATAATGATTAATTATTAATTAAGTTATTTCATAGAAGTTTAAAGGATAATGTATTTAATTGGTTTTAATCTTTGCAATGCAAATTTTCATATTCTTTCACTACTTTAGTTGACAATTTCCTAGCTCATTTTGTAATAAACATTAACATGACAATTACATTTTCAAAAAATTATCATGTTAATAAAGGAACTAATGATAATGTTAGTATCTTCTTAGATACAATACAATGGTCATAAAAATGACTCATTAATTACGTGATAGAGAATTATAATGTACATTTGCTCAAAATTTTATTTTACTTATCAAATAAAACATGATTTTCAATACTTTTGAAAATTTCAATGACCTCAATCATGAAAATATAAATGACAAGATTAAATTTTTTTAGTCGAACGTTATCAAACATGGAGCTAATGTCGTTACCTTTAGTGGAGCCAAATTTCAAGGTAAAATAAACTTTAAGGCTAAAGGCAATGATATTGATTTTTAATCTAAGAATGAGGTTAATAATGTAGTGAATGTGCTAGACCAACCATTTTACATGATAATATTATCATAACAAAGAGAATATTTTAATGTAATATGCTTATTGTACCTCCTATTAGAGAGTTGGATTCATCTAGGCAATTTCATAAAAGTTGTGATTCTAATGTATTTTATGATTATCATAGTCACAGGACATTATTCAAATAGATGCATTACTTTGAAACATAAGATTCAAGAATAAATTGATAACATAATTCAGTTAGAGTGTGTGAAAAATAATTTAAATGAACTAGTGGTTCAACCAAATCAACAATGAAAATATTTAAAAATACTCTTCCAAAACATTTAACTCAATCTAAATATTAAAGTAATTATTTTATCGTAATTTGGTCTTAGAAACCCTAATAAGATATAAAATAGTATATGAATTCAGATGATAAATATGGCATTCAAACATACATATGAATATAAAATACTAAATTGATTACAATGATTTGACAAGTGGAAAATGACAAATATAATGAGTACAAAAAAGAGATCAATACTTAGCTTTTCTCATTAACTATTTGATTGTGACTAAATTATGATAGTGGAAAATAGATTGAAGCAAGACTATGATTCATCTAGTTTGAGAATTGTGTTTTTGTTTGTGTGGTTGAGTTATGTTATATTTGGGTTAGTATCAACTGTTGATATTTATATTAGCATTTGATAGTGACTTGTGCTAAAAGATGGGTCTTTGTATGCATGGTCACCTTCACCTATATTTTAAATCTATGTATGTGTGATGCCAAACCTTGATGATATACACAACTTTAGAAACCATCCTCCTTCACCTTGAAATTGTAGGTGTATTTATGAGGTCTAGAAACTTATAAAAATTGGGAAAGTGTAATGGGCTATATTGACCCCAATCATCCCCATTGATGATTGACTATTGAATACATATATTATACTTTAATGAGAGAAATCAAACCACACATAGTTATCCCACTTAGTGTGATTATATAATTTTTCTCCTTCACTATATGAATGTAGCTAATGATTTAGATTTGATACTTGACAATGCTTACTTTGGCTTGGCTTTAGTAAGCTTACGACTTGGCTTGTGACTGCTCCTAATATTTGATTTCTTAGGTCATATGATCCAAAGTAGTTTTAATTATTTATTTTATTTATTTATAAATTAATTAAATTAGTTTTTTTGGGTTAGTTGGTTCATGGGACAAGAATTGGTTACATCCCGTAATCACCCGTAAAAACTTATAAAGCTTTTACTCTCCTTATAATTTATTATCCTAAAATAATACAACTAAATATTTTGTCAAATATTTTATTTACAATGTAATTTTGTGATATTTCTCCATTTATCTAGGCAAACAGTGGTATCAGAACATGGTCAATGGCACATGAAGCAAAATGAAGGAGATATGAAGATTTGCACATGAAAAACTTGCTTGGAAATTATTGGTAAAATTCCACTCTAAATTTCTTAATTATAATTTTTGCTTAATGGAAAATTGCAAAAATTAATTTTTAAAGAAGTTTTAATTTGATGAATCCAAATCTTAATTGAAGTTGTTTCAAATCATCTTGTACGGCCATATGTAATATAAAAGTTATTTTTACAGCCTTCAAATGTTTTTTTCTCAACAAATATAATTTTTATTGATATATACAATTTTTTTTTAGTAATTGTACAGATTATAGAGGTTTCAAAATCATTTTCTATGGATTAGTATGAACATATCCATGAAGTTGTTTGATTCAAGAATGCAATAATGGTTGGAAAAAATTGTGATATATAATCCTATGTTGTTAGAAAGACAATATATTATCTCAATCCACTTTGTATGACCCTTTGTGATCTCTATCATTTCCCTGTAACATTAAATGACATTGTACAAAATTTTGAAGTAGAGGCATGGCATTTGATGTTGGAGCATAACATTTGGTGCAATAATGGTGCTCTATTTATTTGAAATTTGATCTATTTTTTCTATTTCAAAGCTTAAATTTGTTTTGTACAACTTGTAGCTCATCTTTGTGACAAGTTTACAAAATTTTGAGCATGGATGGCATCCCAAGTAGTAGTGAGGTAAAACAATAGGAGAATGACATGACATTGATGTTTGGAAAGCTTTAAGACTTATATTTTATTTAATAAAATACAAACATTAGGTTTATGTGATCCCCACCTTAGAGAAACAAATCAAAGAACATTTTTTACATGTAAGTAAATCCAAGTAAAAAGATTTCACATGCAAATATATATTTTTTATTTTTACAAATAAGAGAAATTAGGGTTAAATAAAAAGTTCTCTATTCATATTATCAAATTGGTTGATGGTAAGGTAGATAGAGTAACTTTTTTAGTCACATGTAAGTGAAAAGGTCAAGATTTCAAATGTCCAGAGTATTAATTTTGCCCAAATTTGTGGACATAATTTTGTCATGTTCATAATTGAGTGACTTGTATTATGATAATTAAATGCATTTTTGGTGGTAGCCAAAATCCATCTTATGGGGGTGGAATTATAAACATGAGACTCATGATCACATTTTTTAATTAAGTAGAAACATACGAGGATGGAAGCAATGGATTAAGGAGATCAAACAATGAACTCTCGTTAAGCACTAATGATGGGGTTGCCTTATGATGTAGTGACATTTGTTTTTAGTTTTATTTTAGTTTAGTGAGTTTGATTTCTATTGTGTAGTTATTTCAATGTTCCTATTTTTCATAGTTTTTTGAGTTTGATAAAATCTCTTCAATGAATTTTGGGAGAGAGTGCATGTTCAAAGAATTAGAGTCTTGTGGGGAAGGAGAAGATTTTGAGGTAAATCAAAATGGATTGTTGTCCAACTAGTTTGGCAGCTCTAGGAATTTGTAAGATTCATAATTTAAGAGTTAGGGGAAAGGGTTTTGATAATTATCCCACAAAATTTAGCTCTAGAGCTATGCCTTTACTAGGGTAGAAAAGACAGTTTGGTGGAGCTTTAAAGATCAAAATTTACATGATTTGTTTCTTTTCTCTCATGTTCACACTAAGAAGGGAAATGTTACATATATTTGAGTGTTTTAGTGATACATGTGATTTAGTGGGTTGATAGTAGTATATATTATGTGGAATAATATTATAATAAGTTGTACACAAGTACAACTCACTCAAGATAGTGATAGAGGTATTCTAGGGAGAAAGAATGTGATGAGAGAGATATGAGAGAGAATAGGTTAAGATTGTTGATAGGGTTAAATTCCTCAAGAATAGGAATATCCCTCTCTATATATGTAAATATCTCATTATGAATGGATACCTTAAATTAATTAGTTTTATTGAGTTTATTGTGCAATCTAAATTAAATTATATCAAATATGAGTAGTAAGAAAAACATGTAAGGAATATATATAACTCAACATGATAGAGAGGTAATAAAATATATAAATTGTAATAGTGAAACTTGTAGAGTTTGATGCCCCTCGTATTGTCATGGCCATTATGTAAAGGAAATTCCAATATTTATATGTCCAAGTGTATCATGTATGTCTTGCATCACACTCAATACCCTAAAAAACATGTGTATAAAGAATATATTCCATATACCAAACATGTGATAAATAATATATGCATATAATATAAGCTAGTAATCATGTCATGCTCAGGTCTTGATTTTTGATAATTTTTGAATGTTTTTGTACTATTTTATTTATTGCTATTTTTTGAAATATTTGAGATTTTAAAAGTACTACCCAATGATCCCATCAATGGGATGACCATGGGGAGTTCCTATATTACATAATGTAAGGGTCATCTATCATGAGTGAAAGGTACCAAATGTAGGTTTATTTTAATTTGATAAGAAGTCATGTGCTATACAATAAATACCATGATCATTGCCCATAAAATCCCATGTATGAAGGGTAAATATATAAAGGCCAAGGACTCTGTGGGGTATATCTTATAGTAGGATATTGTCTCATCACATGTGTTCATTATGGAATATAATAAAATATTTATATTATTGAATTAGTATGTGTTATAAGAGTTGATGGCTCTGTGAGCCCTGAATAAATATCTAATGTGATGAGTACTGAATAGTTGACTATATATTAGATCCAAATACTTTCCTCTAAACTAGATATATAAAAATATATTTCATATGTGTAACCAATGACTTTAAATACTAATCATGTATAGGTGTATCAACCAATTTTAATGGTAATGGGGGTGGAGGAGGAGATACCACTAGTTGTAGAGGTACTCATATCGTACACCTATAACTATGAATACCTTGTTGCAATGTATGTACTTGATATGCTGATGCACAATAGATTTAATACACAAAGCTTTTTAATCCAAGGGATAATAACAACATGTCAAAGACCTCATTACTCTATAGGACTAATACTGGTGTGGCTAGTATGGTGGAACCTACTTGAAGAGGTAGCACTATGTGTCACAATGTATATTATTTATATCTAGAGAAATCATTAATTATTTTTAATGTATCTTGTGTATGCTATTATGTGTATCCAAGGGAGTGAAGAAGTGGCATTGTGCACACATTCTTTCTTAAACCACCATCGATCATGACCCTATGTATGGGTTACTCATTGATATGGGATCGTATAAATAGTGCAATAAAATATGAATTATCATCTAAAATCTCTATGATCATAGGAAAATGTGGTGAGGTTATGATAAGTGTAGCATATTTTATGTTTATTGGGTGATCATATGTCACAAGTGGAGGGTGTATATTATATGCATAGTGTACTTATGACACATCCTTTATCTCTATAGTCTCATTATTTGTAAATGGATCATTGAATATTTTTAACTTATGATTTACATTGTTATGTGGTCTAAATTCCTTTATGGGGGTTCTGAAAT
This sequence comes from Torreya grandis, assembly GCA_037957365.1. Classification (NCBI taxonomy): domain Eukaryota; kingdom Viridiplantae; phylum Streptophyta; class Pinopsida; order Cupressales; family Taxaceae; genus Torreya; species Torreya grandis. The sequence continues at coordinate 2,492,927 of JARHVA010002024.1, forward strand.
CAATAGTGTTATCATTAATAATATCTTGTATCTTATGTCTTAATTTGAATAATTTTATTGTAGAATGTCCTAAAATTTGATGATAGTCACAATAAAAAATTATATCATAATTACTTGGTATAGGAATGTTTGATAAAAGTCTTGTGGAGGAGGAAGATTGATAAGGTTACACTCAAGTAGATTTTGTAACAATTTATGAGGAGGTGATGGTAATTTAGAAAATTTCCTCTTTAGTGGAACTGACAATTGAAGTCGATTATAGGTTATGATATTGCATTAACTATAATATTTGTCTTATTCTTTTTTTAGTTGGCTTGACCTTGTAGCTTAGTTTTCTTTGAAAATTCATTGTTGAAGTAGGAGTAGGAATAAGTGTGTACTTGGGGTTTTTCAAAGATATGAGCTAAACTTCTCTATCCCTTACCATGTGGCATAACTCATTAAAGGATTTGAATATCTTGATTATAACTAAATCATGGATTGGTGTGAGCCTAATTTTTTTGAATGTGTTTTGTGACTCATTTTTAACCATAACATTAGTCATCTTAGATACCATAGCCTTGTACCAAAGTACATAATCACTGATTGGCTTATTAGACCTTGCTTAAGTTTAGAAATTTATTCATAATATAATTTCACATCAATGTTGATAAATAATTTTTTTAGGAATTGATCTTTCAAAGGGTTGAATTCTCTCACATATTGGAGGAAAGGTCATAGAACCATCATAAACCATATTCTTTGATGCTTATCAATAATAGCTTGGTTAATATTTTTTCATTATATGCGTAGTCCAAGCATGCTGTTTGGAATGACAGAAGATGTTATTCTAATTTACCTTTACCTTCATATGGTGGAAGCTTAGGAGTGACAAATCCTACAGGCAAAGGATAAAATTTTATCTTAAGGGATAATGGATTATGAAGAAAGACATTCAATTTTATTAAATGACTAAGTCCAAATGGACCTTCATCTAATTGAAACACCTTAGCATGCATAACTAAAGCAATATGCTCAGGGGAACATGTAGTAGGAGAGGTTAGTGATGTAATATGTGTAGTCACCATAGGAAGGGTAAAGGTTGCCTGTGTATGAATAGGTATGGAAATATGTTGTAAACCTTGTGTTTCCACTAAACCTTGGGTGAATGTCACATATGTCAATGGAGGTGTTGATGCAAGAATTATACTAATAATAGAGTTTAAATACCTAAAATGAGAGTATTAGTTCAAAATTATTGGTTGATATCATAGAAGGGGTCATATTATTCCTTATATGTAGTAGCTTGATCCAATTTTTTTGTTTTTTCCTTCCAATATATAAGATTTTATCAATATGACATGGATTCAAGTTGATATATTCAGTGAGTTATCAATCATCAAAAGCATCAAGTTGATATGTAGTAGTTGTCTCATGAATATTATCAATATTAAAATTCATGATAAGTACATAAATAGGGTGTATAATATGTACTATACAATCCAGAGAGGGAGTAGGAGGAAAAAAATATGTCACACATGCCATTTATTGTCTAGTGGTAATAAGCGGTAGTTCAAATTAAATATTGAAACAATATGATTCGAGGAAGGCTTGGGATTTTTCATCATTAATTTTATATTTATTAATGTTTTTATATTTGAACCATTTAGTTATATGATTGATCAAAATGTAATATATCCAAGTGGAACAATACTAAAATATTACCTTCACGACTTACGTTAATAAATGGTCATTTATTATATCCATGGGTAATATGTATTATTAAGGATTAATTAGAAGTTAGGTATGAAAATAAACCCCTAAGGATAAAATATAAAACCTTAGAAGGATGAAACCCTAAGGGAAACCTAGGGTTTAACACAGTTTGAGAAATGTACAGGGTCATCAATATGTTTTACCCTAATTTGGTTTTTAAAAACATAATAAGATATAAACTAGTATACAAATTCAGATAGATAAATATGGCATTCAAACATACATATAAAAATAATATATGGAAAGTAATTAGAATGATTTAAAAAATTTCATATGCTAAATATAGTAGGTTTCACAAAGGGATGAGTACTTAGCTTTTATGATTGACTGTATGACTGTGACTAAATTTTGACAGTGGAAAACATACTGTATTTGGCCTATGATTCATCTAGTTTGGTGAATGTGTTTTTGTCTATGAAAGGTCAATTCTATTATATTAATTCAATATCAACTATCGATATTGACATGTAGTGGTTAGTAGTTTCCTATGCCAAAATATGGGGTTATGACCATAAAATCAACTTTACATATCTCTAAAAGCTCTATATGTGTGATGTCAAACCCTAATGATAAATGCACAACTCCATAATTCAACATCCTTCACCTTGAAACCCTAGGTATGCTTGTGGGGCTAGAAATCTACTAAAAATGTGAAAGTGTAATGGGATGAGTTGACCCCAATAACCTCCATTAATGATTGACCATTGCATATGTATTTGATACTCTGAGGAAAATCAAGCCATCCATAATTATCCCATCTAGTGTGATTGTGAAATTGTGATCCTTTGTTATATAAATGAAACTAATGATTTGTATTTGATACTTGATAATTATTACTTTGTCATGGATTTAGTATGCTTCAGACTTCGATTATGATTACTCCTAGTGAATAATTTGAAAATTTTGAAGAGTAAGGCATATTTTCCCAATATGCAATAGTGTATAGATGTGAACCAAATGAATTCCAAGTCCCTTATAACTTTAGGTTTTTATTTGTATATATGAGTCCAATTGGGTAATTTATCCTGCCTCTTATTTTATTTTTTTAAATTATTAATTTATATGAGGGGGTCAATACCGTGAGGCATACGTAAGTGTTGACTAGCAATATTGACCCAATCTAATGTTACTGAACCTTACACAAGAGGATTGAATTAAAGTTCTAGGGATGCCTATTTAGGATAATATGCATGTTTGAAAAAAAATCATGAGGTTTGTGTAGGTCTGTAATAGTATAAAAAAGGGTCAAAATCACAAGGTATCATGTATGTGTGAGAGAATGGTAGGTTGGGACCATATTTTTGCATGCAAGTCATGAGTGTTAGATTTATGCCAAGCTTGTGATTGTCAAATATGTAATACCAAATTTTAGTATCTATATTAACATTCATATAATTAATCAAAGAGGACTAACATAATTTTTCAAATCCCATCCATTTGATGGATTATTAGGTATGGTTAATGCAATTAATAAATATCCTCCTCTAATTATATTTTATGATCATGAGATTAAAAATGATAGTTTGAACATCTATTCATATGATATTTCATATGTGACCATTTATGGGAAATACATAGAATTATGATTGATGATGGCTTAAGTATGAATGTATACACACATAAATTTATCAATACCCTTGGCTATCATCAAATATATTTAGTGGGTAACACCACAATTATTATCAGATATGATGGGATTACAAGGAAATGCTTAAGCTATAAAAGTGGGTCCTAAGACCATTTTAGTTTGGTTTCATGTAATGAAATTACTTTAGGAATTAAGTATAATATCAGAATTATATCCAAACAGGACTGAAATATATCCAAATATATGATAATAGATAAGCCACTTCGAGGGGGAAACCTCCACAAGCTTCAATAAGAGCAAAATTCACAATATGATGATAAATAATTACCCACTACCTCCTATATATAGTCTATCTAGGCCATGGTTACTCCATAGGCTGACCTACTAATAATAAAAAAAACATAGATAAATGTAATATAACATCAAATAGGGATAAGTAAGCCACAAGTCAGCTAATACTATCCTCATACATGTGATAGGTTAGGGACGTAACATGCCCTTCCCATTCAAACCAACATTGTCCTCAACATTGAACAACTCTGGATGTTGTTGCAGAAAATCTTCACCTTCCCAAGTTGCATCTTCACTACTCTGGTTTTTCCACTTGATCAAATATTCCCTAATCTCTCTAGTTCTCAACCTCTTAGTATGTGTTTGGAGGATCTTCTCTGGTTCCAAAATGACTCATCCTTCTTCATCTAGTTCTAGGAGCTCTGTCTAGGTGGAAACTTTCTGTCCAATGACCTTCTTCAAATAAGAAACATGAAATACTGGGTTTATGTGAGATGAATGAGGTAACTCAAGCTTTTAAGCCACACTTCCAATTTTTTGTAGAACCTGATAAGGGCCATAATACTTAGGAGCAAGTTTGTTATCTTTTTTCTATTGCTTCAATGACATCTACTTGTAAGGATGCAAACGAACAAATACCCAGTCACCCACCTCAAAATTTTACTCACTACGATGTTGATCTTCTTTTTGCTTCATCCTATTTTGTGCCAAGGCCAAATTCTCTCTCAAACTAGCCAAAACCTCTTGTTGATTTTGAATGTGCTCTTCCACATCTCAAACCTTGGTGTGCACTTTTAATGAAGAAGTGATGGAAGGTGGATGGTAACCATATAGTGCTAGAAATGGAGAAATTTTAGAAGAGGTATGGAAAGATGTGTTATACCACCATTCTACAAGTGGTAGCCATTTAATCCAATGTTCTTGTTTATTTGATACAAAACAACAGAGATACCCCTTTAAACATTTGATAACCACTTCAGTTTGTCCATCAGATTGGGGGTGGTAAGATGAGCTATGAGCTAGCTGAGTACCCAAACAAGAAAATAGTTCAGTCTAGAAATTACTAGTGAAAATAGGATCATGATCACTTACAATTATTTTTGGGGTTCCATGTAATTTGAGAACTGATTCCATAAAAATAGCCACTACTGTACTTGCTAAAAATGGGTATGAGAGAGCACAAAAATGGGCATATTTTGTAAGCCTATCCACAATGACCAAAATAACATTCTTACCTTTAGAACAAGGCAACCCAGTGATGAAATCCATGGAAACCTCCTCCCACCTTTGACTAGGAATTGCTAATGGTTGTAACAGACCTAGGGTTTTAACTGTTTCACCTTTGTTAGGTTATGGAGCTAAAAGCTTCAACTTGTTGCAGACAAAGAAAAGGAGGTTGCTGAAGACCCAAAAGCACCAATGTTGGCATCATGACCAATGTCGGTCATGATCAGTGCAAAAGGCAACCGATGTCGGCAGGGAGTCAGCCGACATCGGCAACACCAGGCAAGTAGGGACTGACGTTGGTCGCCTGTGTGTTCCAGAACTATTCGTTGCACAAACAGTTAGTTAAGTGAACGTAGTGTTTGCATGTAAAGGCTATTTTGAGTCTTGAGATACGTGGATTATTATAGGAAACTAAGAGTCTAAGTTATTATTCAAGTCTGGGATCTATTTATAGACCCATTGGCATGTATTGTAAAGTGTGCTAGTGAAGAGAAAAAAGTGTCTATTTCTCCTAGTTCCATTATGAGCTAGAAAGGAAGGCAAGAAGATCATTCCATTGTAAGTATGGTCTGTTGAATTGCAGGTTGCAGGTTCATGGGAGATCTACTTGAAGTACTATAGAGTGCTTGGTGTACTGGCAGGGTTATTACTGACTAGTTGGAGAGGTGAACACCAATTCTGTGTGTGAGTTGGGTGTTGGGACCATTTTTGGTAGGAGAGTGTTTTGAATAAGAATTACTGTACACTTGAGGTGTGGGAAGCCTCTGTAAGGTGGAAGAGTGTGGAGGCTCTTTATTGTATTATTTTTTGTATAAATGTTAATACAAGATAGTGTATTGTCTCTCATATTCTATGCTATTTGTGAATTCTAGTTACTTGTACTTCTGGATATTTCCGCATGTTTAATTGCTTAAGTTTGGTAATCATATTGTGCTCTTTCTGAGGAGCAAGATCCTAACAAGTGGGATAAGAACAGGTGTGTCTATTCTTGGATTCCCTAACAATTGGTATCAGAGCTTTTGGTTGGGATACTAACAAGTTGGATTAGATCTGATTAGTGTGTGTTTGATTACAGGGTACTCATAGGGTTTCTATTTGAGTGGGAGTAGAGCAATGGTAGAAGACATTAAGCTAAGAATGGAGAAGTTTAATGGCAGGAGGTCCAAGTCTAGGTATGGAAGAATAACCTGTTGGAAATATGGAAAGAAAGAGCAGGAAAAGAAAGATTGCTAGTTGGTAGTAGATCAGCATGAAGGACATGAAAAAGAAGCAGATGTTGTGGATTTCGTTGCACGGGATGCTCTGGTATGTTCTTTGGATAAAGTATAATCTTGGGTTTTAGATTTTGGTGCCTCTTTTCATGCATCCCCAAATAGGGAATTTTTTCATGAGTATGTCCAGGGAGACTTTGGAGAAATTTGTGTAGGGGATGGTAAGCCTTGTCAGATGGTTGGCAAAGGGAAAGTGAAGCTGAAATTGTAGACATGTAACACATGGGTGTTGAAGGAGGTCATGCATGTCCCAGTTCTGGAGTGGAATTTGATTTCTGTAAGAAGTTTGGGTGATGAGGGTTGCACAGTAACTCTCACAGCGAACTCTTGGAAGGTTACCAAGGGTGCACTTATTGTAGCAAGAGGTAAGAAAGTAGGTACGCTTTATCTATCTATTTGTATTACTGATTCTCTTTTTGGGTTATCTACTTCAGTTGTAGATTCAAAGATGTGGCTTAATAGGCCTGGTCACATGAATAAGAAGGAGATGCATGTTCTTGAGTCAAAGGGTATGCTTTTGGATTTGAAGAGCATAGATCGAGGTTTTTGTATGCAGAAGAAGAAGGTAACGTTTCTTGAGGAATCCGATGTTAGTGACAAGAACAGGAAAGCCTTGGTTTTCAAGGAGAAGGTGATGGATAGAGTTTAGCATAAGGGGTAGATGAATTTTGAGCAGAGCAAGGGTGATTTAGACAAGGGTTTGATCCAAAAAAGGCTCGTGGGTAGAAGTCAGTTCTCACAAGCAAAACACAGAGACCGACATTGGCTAGAAAACCAGTGTCAGCGTCTAGACAGGGACCGACATCAGCTATGTGCAGACCAATGTTGGTGATTTAGGGTAGATAAACATTAGTGTCGGCAAGGGGGAACCGATGTCGGTGATGAAGTAGTTGCAGGGAACTGACATCAGTCAGGTGCAGACTGGAATGTGACTGGCATCGATCACTGAGATGAATTTTGGGTGGACAACAAGCTGTCAAGGAGTCTCAAGCACCCATATGGAGGACTTAAAGGGTATGTAAGCCTCAAATTCATCATTTTCCTTCTTTACACTACTTGTAGCTCACTTATGGTAAAGAACCAAGAAGTTATTAAAGAAGCAGAATAGGTAGATCCAGGAAATAGTGGGAGCTTGGCATGGATGGAGGATGTGATTCCTTGGAGAAGAACCAAACAGGAGTTTTGGGTGGAGTTTCCAGCTGGAAGTAAGCACTGAGAGATGAATGGATGTTTAGGATGAAGAAGAGTGGAAATGGATACATGAGATGGTAGGCTAGGGTAGATGGTCTTGTATAAGCTGCAGGGCAATGGAGGTTTGATAATTATGTTTCTCTTTACCAGGTTGGATAATATTAGCTACATTATCCTATTACTGTATGATGTGCTTGTTGCAGGGTTACATATACAGGGTATTGCTGAACTAAAGGTAAAGCTAGTTTAGAGGGATGTCATGAAGAATCTGGGAGCAACAAGATTCTTTGGCATGAGTGTGTTCTAGGGACATGGAAGGTCATATGTTGACTTTGTTTCAGGATGATTGTGTGAGACTGGTTAGCACGTCGATGGTTGGATAGTTCACAGAATAGTGTCTTGATTCACATAATGAGGTTAGGTGCATGGTATGTACTAAACCTAAGTTTTCCCAAGTAGTGGGAGTTGTCACAAGTTTGGATCCAATCTGGGAAAGAAGCATTGGAGGGCAGTTCAGTGGATTCTTAGAGGGACCAGCAGCAGGTGCACATGCTATGTAGGTTCAAGTTATTTTCTACATGGTTTGTAGATGTGGATGTGGCAGGTGATTTGGATGATAGGTGTTGCACTACAGGTTTTGTGGTGGGTGGTCTTCAGGGGTGATCTTGAAGAGGGATACAGAGCCAAGGAAACAAACTAGATGGTGTACAGGTATAGGTATAGTTGTAGCTATTTATCTCCAAGTGGGAGATTGTTAGGTTGTGGAGCTAAAAGCTTCAACTTATTGTAGACAAAGAAAAGGAGGTTACTAAAGACCCAGAAGCATTGGTGTTGGCAGCATGACCGACATCAGTCATGATCAGTGCAAAAGGAAACTGGCGTCGGCAGGGAGTCAGTCGACGTTGACAGCACGAGGCAAGCAAGGACTGACGTCGGTCACCTGTGTGTTCCAAAACTATTCATTGCATGAACAGTTAGTTAAGTGAACAGAGTGTTTGCATGTAAAGGCTATTTCGAGTCTTGAGCTGTGTGGATAATTATAGTAAACTAAGAGTCTAAGTTATTGTTCAAGTCTGGGATCTATTTATAGACCCATTGGCATGTATTGTAAAGTGTGCTAGTGAAGATAACAAAGTGTCTATTTCTCCTAGTTCCATTATGAGCTAGAAAGGAAGGCAAGGAAGATCCTTCCATTGTAAGTATGGTCTGTTGAATTGCAAGTTGCAGGTTCATGGGAGATCTACTTGAAGTACTATAGAGTGCTTGGTGTACTGGCAGGGTTATTACTGACTGGTTGGAGAGGTGAACACCAATTCTGTGTGTGAGTTGGGTGTTGGGACCATTTTTGGTAGGAGAGTGTTTTGAAGAAGAATTACTATACACTTGAGGTGTGGGAAGCCTCTATAAGGTGGAAGAGTGTGGCGGCTCTTTATTGTATTCTTTTTTGTACAAATGTTAATACAAGATAGTGTATTATCTCTCATATTCTGTGCTATTTATGAATTCTAGTTACTTATACTTCTGGATATTTCTACATGTTTAATTGCTTAAGTTTGGTAATCATATTGTGCTCTTTCTGAGGATCAAGATCCTAACAAGTGGGATCAGAACAGGTGTGTCTGTTCTTGGATTCCCCGACAACCTTTATTCTGTTGGCATATCAAGCATTCTTCCATGAACTTTTGTACATCTCCCTTGAGTCCTTCCCAAAATAATTCTTCTTAATTATATGATAAGTTTTAAAGAACCCTGAGTGTCCCCCAATTGGAGATGCATGCAACTTTGAAAGAATCTTATGCTTAAGCTCTGAATGTTTGTACAAGTATAACCTACCCTTATACCATAGGACATTACCTTTCCATTCAAATTTGTCAAAGGATAAATTACCTTGCTGGAGATTTTGAATTAGAACTTGTGTATCCTTGTCTTGCTCCCATTCTATCCTAGCTTCATCCACCCAATTTGCTTGCAACATAGACATTGCACAAAGTAATGCATATGTGGATGCATCCCATCTGGATAGTGCATCTGCTACTACATTATCTTTACCCTTCTTGTAGATGATTTCAAAATCATAACCCAACATTTTGGTTACCCATTTTTGTTATTCCTCAGATGATAATCTTTGCTCCAAAAAGTATTTGAGACTATCATGATCTATTTTCACCTTAAAGTGTCTACCCATCACATAAGGCCTCCATTGTTTAACTGCATGAAGAATAGCCATGATTTCTTTCTCATAGACAAGTTTTTGTAGATTCTTACCTTTGAATTGATGACTTTCAAATGCAATGGGTCTTCCTTTCTGCATTAGTACTACCCCCAATCCAGACCCAGAAGCATCACATTCAACAATGAATGTCTGTGAGAAGTCTGGAGTAGCCAAAACTAGAGCGGTGCACATAGTTACTTTTAGTTTCTCAAATGCTTTGGTGGCATCATCATTCCAATGGAAAGCATCCTTTTTTAGCAATGCAGTGAGTGGAGCTGCTATGCTGCCATAACCTTTCACAAATATTCTATAGTAACCTATTAGTCCGAGGAACCCTCAAAGGTTTTTGAGAGTTTTTGGCATGGGCCATTCCATTATCACTTTGATCTTTTGGGGATAAAATTTGACACCTTCATGGGAAATAATGTGACTGAGGTACTCTACCTCCTGTAATCCAAAAGCACATTTAGATGGCTTCACATAAAGTTGGTGCTTCTCCAAAACTATCAACACCTATTTCACATGTTGCAGATGTGCTTCCCATGTCTGACTATAAATCAATATGTCATCAAAGAAAAATAGCACAAACTTCCTTAAAAAGGGCCTAAAAATAGTTTTCATCAAGCTCTGAAAAGTAGATGGTGCATTTGTAAGACCAAAGGGCGTTACCAAAAAAATCATAATGGCCCTCATGTGTTCTAAAAGTAGTTTTATGAACATCTTCATCCTTGATTCTAATTTGATGGTACCCCAAGTGAAGATCCAATTTTGTGAAATAATTAGCACCATGTAACTCATCAAGTAAATCATCAATTACTAGAATAGGAAACTTATCTTTGATGGTGTACTTATTGAGTTCCCTATAATCTGGGCACATCCTCCATGTGTCATCCTTCTTCTGCACCATGATCACTGGTGATGAATATGCACTTTGGCTATGCTTGATGATCCCTGCCTCCAACATCTCATGGACTATCTTTTCAATTTCACTCTTTTGTGCATATGGATATATATATGGTCTGATATTTGGTGGTTAACTACCTAGAATTAGTTGAATGGCATGATCATGTTCTCATTTTGGTGGTAGTCCTTTTGGCATGGCCCTAAAAATAGATGAGTGGTCCTCAAGAATTATCTGTAGATCAAGATGTGTAGATACCTGTGTGGGTTAAAATTCTATGGAGTATAATCATGCAATAATTGTCAGGAATCTAGAACAACAAACATGCTCTGATACCACTTGTCAGGAAATCAAGGAACAAAAAACATGCTCTGACTCCACTGGTTAGGATCTTGCTCCTCAGATAGAGCACAGTATGATTACCAAATATATAAGCAATTGAATATGCGGAAATAACCAGAAACACAAGTAACTAGAATTCACCAATAGCACATAATATGAGAGACAATACACTATCTTGTATTAACACTAACAGAAAAGAATACATCAAAGAGCCGCCACACTCTTTCACTTTACAGAGATTCGCCACACCTCAAGTGTACAGTAATTCTTCTCACACACACTCTCCTACACAAAAATGGTCCCAACAACCAACTCACACACAGAATTGGTGTTCACCTCACCAACCAGTCAGTAATAACCCTGCCGGTACATCAAGCACTCTATAGCACTTCAAGCTGATCTCTCATGAACCTGCAACCTGCAATTCAAAGACCAAGCTTACATGTAGATCACCAATGAGCTTGCAACAACCTGCAACTCATAGATCTTACAACTAGAAGAAACTCTTCCTTTCTATCTCATGCCTTATACAATACATGCCAATGGGTCTATAAATAGATCCTTAACTCAAACAATAACTAAGACTCTTAATTTAGACAATTGTCCTCGCAGCCCAAGACTCTGGCTGGTCTTGACATGCAAACTCATAGTTCACTTAACTAACTGTCCGTGAAACAAACACTTCGGGAACACACAGGCGACCGACGTCGGTCCCTGCTGGTCTGGTTCTGCCGACGTCGGCCGACTTCCTGCCGTCGCCGGTTGCCTTCTGCACTGGATCCTGCCGACGTCGGTCATGCTGCCGACGCCGGTTCCTGTAGAACTCAGCAACCTTCTGTTCCTAGTTTGCAAAGGTTGAAGCTTTTAGCTCCACACCCTAACAATCTCCCACTTGGAGATAAACAGCTGCAACTTGTACTTGTACCTGTACACCGTCTAGTTTGTTTCCTTGGCTTTGTATCCCTCCTCAAGATCACTCTTGAAGACCAACCACCACAAAATCCGTGGTGCAAAATCTGTCATCCAAATTACCTGCCACATCCGCATCTACAACCATGTAGAAAAAGAACTTGACCCTGCATAGCATGTGCACCTGCTGCTGGTCCCACTGAACTGCCCTTCAGTATTACTTTCCCGGATTGACTCCAAACTTGTGACAACTCCCACTGCTTGGAAAAACTCAGGTTTAGTACATACCATGCACTCAACCTCATTATGTGAATCAAGACACCTGTTCTATGAACTGTCTAGCCATCGGCGTGCTAACCGGCTTCACACAATCATCCTGAAACAAAGTCAACAAGACCTCCATGTCTCTAGAACACACTCATGCCAAAGAATCTTGCTGCTCCCAGATTCTCCATGACAAACACCTGAACTAGCTTTACCTTTAGTTCAAAAATACCTGTATATGTAACCCTGCAACAAGCACATCATACAGAAAATAGAATAGTGTAGCTAATACTATCCAACCTGGTAAAGAGAAACACAATGATCAGACCCCCATTGCCCTGCAGCTAATACAAGATCATATACCCTGATCTTCCATATCATGTATCCATTTCCGCTCTTCTTCATCCTCACATCCATTCGTCTCTCAGTGCTTACTTCCAGCTGGCAACACTACCCAAAACCCCTGTTTGGTTCTCCTCCAAGGAATCACATCCTCATCCATGCCAAGCTCCCACTGTTTCCTGGATCTACCTGTTCTGCTTCTTCAATAACTTCCTGGTCCTATGCCATAAGTGAGCAACAAGTAGTGTAAAGAAGGGAAATGATGAATTTAAGAACTTACTTACACCTTCAGTCCTCCATATGGGCGCTTGAGACTCCATGACAACTAGCTGTCCACCCAAAATTCATCTCAGTAACCGATGCCGGTCACATCTCAGTCTACAGCCGACTGATGTCGGTTCCCTGCGACTGCCTCGTCGCCGACATCGTTTTCCCCTGGCCGACGCCGGTCTCTGTCTGCCCTGAGTCACCGACGTCGGGCTGCACATAGCCGACGTCGGTCCCTGTCTGGACGCCGACGCCGGTTTTCCTGCCGACGTCGGTCTCTGTGTTTTTCTTGTGAGACCTGACTTTTTCCTGCGAGCTCTTTTTGGATCAAAACCTTGTCCAAATCACCCTTGCTCTGCTCAGAATTCCTCTGCACCTTATGCTGAACTCTGTCCGTCACTTTCTCCTTGAAAACCAAGGCTTTCCCGTTCTTGTCACTAACATCGGATTCCTCAAGAAACCTTACTTTCTTCTTCTGCATACAGGAACCACGATCCATGCCTTCCAAATCCGAAAGCATATTCTTTGACTCAAGAACCAGCATCTCCTTCTTATCTATGTGACCAAGCCTATCAAGCCACATCTCTGAATCTACAGCTGAAGTAGATAACCCAGAAAGAGAATCAGTAAAACAAGTAGATAGATAAAGCGTACCTACTTTCTTACCTCTAGCTATAACAAGTGTACCCTTGGTAACCTTCCAAGAGTCCGCTGAGAGAGTTACTGTGCAACCCTCTTCACCCAAGCTTCTAACAGAAATCAGATTCCGCTTTAGAACTGGGACATGCATGACCTCCTTTAACACCCATGTGTCACCTGTCTGCAATTTCAGCTTCACTTTGCCTTTGCCAACAACCTGACAAGGCTTACCATCCCCTACACAAATTTCTCCAAAGTCTCCCTGGACATACTCATGAAAAAATTCTCTATGTGGAGATGCATGAAAAGAGGCACCAGAATCTAATACCCAAGATTCTACTTTATCCAAAGAACATACCAGAGCATCCTGTGCAACGTAGCCTGCAACATCTGCTTCTTCTTCATGTTCTTCATGATGATCTTCACCCGATCTGCAATCTCTCTTTATGTGCCCTTGCTTTCCACATTTCCAGCAGGTTATTCTGCCATACCTGGACTTGGATCTCTTGCCTGTCTTCGACCTTGATCTCCCACGCTCTGTCCTCTCTCTTGGCCTTCCTCTTCCTTCAACACTCAAAGCATTTCCGGATAATTCACCTGTGCTTTTCCTGCGTATCTCTTCATTCAAGATTACACTCACAACATCATCCACTTTTAAGACTTTTGAAGGAGACACAGTATTAGAAACTGCCATTACCAAACCTTCCCAACTTTCAGGTAATGAACACAAGATTAAGAGAGCTCTAAGTTCATCATCAAATACAATATTCACTGAACTTAACTAGTTTACTAAACCATGGAAATCACTAAGATGGCTATGAATAGATCCACCTTCCAACATTTGCAAATTAAATAAACGCTTCATAAGAAATACCTTGTTTGAAGCCGAGGGTTTTTCATATAAATTTGCCAAAGATTTCATCAACTCCACCGTTGTCTTACACTGTGATAAGCTGGAAATCACAGATGAATCAAGACTCAATCTAACAGATCCCAGAGCCTTCCGATCAAGAACCTCCCATTCTTCATCTTTCATATCCAAGGGTTTGCTAGCAACCCCACCCAACGGTAAGTACAAATCTTTCTGATACAGATAGTCCTCAATCTGCATCCTCCATAATTGGTAGTTCTTGCCATTGAACTTGTCCATTCGTAGTTGACTGCTTTCTGACATTGCTCAACTCCCACTCAAACAGAAACCCTGTGAGTAACCTGTAATCAAAACACACTACCCAGATCTACACCAATCTGTTAGTATCCCAACCAAAAGCTCTGATACCAATTGTTGGTATCAAGCTCAAGAACCTACAACCAAGGCTCTGATACCACTTGTCAGGAAATCAAGAGAACAACAAACATGCTCTGACTCCACTGGTTAGGATCTTGCTCCTCAGATAGAGCACAGTATGATTACCAAATATATAAGCAATTGAATATGCGGAAATAACTAGAAACACAAGTAACTAGAATTCACCAATAGCACAGAATATGAGAGACAATACACTATCTTGTATTAACACTAACAGAAAAGAATACATCAAAGAGCCGCCACACTCTTTCACTTTACAGAGATTCGCCACACCTCAAGTGTACAGTAATTCTTCTCACACACACTCTCCTACACAAAAACGGTCCCAACAACCAACTCACACACAGAATTGGTGTTCACCTCACCAACCAGTCAGTAATAACCCTGCCGGTACATCAAGCACTCTATAGCACTTCAAGCTGATCTCTCATGAACCTGCAACCTGCAATTCAAAGACCAAGCTTACATGTAGATCACCAATGAGCTTGCAACAACCTGCAACTCATAGATCTTACAACTAGAAGAAACTCTTCCTTTCTATTTCATGCCTTATACAATACATGCCAATGGGTCTATAAATAGATCCTTAACTCAAACAATAACTAAGACTCTTAATTTAGACAATTGTCCTCGTAGCCCAAGACTCTGGCTGGTCTTGACATGCAAACTCATAGTTCACTTAACTAACTGTCCGTGAAACGAACACTTCGGGAACACACAGGCGACCGACGTCGGTCCCTGCTGGTCTGGTTCTGCCGATGTCGGCCGACTTCCTGCCGTCGCCGGTTGCCTTCTGCACTGGATCCTGCCGACGTCGGTCATGCTGCCGACGCCGGTTCCTGTAGAACTCAGCAACCTTCTGTTCCTAGTTTGCAAAGGTTGAAGCTTTTAGCTCCACACCCTAACAATAATTCCTCTGCCCCCTTTCTTAGCATCTTGGTCATCTGATGTGAACTAATCAATTGTGGAGATTTTGCATGTAATCCACGTAGTTCAATTTTCTTACCTTCAGAATGAAAGTGCATGAATAGTTCTTGGAAGTTCATCTCAATGGTACCTAAGGTTGTGAGCCATTAGACTCCCAAAACAATGTTTGTGTTACCCATGGGAATAACAAACATAGGAGAGTTGAGTTGAGATTGTACCCACCCATAGTAAGCTTAATACTATGGAATTTGAATGAACAATTAATTGTGCCACCATCTGCAATCATGACCTAAAAGTTTGGTGCTGGGTAGATGAAATAGTTCAATCGAGTGGCCAACTTATGGTTTATAAAATTATGTGTGCTTCCTGAATCAATCAACACTGTCACCTTCTATTTCTTGAGGAAACCCACCACCTTAAGAGTTTATGGAGTGCTAATACCTGTAAGTGCATGACAAGAGATTGTAGGTTGGGAATCTTTAGGTACCTCCTCTATATCTTCCTCATCATCATTAGAGGCATCATCTGCTTCTTCATCTTCATTTGGTCCCTCAATGTATAATAACTTCTTCTCAGCACATCTAGGTCCTTTACTCCACTTGCTGTCACAACCGAAACATAATCCTTTTGCATGCTTCTCTTCAATTTGCTGAGGGGTCAATCTAGTAGGTGGAGGAAATGTTAGTGATAATATACTATGATATTTGAAGTGAGTGAATGGCTGCTTCTTATTGGCTATGAATTTTTCCTTAGCTCTACGTGCCATGATAATAGAATCAAAAATCTTAAGTGGATTAAACATGCGTACCTCATGTTGAATGTGGTCCTTGAGTCCACCCCAAAATAGGTCATTCAAGTTTGCTTTAGAAATTGTCTCCATAGGTAAGGATAGGTTCTAAAAATGATGAATATAATCCTTGACGGAGCCAGTTTATCACAATTTTGCCAGTTGGCTGAAGTAATTCTCTGTCACACTATTTCCATAGTGTAATTTTAGCTCCTCTATAAAAATTAACTAGGTGACATTGAGAGTCATCTTTTTCTTTTGAGCTTATAACCATCGATAGCAAATTAATTGATCAGGTTCAAGATACAAGGATGCCATGGTAACCTTCTGCCCACCTGGAATCTAATGTAGGTCAAAAAAACTCTCCATTTAGTTGATGCAATTGAGTGGATCTTTTCCATCAAATTTTCACATATCCACCTTTGGTAATAGGTGCCTTTGTGGCCATGGAGTTAGATTTGAAGTAGACTGGTTAGGAGAACCACCCTGGTGTGTTTGTGTAATAAAGTTAGCTTGATGATTTGAATGATTAATGTTTAAATCCATCATGATGTCTCCCAAACTATCTTGTATGGATTTCATATTAGATTGTATGTCTTGCACCTCACTCTGAATGCCTTGCACACTATAGACTAGTTGGCTCACTTTGTGATCCATGTCAGAAAACCTTGGTACAAAGGGTATAGTACATCCCCCTTCTGACTCCATCTCTTCCTTGTTAGGATTTTTACCTAGAGTTTCAACACCCTTTCTTTGGCCCTGAGTTTGTGGACCTACCATAAAAGGGTTTTACGATGTTGACCCTTATTGGCACTTTTGACCCAACTTTGACCAAGCAATTTTGAAATTATGTTGGCCTCAAATAAAAATATAAAAAGAAAATACCATAGCCAAATTTTTCTAATCTTTCCAAAAATGTAAATAACTCATAAAAATTCTTTGAATTGTGCATTATAGAGCAATTTTATGAAAAACCATAAAATAGCGATAACTTTTGTAAAACAGATCCAAATGAGATGAAATTTTAATGGAAGCTTAATTTCATTATTTTTCACCTCTAATGAAAATTTTGTATATAAATTCACAACTATTTTTTATATATCTCAAAATTAAAAAATTTAGTGTTTCGCCCACAAGATTGCCCAAATCGCAGCTCTGATACCACTTGTAATGAAATTACTTCAGGAATTAAGTATAATATCATAATTATATCCAAATATTACTGAAATATATCCAAATATATGATAATATATAAGCCACTTCGAGGGGGAAACCTCCACAAGCTTCAATAAGAGCAGAATTCACAATATGATGATAAATAATTACCCACTACCTCCTATATATAGTCTATCTAGGCCATGGTTACTCCATAGGGCGACCTAATAATCAAAATAAATCATAGATAAATGTAATATAACATCAAAGAGGGATAAGTAAGCCACAATTCGGCCAATACTATCCTCATACATGTGATAGGTTAGGGGAGTAGCATTTCATGTACTGATAGATAATGAGACATACAACATTTTTGTTAGAATATCATGGATTAATCAAATGAGTGAAGTTCCATAAACATTATATCAATTCTTAAAGTTTTTTCATAATGATTAGATTATATTTTCTAGAAATATTTATATTCATTAAATACAAATTCAAAATAAGGTTTTACCTAAGGAGTAACCAAAGAAAAAATCAAAGATAATATCTCAGATAAGTGAGCGTAAAGTTCAAAAATTTACCTCTTCCATGGGTGTATTTATCATAAAATTATTTGTCTTCACAAGTAAAAGTGCCTATAAATGATCCAAATTTTTAATATAATATTCAAATAATAAAGTGCATTATTTTACAAGGAGGTGTAATGGAAAACATGGATGATTTCAATGATGATGATTAAATTGATGACATTAATAATTTAAATGATAAAAATTATGAAGACAACATGTTATCTTTATTAGACTCACATGAAACTAGAATTATTGATCCTACTTTCTATGATATGGCTACTTATACTTATATAGAGTATGATGATGGTTCACTTGATATCATTGGTTAGCCTTACTTTCTATTTTATCGAATTCGTGATCAATGGGGTTTAATATAATTAAATAAAATTTTTATGTAGAATAAATTGATAATTAAAAGAGAATTTTATTATGCATTTAATTGAAAATAAATGATGTTGAGTAACTAGGGTTTTGGATAAAAATTGCTAAGAAGAATGAACAACTTACCTGTTCTGGCTACAAAGAGCTATGTATGAATGTATATGATCTTGAGGTTGACTAAGACACTATTTAATTTGATTGTGTGACTATCATGTCCACCTAGGACAATAATATGGGATTGGGACTAGAGTGCATTACTATAATGTCCTTATAAGGCATTGTTGTCCAAGTTGATCTTGCAACAAATGTGTAAACTAAGATTCTATGTGGATCCACCTGTAGATGCAGTTCAACCTAGCACATATATAGAATCATAAGATTAAACTTGTCTTAACCTTTTATTCTTGAAAACCCTATTGGAGTCCTACACATGGTAATCAAATGAATATCAAATTAAAAGGGGGAAAAATGGGGAAGTGGGAATGGTTGAGCTACCTCAGAACCCTATTGAACTCAACATTACCTACATAGCCCAAAATAAGGACCTCAAGATGATGTAGTTATCCCTCTAAGGTGTGTGTGTGTGTGTGTGTGTGTGTGTGTGTGTGTGTGTGTGTGACTATATCATATGTGATGTGGATACAAATTATCTTTGCCTAGCCCCACATCTTAGTCAAAACATGCAATATAAATGTGATATGTGTAAACTTTAGGTAAATGTAGATATTAATATTGTTGTAGTGTGATTTTATTTATTATGTTAGTGTAAAATTGATAAGTGCTAGATGTAAAATATTTAGGGAACAATTTTAAGTATAAGAATCAAAATTTTGAATTATAAAAACCCATTGATGTCCCAAATGAATAAAATGAGGGTAAAATGGTCAGAAAAAGAGATTCAAAATTAGCAAGCATAAAAAAGAGTTTTGAAATGTGCAGTGAACAAGGCTTGTCATTTTGGACAACATAGTAGAGTGTTATTTTCCAAATAGGGTACTCCTATCCAAAATAAATAAAACAATATAAGGAGAGAGAAGTAGGACTAGGAATCCCTATGACTCATATAAAAACTACCTTATAAGAATTAAACTTTGACAAATATAGTGAAATCAACATGAAATAGTGATAGAGAAGACATATGAATATGATAAAACATGCCAATGGGATCTTAATTTGACATCGAGAGATTATAAATAAAAAATCTAAAAAATACATAATACTTGTGTTTTTTGACCAAATTTGGGTGTATACATTCCCTCCCTTATTCTAGCAATGCAATAAAATGAAAGTAATAGAGTAAAAGGAATAAATTCATATTTGTACTTACCTTTGTAGCATGCGCGTACTTGAAAATGAAGGTGCCATGGGTTTGATGTGATGAACCCACATAGAGATAAGATGGGATCTAATCTTGTTCTCTTCTTAGCTAGAGAATTTAACAAGATTTTGAGTGATGATTGTGAAGATGAATTCATGATGTGGAGTCCATGTACTGAATCTAAGTAAACATTTATGGTATGAGGAACCAAGCTATGCTTCATTTCATTCTTTTTTGGGTAGAGGCATGCCTAGAATTCAAAATCTATTTACCTTAAACCCCACAAAACTAAATATACTGGGTGCTAGTGTACACATTTATACATCAACCACTATAAATAACTATAAGATTCATTATAATACAAAAATAGTGCAAAAACTAGTGTAAGTTTAATTCTCAACTGAGTATGGTGTAAAATTTAGGATATGAATACATGTGACACACAACATGAACCTAATCTAAAAACTAATCAAATTGAGTCATATAATCTAAGTAAGAAGTCTGAATTATGAGTAAAAATGTTGCATTTATGTAGACACACACTATGTGCATGCCCCCATTATCATAACTTATGTTAAAATGAGCCAAACTACATAGAATGTGAGCATATAACGTTTACATACCCTATTTATATTTACCATCTATCAAATCAATGTAAAATCTATATGTAAAATTGATAAAATACTATATTAGACTGTGATAACTTGTAGTAACCTAAAATCACTATTCTTCATGATGTTTGGATAACAATGCTCTATTTGGACAAGAGTGATCTACACTATAGTCTGAATGGAGTAGATCTATCTAAGTTACAAAATTTGATCCAAATATGGAATAAAAAAAAGTACATACTAAGTTACTATGTCAAAACTTTTGAACCATTATGTCATACTATGTCAAAAGCTTTGTATAGTCTATGTAAATCTTGTGTAAAATTGTAATGCACTGAGAAAAATGTATACACTAAATTAATATAAGTCATAACTGATAGTGTACCATGTAATAAAAAGTATAATCTAACTCAAAATATGATGTATAAAAAGCATATACTGTGTCAACTATTCTCTTTGTGTTTGAGTTAGTCAAAATAGTGCCCATGTATGCCCCCATTTTGGTGAGAGGGATGAAACTAGTGTAAAGAAGTTGAAAAAAAAGTGATAGTAGTTGTAGTGATAGTTAGGAGTTTAGTTTATTTTTAAATAATGTGTATGACATAATTTTATCATGGAAAATTAACTGAATGTCAATTGATATCGATATGGGCTCTTATAGTAATAATGGAATTGCTATGTAAAAGTGAAGTATGTGAAATCAGGGCAATGATAAGATTGATATATGCCTAGAACTTCTGAAATACAAAGGGTGTTATGACCATCTTTTACATGAAATAAATAATTTTGAATTGAAGTCATGATTTTAAAAATATCAACTGTTTAGTTTGAGGAACCCATGATCCTAGTGATGCCAGTGCATACCTTAGGTGAGTGGCATATGGAAAAACATATATATAATTTTAAAATTTTGAAAATTGTTAATTCATTTGAAAATTTACAAATATAATATTTGAGCTCTAAATTGTAAAAAAGCCTCAAAATAAGTGATTTCTTGTAGATGATTCGAGGAGGTAGAAGCCTTAATTTAGGTAGGGGAGGAGGTTGGACTAGTAAGTAGCTAAATCACCTCTCAATATTCCTTAAAAAAATGTATTTTGGTTAATTTTGAATAATTTTATTGACTATATAATGTTTGGGGGATGTTTCCATAACCTTGTCTGGGTATGCCACATTGTTGTCTAGTGATCACACACACTAGTTGGGCACATCCATAGGTATTTATATGGAGGTGGGATATTACATGACAAGTGTAGGATCAGAGCACCATGTGGTGTAGGAAGATATTATATGAGTTTAATTTTTACTACATTATTTATAGGCCATATACGGGGATTGCTATGTGGCTAGAGGATGGGGCACATTGACATATCCATGTGAGTTGTTGGTATCATGATCAATGGCCTAATTTTTTTGAGCATTTTTAGTATGAGAGAATGACATGGAAGTTCAAGGTGTAACAATATGTGACCCCAAATTAATGGGTGTAGGCATAGAGTGTGTAGGATCCAGTGAGATCAGGTGATATGGGTAGGCCATTTTATGTAGATTTTTCCCCTATTATAGTAGATGAGATGGATATTGTGATAGAGATCCTAAATGTGGCCGACATGGGGTGTACTGATATATATACCACATGGTGGATAAAACATTGGTGGGCACTAATATAGCTTAAATTTTCACCCTTGAGAGGGTGATTCAATCCCTCTCAACTTGAGCTATGCAATGGGATTGATCCTAGGCTGTGGGTGACCTTTAGGTGGAACAAACCTATAGATTATAGGGTTAACTCCCCTTGATATATCAATTAAGATCCAATACACTATTAAATTTCAAGGAAAAGGGATAAGGATAACATGGATATAAACTAACTAAGGGGGTGATACACCAAATCAGTTGATTACTACCAACCAACTGCATATGCACATATATACCAAGCGACTAACCTTAATATACACTACTCCTAATATGAACATCTCACATAAGCACTTCAATGTGGAGGTTGTGATAGATGTTTAATCTAGGAGGACTAGTTAAGATATCATATAATGACATTAATGAGTATACAAACTCACTCAACCCTCACATTTCACTTAAACACTTCACATGACTTACCAAAAAAGATTTCAAACTGCATATAGGTGTTAGAATAGGATAACTTGCCAAGGAATACTAGTCAAATCACTTGACAAGATCAATTATTCATGCACATACTAAGTACAATCATATTAGGAGGTAAAACTGGTAGTTTCTTATTGATCAAAGGCATACACATGGGTAGGGCTTCATCATACCAAGGTGGAGGATCAATACAAATCCAAACAAGGCTACATTTATAGAGAATGAGAGTAAAAGAGAGGGGACATAGAAGAGAATAATAAAAATCATCAACAAGGAGTTAAAATTAAGAAAGAGTTTGAATAATATTTTCATAAGATATCCAAGGATATGTGTTACCTTCTTGAAGATGTATCATCTTGGAAGTGGCACAAGAGTTTCATTCCTTTGCTTGACACCTATTTCTTTCTCTTCAAATTATCCTTTACTTGACTCAAAAAGTGACAAGTGGATCTCCTTGGTAATAAAATCATCTTGAGTTACTTTCTACACCTATTCTTGACACATTTCATCTACTTAGGAATCTTCTATACTAATGTTACAGTGATGATCACACCTGAGGTGTCTTGAAACTCATTAGTTATACCATGCCTCTCTTTGATTGCAAGCATAAAATATTGACTCTATATTTATGAGTGTAATATATCTTCATGAAAGACATCTACAAACCTTAAAAAACTTGATTCATCCAAATTGGATCCATCAAACACTCCTAAAGACCTCATTTTGAATCCAAAGCTTGTATTTGTCTTCAATTCCTTGTATCCCTTAAAACACATAAATATCCTTATATAAGACATTGTATGGATGATATTGAAAATATAAGTATGTATTTGAGTATCTAGTATGCCATTATAGCTCTGTACCAAATTTCATAACCAAACCCTAAATGGAAGTGTACTTATTATACCTATTTCTCTCTCTCCAATTAGGCCTTAATTAGGTCTCTAGGCCTAGAAACTAAGTTTTGGACCTATAATTATCCTACTCATGTGAAAATAAAAATAATTATTTTATTCAATTTAGGAACCCATGAGCATTCTCCATGACAAATTTGGGCTTCTAAAACTCTGTGTAGGTGGGTGAACCAAGAAATGGCAAAAAAACCTAGTCTTTCACTAGCCTTCTTACAATGCCTTCAATAAATAGACTTTTAAGAGAACTTATACGATCAAATTTATGATTTTTTGGGCATGAGTAGATATAATACACATCACTACATATTTCCCAATAGTTTACATCTATCCATGAAGTTAAATACCCTATTTTGAGCCTAAATCCTTATAAAAACATAAAATTTAATGCATCCATATAGGTGTAAGTACAAAAAAGTATCATGGTGAGGGTAATCCTAGAGTGATTAATTATGCATATTTGGTTTTAATATCAAATCAATTCATTTTAGGTACTTAGGAAGCCAATCTCTCTCATCAGGTCATTACTAGTCTTCTTGGTAGCCCATGACATATTTATCATCTTAACGATGATTCATAAAGCTTGAGACATTAATATCTGAACTAATGCCACAATTCATAAGTATAAAAGTGTATATAACATACCCAATGATATTTTGTTCCCATGCAACTCCTATGTATATTTATGATCTTGAGAATGTGCCTCTTGGGCCAAGTAAACTGTAATTATGAGGTCAACATAGAAGCAAATGAGTGAAAATGAATCAATAGTGATTAGTTTTGAATTTTTATACCTTAGGGAAGTATATTTCACATATATTTACCTATTATAATGGTCTCTCTACCATTTATATTCATTAGACCTCTTGCAACATCACTGGTTGATGCTTAGGGTTTATAAGCATACTAGTGCAATTAACACTAGTGACTATGTTTCCCATTTTTATCATTATATTTCCCATTTTTATCACTATATATTATAAGTTTTAATATTATTAAAGTATATGTACAAGGTTATATAAACCTTTCATTCCCTTTTATCCTTAAAATCTAACTCACACTAGTACAAATCATCAATCTTTCATGGATAGGCATGAACATTCCCATTAGGGCTGTTGGTATTCATGGGAGTCTAATGTTTCATTAATATTTAGAATGGCTTAGAATTAGGGTTTATATATCTTTAAAATGTTACAAATTCACCATTTAACTCCTCCTTATCCCATATAAATCCTTATGCAGCTCCCAAATTTATTTTCTTCTACCACGTGCCTCTTCCCTCATACTGCCTCTAGGTAGTGGGATGAATGACTATAAGTTTGAGATTGATTGTATTTATATCACTCTTATGATGTTTTCAAGAACTTAATTAGTATATAGTGATCATTTACATTGTTTATACTCATATAAACCCAACTCTCATGCAAGACATTGCATTTTTTCACTCATACTTGAAGGTAAATTTTGCACTCTCTAGATAGCCTATAGTGGCTATTAGACATTGAGATTTGAGACTTCAGTATTGGATTTGACATTTTAAAACCTATGGTAGGGAAAAATAATTCATATATTCTATCTATGACTTCATCCAATATTTAACCCTTCCTATTCACTCCACAAGTATGTTTTTCTCTCTTGTATCCATCTAAGCCATGACTGTGAGTGACAATTTGTGGCTAATTTCATTCTTGCTTGGTCATAGCCTTAGAGTGTATAGTCCACATTCAAGGGTTTTGGATATATTTTGTGATATTCATCATTTTTTTCGTATCTCACATTTCCCCTAACCTCATAATCAAATTATTACTATGTTTCATACATGTTTGGGTATAGACAAATATGTAGGTGCTATTTTGGCTTATGAATGCCACCTTGAGAGTTTAGGCTTATTGAATAGGATTCCTATCACCTTGATAAATTTGAGA
The DNA here is from genome assembly GCA_037957365.1 of Torreya grandis. Classification (NCBI taxonomy): domain Eukaryota; kingdom Viridiplantae; phylum Streptophyta; class Pinopsida; order Cupressales; family Taxaceae; genus Torreya; species Torreya grandis. The sequence goes on from JARHVA010002024.1 coordinate 2,518,143, forward strand.
GAGTGTTATAATTTTTCCCATATATTTCAAACCTTCTCTTAAAGACTAAATCCTACACTAATCTCACCTTTTAAGCATGCATCTGACATGAATGCAGACTTACAGGTTTGGAGACCTAGATATCTACATTTTCATGCTTTAAGCCTTACACAAGGATTTTATTGATATTTAAAAACCTTAAGATCACCCTATATTAATTTTTTAAACTTATTATTATTTCATGACCTCTAAACTCCTTTGGTAATGAAGTATTAGACTTTTCAAACCATATTTGTGCAGGTAACCTATACACAGTCCTCAAGGCTATAACCATGAGTGATACTTAGAGAGATAGTGTTGGAGTATATAGATGGTTGGATGGATTTTAATGAAGTGGAAAATATGATTATTATTTTTTATTATCACCTATATGCATTGAACCCTACAAGGAATTCCAAAATCTCAATTGCAAACTAATAATTTCACCCTATGAAGCACTTTTTCTCAATTTCCAATGCCACACATTCCAAAATTATGGAAGATGAAAGTGAAATAATGTTTATTTGGTATTGATTATTATTTTCAAGTAATCACATTCAATATCTCATTCATGCATGAAACATGCTCAGAATTGAGACCTTAGGGTTTTACAAGGGTTTAAGTCCACTTGATGGTATTAACAATTATTCATAAAGATGAGGGCACAAATATGAGAACCAATGCCATAAAATTGAAGTAAATTATACCCCCTTTCCTTTCCCATAATTTTATTCCATTAATCTCTCTCCTCTATCCATACTAAGCATATGAACTTGACCCTTGCTAGCCTGCCAAGAAGTCGATGGAGGTTCTAAAGTAAATTTTAAAATTTTAGGACTTGTAAAAGCTTGATATCCATGAATATGACCTAGATAAGGTCAAGATACACTTTACATAAATCTTAAATTAAAATTGGATCCTCCAAGTTTGTACAAGTGCCTATCACTACCTGTAAAAGAGTGATTCTCCCTCATTTGGGCATTAAACTTTCAACATTGATATAATTTGACATTCCTAACATGTATACAAGTTAGATAACCAATTCAAAATCTTTTAAAAGTGTATTGTATGTGTATTTTATCTTTTTTTCCTTGACGTACATTGGATTTAGTTATATACACTTTCCCTTGCATAAAACTTTACCTTAAACTTCATAATAAACCTTAATCTCTCCACAAAAACATAAAGTATTCATGCAAAGTGGTCAAATCATGAGATGACTTTGAGAGACACTTTTGAAACTATGACACCTTTTGGATCAACTTCTTCATGTTCACTTTATGACTAGACTAGCACAAGACAAATATAAGACATTACATTAATTTTATTAAAACAAACTTATCTTTTGCTAATAAGACCTCAATAAGACCATTTAAAGACCCTACAAGGCATAAAATGGCTAGGAAAAAGGTTTTAAAGAAATGGAAAGCAATTTTTTTTATAAAACTGGTATATGATAGCCAAAATTTGTCTAACATCTTTGGTGATCTCTTGGCGATGCTTACTTACTAAGCATATTTGACTAGTTGCCTAGTCCATCCATTTTGCAATGGAGACATCTAATACTCCAACTCAGACCTAAAATGACTTTGACATAATACAAGACACTTGAATTTACCTCTAAACACATAACACATAAATAAAACATACAAAAAAACATAAAACACACCCTTGTACTCACAAGCACTTCAAGAACACAAAGCATAAACAACTATACACAACTGATTACAACATTTATTCCTCCTCTGGGATAGAATGGAAAAATATTGATATCATCATGACAACAATGAATCATATTGTCACATGATGAGTAGAGTCTGACCAAACATTATTCATGGAGTGGAGGCTTGCTCTTGCATTTGGAGATGTTGGGAAGTTCATAGCCTCTTTGACTATCAACTGGACCTTCTTTCTTCATTCCCTTGTACATAGGATGATTATGTGAGTCAAGTAAAAAATAATATTCATTTCAAACTTATTTTATTAGAACAAATAATCTCATTTATGTCTCATCCATAGGTTTCTCTTGATTTTCTATGACTTCTTAATGCCTATTAGTTGCTACTTTCTTGATATCTTACTCTTATTTGCTTGAATTCTCATGAACCAGTGTCTAACTAAGAAGAGGAAAAAATTCAAAATCATCTTAATTCTATCCAATATGATATGTATACCCTTTTATAGTTTCAAACTCATTTCATATGCTTATATTTTGTTGCTACAAGTCATTATCATTATCTTGATATCCCTCTTGAAGAGATACTGCCATAACTTGGCCTTGTTCTTCAACTTCTATAGCTTCATGGAGTGGCAATATTGGAGAGTTTTTTTCCTCTTGATTGATGCCTTGATTGAAAAAAATACCTTATTCAATCTGAATTATACCATGACGTTTCTCTATAAGAATTTAATATGATATTATGACCTCAAATAAATCTTTCAATTGATCTTCACCTAGTTCTGGTTCACTTAGACCTTCTTCAAGCTTGATAAGAGCTAATATAGAGGTAGTAATAACACAATTTGAAAAGGAATTAGAATTTTTAACTCTTTGATCATGCTTATGGGACTCAATTTTTTTTCCACCTCTAATGAATCCTTAGAAGCTTCTTCTTCTGCTATAGCAACTTGATCAACTTGTACTCCATCAAAGTTACTTTTCTCTTCAACTTCAAAGACTTATTTGCATCTCTCTTGACTAATAGGTGTTCCAATGATGAGATGATCTTGATTTATACTTGAATTATCATCTTCATATCCATCTTAGGAGTGATATTCAATTTGAACTTGACTATTTTGTCAAGAAGAGGTTGCTCCTCTTCACAAACTAATTTTGAGTTCTCATGCTCAATATGCTTGTTCTTCTCTTCCCTCCATTCATCAATGAATCCCTCCATATTTGGCATGTGTTGGATTTAAAATTTATCTACAAGGGTTTCATTATTCATTTGAATAATCTCTTTAATGTATTTACAAGATATAAACTTCTTAGGTTTTTCAAGCTTCTCAACAAGGATATCTTATTTACTTTGGATTCCTTACTAAATTAACTTCCAAGATGGGAAGGATTTAGGATCTTGAGGAGGAATGAGAGGGGATTAAATAGGTTCAAATTATTCCTTTATCTCAATTCCAAAATCTAATATTGTTCTACTTTGTTTATCCCATGATTTCACCACTTGATTCCAACTTGGAATCTTAAAAGACTTATTGGGGGGTTCTTGAAGAAGAGGAGTAGAGTTTTATGCCAAGATAGATTTATTAGCTTTCCTCCAAGTATGAATAAATATCTCAAATTTTGATTTGTTTTTATTCTTAATAATGGATACTAAAAAACAACCTCTTTATTATTTTGGATGTTCTCTTGGATTAATTCCATGATTAAAAATCTTGATGGGTATGTGAAGGACTTGGGACACTTTGAAGCTCATTTAACTTAATTTTTTGAGGAAGAATGGGTGGTACATAAGATGGATGATGTGGTATAGATGAAGGCACATGGGGATGATAGCATTAAACCTATTTTCCTTCATGAACTATTAACTTTCCCTCTATGAGTTGAATTAGGTCACATATGTCAAGTATGTCACTTATGAGTCTTTGCCCATTTTTCCTCTCAATAGGTGCCCTCTCTCTCTTTATCATATGTAATGAGTATTTCACATTATGAATGAGATTTCTAGGATCACTTTGACCATAATCCATTTGAGTGTTAATCCTTAATATATACCTATCATATCCCAAGAGAGTTTTTTTGAAACTTGAGATGGACTAATTTGAAATGTGGATATGTTGTCTAGGAGTAACATGGTCTTGATAAGGATGATTAGAAGGATGAAAGGGATACCAAAGAGGTGGACTATCTTGCTATTACTGCTAAGGCAAAGGAGGGTAATACTCTTGATAAAAATGATGATAAAGTTCAACATTCTATTGATAAGGGTAAAAAACTACTAACAAGGATCCACATGAGTTTGATAAAGCTCTTCAACTTGTGTAAAACAAAAATCAACATCAAACCCAACCATGAAACCTCATGAGAAAGGCATAAATGAAATAACACTTGTTTAAAATGGAACTTGGGCTACTCTAACCAACTACATGCATTTAGAGTCACCATTGATGTTTGTTAAACTACCTCTAAAGGTTGGTACATTAAAGAACAACACCAAAAACTCTTCAATTAATTACAATCTAGTCCCACCGGGCATTCCAAAATTGTTATAACTCAAATTTTCACCCTTGACAGGCTGATTCAAGCCATCTCAACTTGATCTATGCAATGGGATTGATCCTAGGATGTGGGTGACCTTTAGGTAGACCAAACCTCTAGATTATAGGGCTAAATCCCCTTGATGTATCAATTAGGTTCCACTACACCACTAACTTGCAAGGAAAAAGGAGAAGGATAATATGAAAAAAATAATTAATGGGGTGATACACCAAATCAATTTATCACTACCAACTAGTTGCATATGCACATATAGACAAAGAGACTAACCTTAACATACACTACTCATAATCTAAATCTCTCACATAAGCACTTCAATGTGGAGGTTGTGATAGATGTTTGATATAAGAGGACTAGTCAAGAGGTCATATAATGACACTAATGAGTAGACAAACTCACTCAAACCTCACACTTCACTTGAACAATTCACATGACTTGTAAAAGAAGCTTTCAAATTATATATAGGTGTTAGAAGAGGACAACATGCCAAGGAAGACTAGTCCAATCACTTGACAAGATAAATTATTGATGCACACACACTAAGTACAGTCATAAAATGAGGTAAAAACATTAGTTTCTCATTGATCAAAGGTATAAAAATGGCCAAGGCTTTACCATACCTAGGTAGAGGATCAATATAAAGCAAAACAAGGCTATATTTATAGAGAATGAGAGTAAGAGAGAGGGGGTGTACAATAGAATAATGACAAGTGTCAATAAGGAGTTACAATAAATAAATTGGTTAAATAATAGTTTCATAATATCTCAAAGGACATGTGTTTACGTATTTAAGATGTATCATCTTGGAAATGGCATAAGAGTTTAATTCCTTTGCTTGATAGCTCTTGCTTTCTCTTCAAACTTCCCTCTTCTTGACTTGGAAAGTGACAAGTGGCATTCCTTGGTCATAAAGTAATACTGATTTACATTCTACCCATATTATTGACACATTTCATCTACATAGGAATATTATATATTGATGTTATAATGATGATCACACCTTCTTAGGTATTTTGAATCTCATTAGTTCTATTGCACCTCTCTTTGCTTTCAAGCATCAAATATTGAATCCATATTTATGAGTGTAACATATCTTCATGAAAGACATATCCCAACCTTAACAAACCTGAATCAACCCAATTGGATCCATAAAACACTCCTAAAGACCTCATTTTGCACCCAAAGCTTGTATTTGTCTTGAATTCCTTATAGCCCTGAAAACACACAAATATACTCATAATAATATTGGAAAAATAATCATGGATTTTAGTACCCAATATTCCCTTGTATCTCTATACCAAATTTCATGACTAGACCTTGAGTGGAATTATAATTATTCTACCTATTTCTCTCTTCAATTAGGCCTTAGTTAGGTCTCTAGGTGTAGAAAATAATTTTTGGCCCTATACTTCTCTCAAAATTATGAAATTATAAATAAGTGTTTGATTAAATTTTAGGACCCCATAAAAATTATCCATTCTAAATTTAGGATTCTAAAACTCTGTGTAGGTGGGTGAACCAATAAATGGCCAAAAAACCTAATCTTTCATAAGCCTTATTACACTGCCTTCAAAAAATAGATATGTAGGAGCACTTTTAGGGTCAAATATATGTATTTTTTGGTTTGATTATATATTATACACCTCAAAAAATATTACCCAATAGTTTACGTCTGTCTATGAAGTTAAACACCCTATTTTGAGCTCAAATCCTTACAAAAACATAGCATTTAATGCATCCATATAGGTGAAAGTACAAAAAAGTATCATGGTGAGGGTCCTCCTAGAGTGAGGAATTATTTATAGGTTGTTTAAAGATCATTTAAATTCATTTTAGGAAATTAGGAAGCTAATCTCTCTCATCAAGTCATTACTAGTCTTCTTGGCAGTCTGTGACATGATTATCATCTTAATGATGATTCATAAAGCTTTGGACATTAATATTTGAATTAATGCCACAAATTAAAAGTATAAAAGTCTATATAACATTCCAAATTATATTGGGTTCCCATGCAACTCCTCTATATAGTTTTGAGATTGAGAAGGTGCCTCTTGGGCCAAGTAGACTATAATTATGAGGTCAAGAGAGAATCAAATGAGTGGAAAGGAACCAACAATGCTTAATTTTGAATTTTGATACCTTAGGGAAGTTTTTTTTCACCTATATTGACCTATTATAATAGTATATCTACTATTTATATTCATTATACCTTCTATAACATCATTGGTTGATGCTTAGGGTTTATATGGATATAAGTGCAATTCACCCTAATGACCATGTTTTCCATTTTTCTCACTAAATATTTTGAGTTTTAAGATTATTAAAATATATTTCCAAGGTTATATAAACATTTAATGCCCATTTATCCTTTAAATCCATCTCACACTAGTATAAATCATCAATCTTTCATGGACATGCCTGAACAATCCTATTAGGCCTATTGGTATTCATGAGAGTCTAATGCTTTTTAAGCTTGAGAATGGATTCAACTAAGGGTTTTTTATCTCTTTAAAATGTTACCATTTCACCATGGATATCCTCCTTTTTCCATCTAAGGCCTTATACAACTCCTAACTTCATTTTCTTCTACCATGTGCCTCTTGACTCATACTGCTTGTAGGTCATGGCTGAACGACTGTAGCTTGAGATTGATTGTATTTATAGAAAGATTAGTCTCTAGTTATCCCATACACTATGAATACTCATATAAACTCAATTCTCATGTAAGCCATTATATTTTCCCACTCATACTTGAAGGTAAATTTTGCACTCTCTAGCTGGCCTGTATGTAGCAGTGTTGACTCCTTAGCTATTGGAAATTGAGATTTGAGACTTACTTATTATATTTGAACTTTTAGAGCCTATGGTAGGTATAAATAATTAATATATTATTTCTAAGACTTATTCCAATCATTTATCCATTCTTATTCACTCCACAAGTATGTTTTTCTCTCTTGTATCCATCTAAGCCATGACTGTGTGTGACAGTTTGTGGTAAGTTTCATTCTTGCTTGATCATATAGTAAGTATTAAAAGTTTTTGGATATATTTGGAGATATACATCATTTTTTTCATATCTAACCTATCCTTTAACCTCATAATCAAACTAGCACTGTGTTTCACACATGTTTGGATATAGGTAGATCTGTAGGTATTAATTTGGCTTATGGATGTCACCTTGAGAGTTTAAGATTATTGAATAAGATTCATAGCACATTTATAACCTTTATACAGTGTTATAATTTTTTACATATCTTTCACACCTTCTCTTTTATACTAAATCCTACCTTAATATCACCTTTTAAGTATGCATCTTACACGAATACAGACCTACAAGTCTGCATTTTCATGCTTTAAGTCTTACATGAGGCTTGTCTTGATATTTTAAAACTCTAAGATCACCATAAATTAATTAATTAAAATTATTATGAGTTTATGACCTCCAAACACCTTTGGTAATGCAGTATTAGGCCTTTCAAACCATAGTTGTGTCAGTAACCTACACATAGTCCTCAAGGCTATAATCATGAGTGTTGCTTGGAGAGCTAGTGTTGAAGTATCTAGATGGGTTGAGGGATATAAATTAAGTGGAAAATATGATGAAAAACATTTTATTATCACATTTATGCATTGAACCCTACATGGACTTCCAAAACCTCAAGTGCAAACTTGTAATTTCACCTTATGAAACTCTTTTTCTCAATTTCCAATACCACACATGCCAAAAAGATGGAATATGAAATTGTGAGAAGGTTTATTGGGGACTCAGGAGTCATTTCAAGCACTCAATTTACATTTAATATCTCATTCATGCATGAAACATGCTTAAAATTGAGACCTTGGGGTTTTACAAGGGTTTAAGATCACCTAATGGTCTTAATGTTTGTTCATAAAGATGAGGGCACCAATTTGAAAAAAATACATAAAATTGAAGGAAATTAGACCCTTTTCCTATTCACACAATCTCAAGCCATGACTCTCTCTCCTCTGTCCATACTAAGCACATGAACATGACCCTTGTTATCCTGATAAGAAATTGATAGGGGTTCTGAAGTAAATTTTGGACTTTTAGGACATGTACAAGATTGATATCGATGGATATGAATTGAAGAAAGTGAAAAGACAATTAAAAGATATTTTCACTTGAAAGAGGATCCTCTAAGTCCATACAAGTACTTATAAATACCTACAAAAGAGTGCTTTTCTTCTATTTGGGCATTGAACCTACAAAACTGATATATTCTGACATTCTTGACATTTATGCAAGTTAGATAACTGATTCAAAATATTTAGGAAGTGTATTATATGGATATTTTATCTTTTTTGGCTTTGAAATATGTTGCATTTATCTATATATAATTTCCCTTACATGAAACTTTACCTTAAACTTCATAAGAAACCTTAATCTCTCTAAATAAGTATAAAGTATTCATGCAAAGTGTTCAAAGCATGGGATTAATTTGAGAGACATTTTTGAACCTATGAAACCTTTTGTATCAAAATATTCATGTTAATTTTATGAATATACTATCAAAATAAAAATATAAGACATTACTTTAATTTTATCAAAACAACCTTAACTTTTTCTAGTAAGACCTTAACAAGACCCTTTCAAGACCTTACAAGGCATAAAATGGATAAGAACAAGGTTGTTAAGACATGACAAGAAAGTTTTTTGTGAACCTAGTTTATGATAGCCAAAATTTGGCTAACAAGCTGATGCAGAGGTTAAGCTACCAAAAGTTCAACCTCTCAACTGGATGTCACTTGGCACAACCTATCTCACTTCCTAGTAACCTTTTTTTCACATTTTTTGATGGTACAAAAAATTTAGGATTAATATTAAAAATATATGGTAATTTTTTAGTAAACTCTATTGATTTCCTTCCTTCCAACAAGTTTCTTGATCCAACTCTACTCAGAAACTACCTTTATAGCCTCTATCAAGCCCAAATTGGGTTTCCCAAGGCCTAATTTATTCTCAGTCCTATATTTCCTTACTTAGGAGTTACATAAATGTTTTAAACATTAAAAATATGTTATACCAAATTAATTTATATAAAATAACAAATTTATATGAATTTGGTTTGGTGGAAACTCTTGTAAGACAAGTTTTAGTTTGAAAATCCCAACACAGGCTTATGACTATCTGTAAAGCCCTGAGAAGGAAAAATTTAAGGTTTCAAGCTTCAAAACAATATTTAAAATCTTTTGAAAGTTTAAAAAGTTTTTTGAAATCCATATAAACCTTACTGAATTATTAGTCTCCTCCTTGACACCTCTATTTACCACTTAAGCAATATTTTGAGTTTGACTGTGTATGTTCATAATTATCTACATGTATGTGTTGATTTTGTCATAAAGAAGTGTGAATAAAATATAAATAAATAAATAAATAACATTATATAAGTATGTAATAAAATTAAAAGTACACAAGGAGTATCAAAAATGTATATTTATTGGTTCTTTCTCCAATACTCAATCATACACAGTCATCTTCAATGCTAACACATAGGAAAACATGGTCTGCAATGGTTTATCATAAAAATGAGGAACTCATTCTTGGTTTTATTATATATTTATCTCTTAAAACTTTAAATGATCCTAATTTATAAGGATCCCAAATGTTTTATGAATCCTATAATTACTCTAACTATTTTTGGACCTTCCAACGATCACTAGAGTACTAATTAAAGCATTGAAGCATACATCAAAGTTTATATAGATCACATAAAGAATTAGGAAACATTATATATACACATGATACATTTAATATTTTACACCAAAAATTTCATAACTTTAAAGTTCCTTCAAAACACTCCTACAACACCTAAACTAGTCTAAACAATTTAACAATTTAAAAAATTCTATTTTGGCAATAAAAGCCAAATTTGAATTTTTAAAGATATAGAACTAAAAAAAACAATTATAAATTATATATGAATCATAAGACTACTTAGACCACAAAAAAACCAAAATTGATAAGAAAAACCAAAATTTTCAAGAATTTAGGCCTAGGAGTGATGCTCTTGCATCATACTCCCAGGGGAAAGAGAAAAGACTCAAGAAATTTTCTCCATGATTTATAATAGAGTAATACCATTATTATTTATGTCATGATATATCATACATGTAGCATATTCAATGGGATATTTCTTCCATTTGACCAAATACTTGAAATACTATTTGTCCCTAGTTTGCTTGAACACTTGCTTGTCTAAGATGCATTATAATTCATCTAGTTTGACTTGAGAAAAATATTTTAACCAATTTATACTTGATCCCTATACTTTTTATTCAACTTTTACTCCTTATTTATAAGGGTATAAGCTTGAAACATTTAAAATTAGTGATATGCCTACACTACTAGGCAATTCCAGTTCATACGCATTGTTAGCAAACTTTCTAAGCACCTTACAAGGACCAATTTTTTTCATATTAAGCTTGTTTTACTCACCTATTATAAATATATCCTTCATAATTGAGCCAAAACCAAATCTCCAACTTGAAAACTTACCTCTCTTTTGTTTACATCTACTTGCTTTTTGTATTTCTCCACACTGGCTTCTAGATGTTTCCTTACCTATTGACGTACTTATTTCATAGCCATTATAAAATATTCTCCTTCATAACTTATCTTGTACATATAACTATGATTTATAATTTCAAAAAATCCTCTAGGCTGCATACCATATATCACTTGAAAAGGACTCATTCCAATGCTTCTATTGGAGAGTCATCATAAGCAAATTATGCTTGGGGTAATACAAGATCCCATTACTTGGGATTATCTTTAGATAGAAACATAAATAGGTTCCATAAGCTCCTATTAAACAACTCAATTTGACCATCTATCTATGGGTGTTAATCTAAACTAAAACTCATATTTGTTCCTAGCTTTCTCCATAGTGTCCTCCAAAAATGGCCTAAGAATTTAGTATCTCTATCAGATACAATATTTAGTGGTAGTCTATGAAGTCTTACTACCTAATTAAAGAATAGTTTTACCCCATGAGTGTCATCATTTATGGTCTTACAAGGAATAAAATGTGCCATTTTTGAAAATCTGTCCACAACTACATATATGGAGTCAAAACCTCTTTGCATTCTAGGTAGTCCCATAACAAAGTCCATGCTTATATATTCCTAAGGTCTATTTGGGATTGGTAAAGGTTGATATAAACCTACATTGGTTCTCTTCCCTTTCTCCATTTTAAATTTTTTACATGTCTCAACATATCTTCTCACTTTTGCTTACATCTTAGGCAAAAAATAACTATTGAGTTGTTCCAAAGTCTTATCAAGCCCAAAGTGGCTTGCCATACTCCAATTATTCTTCTCTTGGATCAAATTATTTCTTATTGAACTTATTAGCATACATAGCTACACATATTTGAATAATAACCCATATTGTATGATATAGTCCAACTATGGTTCTTTGTTTAGTGTAGTTGGATACAAGCATTGTATGCTTCTTTGAAGTCTTCATCATCCTCATAAATCTCCTTGAGTGACTCAATACCAACACTTTCAAGTTGTATCTCATACACTAACAAGACTTTTATACTCAATGCATTTGCTACCCTATTACTTTGTCCTTTCTTATGCATGATGGTGAAGGTAAAATTTTGCATAAACTCCACCTATTTCATGTACTTTTGATTTAGTTTAGCTTGATTACTGATGACTTTAAGTGCATGATTATCTGTGTAGATGATAAAATATTTAATAATTATGTAATGCCTATATTTATTCAAGGCCTAAACCATTACATATAATTCCATGTCATATGATGAACACTTTCCCTTGGCATCACTGAGCTTTTTAATGAAATAAGCTATTGGCCTGCTCTCTTGGCTTATAATAGCCCCTACTAATGCTTGACTTGCATCACATTATATCTCAAAAACTTTGTTAAAGTTTGGTATTACTAGGATAGGTTGATCCATTATCATTTGATTCAAATATTAAAAAATCCTTTCAAATTTATTAGTCCAAACAAACTTCTTCATATCTCCTCTAATGGTATCTATTATTGGAGAACAAATTCCAATGAAGTTTCTAATAAATTTCCTATAAAAACTTGAAAGTCCATGGAAACTCCTTACCTCTCCAACTATTCTAGGTGTTGGCCACTCTAAGATTGACTTCACTTTGTCCTTGTCCATGTTTATCATGCCTTGAGAAATTACAAATCCTAAGTACAATAGTTATGATTTCATGAATTCACATTTCTTGAGGTTGATTAGCAACCAAAATTCCCTCTTGCAACCTTCTCATGAGTAGATTAAAATGATGAAGATGTTCCTCCTTACCAGGGTTATAGATAAGAATATCATCCAAATATACTAATAAAAACTTACTTATAAAAATTTTGAGGAATTAATTCATAAGCCTCATGAAAGTAATTGGTGCATTTGTTAAACCAAATGGTATAACCAACAATTCATACAACCCCTCATTGGTCTTGAAAGTGGTTTTCCACTCATCCCATTATTTGATCCTAATCTGATAATACCCACTTTTGAGATCAATTTTGAGAAGTAGCTTGGTCCACTCAAGCAATCCATCAAGTCTTCCATCTTGGGGAGAGGAAACTTATATCTAATTTTGATCTTGTTCATATCCCTATAGTCTATACACATTCTCCATACACCTGCCTTATTAAGCACCAAAACTGTAGGGACTACATAAAGACTAAGACTTTCTATGATCAGCCCTTTGTTTAATAATTCTTATACTTGTCTCTTGATTTCTACATTTTCCTTAGGAGTTATATTGTAGGATGCCTTGTTAGGCAAACTTGCTCCTGGAATAAAGTCTAAGTGATGAGTAATGTTCCTCATAGGTGGCAATGTACTTGAAAACTCATCAAATACAATATCTACATACTCTTCTAACATGTCTTGAATATCTTGAGGAAACTCATTCATTTTTTTTAGTTGTCATAATAGTCCTAGGCTTGAATGCCAATGCAAAGCCCATATCCTCTTCATTCATAGTATTTAGGAACTATTTTCCACTAACCAACTTCACATTTAATCCAACTTGTTGGTCATTATCTTCATCTTTCATAGGTATAAAATTATGACTAACTTCATTTTTCATCAAGGTATACACATTTATTATACCATCATGAGTAGTTTTACTATCATACTAAAAAGGCCTCCGAAGAAGAACATGATAAACATCCATGGGGTTCACGTCACAAAGGACCTTATCCTTTTACCTTCCAACTTGAAACTCCTCCCAACTTTGTTCACTAACCAAAACTTGTTATCCTTTATTCAACCATGAGACTTTGTATGGTGTGGGGTGAAGGAACTTATTCAATCCAAATTTGTTTACCAGTTTAGTAGAGACTAAATTATATGTACTTACTAAATCTATAACCATTTTTCAACACTTACCTTGTCACTTTCAATAAGTTATAAAAAGGGTTTTTCTTTGTAGTGGATCCTTCTCCTTGGGTTTCTTGATTATCACTTTCCTCATTAGAAAATATTATCCTACCTTAGGTTCCTCCACAAGTGATGGAGAAAAAACACTCTCTTCTTTAATTACATGCACAATTTTATTTCTAATTTCTATTCTTAGACTTCTTGCTATTTGATTCTCTAGACATTCTTAAGACCTATGTCCAAAAAACTTATTGCATTTAAAACACCTACCTATAAAACCACCTAATCCTATACCTCTTGATGCATAACCACCCCTGAAATATGGCCTTCTACCTCTAAATCTTCCTCTTGAGCTAGATGGTTAGTCATGTGAAGTAATAAAACCCCCTTGACTTTTTTGTGAATAAACTCTACCTCCTTGCTAATATCTACCCCTAAAACTTCTACCTCTACCTCTATTTTGTTTATTTTACTTCCTTTAAAGCTTGTCCTCTAATTTCAAGGCTAACTGGTAACACTCTTTCAATGTCTTTGGACTAGCAAGGCTCAATTCATCCTGCAAGTTGTATCTCAAACCATTGAGATACCTAGCCACCTTATCATTATCATCTTCCATGTGACTAGATATGATGCTCCATTTTTAAAACTCTTTAGTATATTCTTTTACCCCTATCTCTTTCTATTTCAATTTTTGAATCTTCCCATACAAGTTTATGATGTAGTCACTAGGCAAGAACTTACTTTTTAGTTTGGAAACCATTCTATCCCAAGACCTAATCTTGGATTTTCATTTTTTCCTCATATCATCCTATAAGTAATCCCACCATAGGGATGCATGACCCTTTAGCTTGGTCTTAGCAAACTTCACTTGTTCTTCTGGTACATCCTCAAAGTCAAAATATTTTCCAACTCTCCTATCTAATTAAGGAGTTATTTTCCATTGAGGTTTCCTACATACACTAAAATATTTAGTTTTGGCTTAGATACTTGCCCTTTCACCACCTTCAACAACCTTTCAAACTTATTTTCTTCAATTTATCTCTCTACTTTATTTTCCAACTCTGGTGCCTATTGTATGCAACCAGAATTACATGATATACATGAATTAATCTTAGATTGGATAAGATAGTTCACACCTACACTTTTGATTGGGTATACACTTATTAATCAAGAACATGACCAATATGGGAATCTACTAGACCAGATTAGGGGATCACTTGTATCACTTGTCATAACATATCATGCTAGGAAGGGTTTCAAAGCCTAAAATTTAGCACAATCACACAACCCTAAAAGAGTGCTATGATTTGATATTTCATATATGCTAATAAATAATAAAGTAAACTATTCTAATAACAAGAAAAGCAAACTAATCTAGTGCACACCAAAGCTTGTGACACAAAGTGGGGGTTAGAATAAAGCAAATAAACAACTAAACTAAATATGCATACGAGACATATACTCACATCAAAGTATACAAAATCCTAATACATGAAAGAGAAGAATACATAATACATTATCTATCTACTTTTACAAGGAGAAATAAAGTTAGGAATGCTTACCTTTGAAGATGAACTTGTCAAGCCTCAAACTCTCCCTTGGACAAGGTGATTCCTAAGAGATTGTTGTAGTTATAAGGATAACCAAGATAAATCAGCTATAGGCTACACAACGTACCTAAGCATCCAAGAGACTTATCCACAAGAAAAGATCAGAGCTCTAAATAAAGTATTAAACCCTAAATATTTATTCCTCAATTAGAATGGTCAATAAGCAGATGTTCATTCACACTTCTTCACTTAATTATTTACTCTCTTTTAACTCTTATGAAATAGTGATAAATGAACTCATATATATAGTAATATCTTACTCTAAAAAATTTTAGACATGTTGAATGTACTAGGTCTACTTGGTTAACCTAATACAATTTTAGGCTAATGCATAAAATATATGCTAGGTTAGCCAATATGCTAACAATCCAAAAGAGCTAAAATGTTCCTAAAACACACTAGGTAAACTAGGTTGACTATGGTTCTAGAGGTTATTAGATGTGTCTTGGTTGTCAAATTTGTTAGAGATATTGACAAATAGAGACAGGGTTAGACTAGTAGCCATGGGTCCAGGAGGTATATCAGATATGTGCAAGACCCCCCTTAGTGCAGATGTGTCAGTAATGTTCCTTAGTTTTTGGGAATGGATGACCAACACCTTCAAATGGGAGGTGTATGGGGATGTGATAGAGGTGGCTATCATACTAGAGGATGTCCATGCCATCCTCAGACTACCCATAGTAGGAACACTAATGATCATAGGGATACTAGATAACATAGAGGAGAGGGGAGCCATATCCATGTATGCTACAAGCTCAGAGATGATATTTTAAGGGTAGAGAGTGAGTATGGATGATGTGTATATATTTTAGATTCTAGATATTTAAAAGGTGGTGATAGGTCTTGTGACATAACAAGTGCTCTATCACAAGTCAGATGGCAAGGTACCACTATATGTGGTAGCCTTGAGTAAGATGATGCTAGAGGAGGGAGTATTATATGATATAGGATTTATCATCTGGGTCCAACTTGTTCATGATTTGTTTGAAATGTAGTTTAGAGGAAATAAGACCATGGGAGTGATCAAAATATTGACAACATGGATATATGAGATATTTATTATGTACCAATTAGTTAGGTTTCCCCATATGATTGATGATAGGTCACATTAGGTGAGGAGATGGAGGGAGGACCAAGTAGTATGGGCCATGTACCATGTGATAGCATGATAGATGGTGAGATGTATTGACATAATATGGTGACCATATGAGTAACTAGTGACTACCTAGAAGAGATGGAACATATGGACCAGTGCTAGAGAGGAGAGAGGTGATAAGTCACTATACATGGTGGAGAGAGTCACATTTAGTGGTAGAGGTGCTAAGATAGATGGACCTACCTCATATAATGACATTGATACTCATGTTTAAGTAGTAGACTCAACACATGAGAGAGCTATGAGGTAAGAGAGGACTTAGACCATTGATAATGACACTGACATTAAGACCACACTAGGAGTGACCATGGACTAGTCGAGCATGATGAGGGGAAAAATAGGAAGAGGTGGAGGTAGAAGTTATGATACTAGATGTATCACCACTAGATCTAAGGAGAGATGAGCTACAACCATCAATGACATGGCATAGATGGAGGTAAAAGGAAAGAGTAAAGACCATCATCATCATCCTTGATGAGTCATCAGAGGATCCAGAGGAGAGATAGATGAGAGAGAGACCGCTTAGGCATAGGTTGAGATTAATGTGAGCCATGATAGCTATGTTTGAGCTAAAGAGGTGACCTATAGAGGAGGTAATAGGAGTTTGGATAGATGGGGAGACTATACTAGGTAGTCATGCCGATGTCAATACCATATGAGTTAAGATATAGCTAGGTAAGAAAAATATGATTGATTTATTACTTAAGTTTGTTATTTGGTAGATAGAGAGATACAAATAGACATTATGAGTTATGACAATGATCTAATATCTATTTGGTATGATTTTGTAGGTGTACCTAAGGATGAGGAGAGATGGGGTTCCCTAATTAGGGTATCACTCCATGATGTCCTAAATGAGACTCTACAACTGTACAACCCCATGACACTAGAAGATCTGTGTATACCATCTACCCTAGCTCAAGTGAGTTGGTTTAAACTAGCGAGAGAGGCCATGAGGCTGATACAAATGTAGAGAGAGAGGGTGAAACCACTAGTAGAGATGGGTGCATGGGAGAGGTAGGCCTAATAGGCCCTAGCTAATGAGAGAGCTATGTATTTAGAGATAATGACATAGATGATGTAGGCATATATGGTGATGCAGACCCAACTGGCACAGGAACATGCAATGACCAAAATTGAGTTGGTACAAGCACAAGTGTAGATATCATATCTATAAGGATAGGTAGAGGGATTGAGATCTGAAATTACCTCATTATAACATACTATTTGGAGGATTTAGACAGAGGCCTCAATAGGTAGCATGGCTAGGCCACGAGATAGACATGATGGAGTTCAACCATAGTGTTGAGGCATTATATATGATTGTGTCAAATTATATATATATATATATATATATATATATAGATATATATATATATATTGTATCATTTTAGCTTATTGGTGTTGGTTATGTATGTTTTCTTTATGGTTGTTATGTTTGTTCATTATGGTTGAGGCTATGGATGCTTTGGATATATTTCTTTCTAGAACATGTATTTAAATTTTTTGTATATGCCATACGAAATATATGTGATGTGGTTTATTTTATAGAATTATGGATTACACATGCATGGTTAAAAAGAAATAGGTGAAAAGACTTGGAAAAATATAATCAATCAAATAAATTCACTACACACTAATTCAAGCTAGGAAATGTGTAATAACACAAAAAATGACTAAGTATAACAATCCAATAAAATGGTAAACAAGATGGTAAAAGGGGATTTGTTTTTAAACCAATATGAAAGATTTTTGCACCAAATTAAAACAAGTAAAATCATACTAAATATCCTGTTGGGAAGTATGACAAATAATGTAATAAAATTGAAGGCATGTAAAAGGAAATGAATGGTAAATTAAAAAACAAATACAAAATTTAGTAAATCAATTATACTATTTCATGATGGGAAGTACAAAAGAGAAACAAAATTTGCAAAAACTTGGTCTTAAATTTATCATACTAATTCAAGCTGGGAAGTATGATAAATTCAATAATGGTTGTAATCTTACATGCACGCAAAAAATAAAAAAATAAAAGGTGAAATAAAAATGAAGTAAACATAAAACATACTAAATATCAAGATGGAAAGTATGTCAAATGTTGTGTAACCTTATAATCAATCAAATCTTATCTCTTACTTGACACATGTAATTTGGATGGTGACTTGTTTATTGGAAAAATTTGTTTTTGTGAGGAGGGCTAGGTCTTATCCATGGTCTTACATTACAAATCACAAAATTAAACCTAAGGGGTACCAAAATAACATTGGTAAGAAGAAGGATTAAGAATGGTAAATCAAGGATGTGGGTAATAAGATAGAAAAGGTGGTAATTTATTAGGGATGTCAGGTCCTTTCCATGGTCTTACAAAGAAACTCAAATGAAATCCCATGGGGAGTGATCAGTAAGCAAAATAATATTTCTTAAGAGTAATTATGAGGAAAAAGGAATGTACGAAGCAAAGATTTAACCATGAGATGACCTTAGAAGGCAAGAGAATACTAAGGACATGAGAAGACACTAAGTGATTAGTGGTCATCTATGTAAAAAGGAAACCTATTACCTATAGACACAAAGCTTTGTAGGCAGATAAGTGTCCTACTAAGATCAACTCATGAAGGTAGATTGGTACAAGAAAAATTAAAATGAACCTACCTCCCCATGATGTGTTCCCCATTCCTTAGGACCCCTTATAAAGTCATCAGTCTACTACAAAGATTGGGTACTTGTGTGAGAAAGTAGGTAACACTAAAATATTTTTTTATTCTCCTCTTCTAATCTACTAGCCTACCACACCCCAAAAGGCCTTGGCACTATCATGAGGCCAACTGTGGAGTTTTAACTTTGACTAAAAGAAAGAGATGTGTTTTGAATCACATATTTAAGTGTGATTATACTTTTAAGAATATTCAATATTTTTGCCTTTGGATATCATTTCCTTTTGTTTAAATGATTTGGATTTTAACTGTATTTTGAAGTATTTTTAAGATTCCTCCTCCATATAGACTTTGAATGATCAATCATGAGAGAGATAGTGATACACATGAATGAGATGTAGGTTAAGGCTAATGGAAGCTAAGTGACCCAAGACAAAATATTGACTAGGATACTTAGGCTTGATAATGAACAAGTATGTGATCTTAAGTCTCAATCACGTATATGCTTAGTTTGTAAAAAATGATGAAGGAAAAAGGAGATCCAAAGGTGGACTGGTAAAAGTGAATAGTAATGAGAAAGACTATTTTCTAACTGATCACATGGTAAAAGGAAATAATAACCAAAGGGAAAAGGGTAGATATAACCAAGTCACCATGACAACTATCTCTGAAAAATAAAGATAAGAAAGCAAACAATCATGAAGAGACAAGGGAAGAGTTTTGAGAAAAACTCTAGAGGAAAATAAAACAATGATAAAAAATAGAAATGATAAGGAAAAAACAAGTATATGCAAAATATAAAATAAAAACGTAAGCTAACTATAATACAACAAGAAGGAGAAACATGAGATAAG
The DNA here is from genome assembly GCA_037957365.1 of Torreya grandis. Lineage (NCBI taxonomy): Eukaryota > Viridiplantae > Streptophyta > Pinopsida > Cupressales > Taxaceae > Torreya > Torreya grandis. The sequence continues at coordinate 2,538,070 of JARHVA010002024.1, forward strand.
ATAAGAAATAATTTGACATAGTTTCAAATGATGTAATTAAAAATAGAAATAAAATTGGATTACATGTCCAATCCAAATATAAATGATAAATTACCAAGCATTTGATCACAAGTATAGGTAAATCTATCCACACACATTATCCAAGACATCAGATAGCCAAATACGAACTGCTGTTAATGTCTCATCAATCTTTATTGAATACTGAGCAAATATTGCTTTTCTAATCTCCTCAAATAAAAAAGTAGGAATACTCATTGGATCATGATAAGGAGGAGAATTGGGCAAAGGATGGTTAAGATAATGCATGGGAATGAGATCTATGGTAGATGCAAGAATCATTAGTGGAGAAGGATCCATGGGTGGAGAAGGAACCATGAGTGGAGGCACAAAAGGTGGTGAAGGGACCACATGAGGTATAGTTATGAGATAATAAGGGGGATACTTATTTTGAGAATTACCTATGGAAGTAATGGTAAAAGGTTCAAGAATAGCTATAAGATGGTCCTTAAGATGCTATTGAAGGATATGGCAATGATCAATGTGATGTGTGTTGCAATGGTGCCATAGATAATACCTCTCACCATACTTAGGTATATATTTAGGAAGGATCTTTGGAGGAGGAAAGGTAGTGTCTATTGATGGGGAAAAATCATGCAAGGTATCAATATATATTCACAACTTAAGACAATGGGTAGAAGAGTGATTATCTATTCCATGAAATCAACAGATACACTTGTGAGTATTTTTAGGGGAAACACTCACAAAAGAAGTTTTAATAGGCATGGAATAAGATATAGATGGATCATCAGCCCATTTTATGGGCATATGATCCATCTTAGGTAAATGAAGAAAACCATCACCAAGAGAAGGTGGTGATGGAGAGGGAATAAAACTAGGTGTAATAGAAAGAACACTAATATAAGAAGAAAGACTAGTCTCAACAATAATGGAAGTAGCAATAATAACTGGTTCTGATACAAGTTCCACTATGGGAGGGATGAGATCAATAGAAGGTCTAAGAAGGGTGCAATAACCTTAGGGGTGAACCAATGATGGGATTCAATGAACCTATAAAAATGGTAAGGTCTGATCATAGTATGATCCATGAGCATAGTCCGATGAGGCTCCTTAGAAATTAGAGGTGTTAGTGCCATCTCTACTCTATGATAAATAGGAAAAATGCAAGAATCAAGAACCATAAATGTTGGAACATGAAAAGATACATGAAAAGACTCAAGTAAAGAAGAATGGTAATACACAATCTTGGCATCATGGGCTTAGACAAGATCACCTAATAAAGGATAATCTAAAGAATAACCATCATCATAATTAAGTGTATGAAGATAAATAACACAAGTTGGAATAACTTTGTCATCAAAATAATCATGGTGAATAGAATGTTGAGTCTTGGACAAGACTACAAGAATGCCATCACAAGGAGGTTTGTGAGAATGAGGTTGTAAGGAAGTAGGAAGATGTGAGATGAGATGAGGCACGAGATTAAAAGTTTTGATATTTAAGTTAATCTCATCGAGCTCATCATCATCAAAGTCTAAAAGTTTGGGAAGAATACTACCAATGATATCAAGGTCCCCATTGTAACCTTTGGTTGATTTGATAGGAAAATTTAAACATTGTGACTCATGGAATAGAATGCAAGGTAAAGGATCAAGAGTAGGATTCTTGAAAACACCATGATCTTGGAATTGTTTAAAATTCCAAGGGTTATTATCTCCTTGAATCCTATAAGTGGATCCATTATGAGGGAATTTAATGCATTGGTAGGTGGAAGAAGAGATAGCTCTCATACAATGATTCCACGACCTATCAAGCAAGATGTTATAAGAGAGGGGAAAGTTAAAGATCATCACCTTTACACAAATGGTAATAGGTGGGATAGTAATGGGAAGCCACACACACCCAAGACAAGGCATTTTCCTTCTATCATATCCTTGGCAGGTGCTACATGTGGACTTAATATTTCATTCTGAATATCCAAGGGTCTTAATGAAATCAAGTGAATCAACACAAGTACCAGAACCCTCATCAACTAATGCTCATTTAACTTAGATATCACCTACTTGGATGTTAATAAATAAGGGAGGATTATCTGTATGAAGAAGAATTTTTTTGAGAATCATAGATGTGATAGGAAATTTCAAACAAAGAGAAGTGTCAATAGTTTCATCAACATTGATGGACATCTCTTCACATTGTTGAAAGATACTTTTATCAGAACTAGATAAGGCTTCCTCCTATCCTAATAAAGGAGGATGAGGGACATTCATCTAAAATAATAGTTGCATAAGATGGTTCCAATGATGGGGAAAAGTCCTCATAAGCTCAAGAAAAGGAATTTGAGATGGGAGATTAGTGATATCTGCAATGGGATCCCACTCATCACAACCCATGAGAAGATTGTTAGATATAGGTGCGTAATGGTTAAGGAGGTCTTCAGAAGGAGGAACCAAAGAGCATTAAAATTTGTTTTGATAAGAATGAGAAGGTTTAGATTAAGGTTGTAAATCATTTTGTGATGAAGAATTAGTTGGTTTAGATTGATCTTGAGAAGTAGAAGTGTTGATAGAAGGTTGATTATCATTGGCATTAGAAGATGATGGAATAATGGTAGAAATAGAATGTGATGTGTTATCCAAGGGAGAATCATAAATTGGACCATCATCAAAGGTGATAAGATATTATTACCCCAACTCATTCAAATGAGTTGGAGAAGAATCTTGGATAATAGAATGTTTTAAAAGGAGGCAGAGTGTAGATAGATTGAGAATTGATGAAAGCCACCACCCTTCACATATTAGTCATGCTAACCACATTCTCTTTGGAAGTTGGTTCAACAAGACTTTATATGTTATTGGTGGAAGGAGTGGGCTTTTCTTGGTTTTCTTGAATAGGTTGATGATTAGGTAAAGGATATTTATAGATAACTAAATGAGCATTTTCTTGATTCAAGGCTTGATATTTATCATGATTTTTGTAGTCCTTGAAAGCAATCTCATAAGATGGTTGACTCTTGAGAGTGATAAATCATGATAAAAATTAGGTCCAATAAGAAAGTCCATAGCTAAATTATGAATTTATCTACAGGTCTCATGAGAGTGACCCTAAATAGCATGAAACCAACAAAATTTTCTATGATCATACCAGGTTTTCATAGGATGAGTAGGGTCAATATATCAAGGAAGAGGCCTAGGTAGACACTTAAGCAATTTAGCTAAGGAAAGAGGTTTATAAACATTAATGTTATTTGTTGAAGAAAAATTAGGATTAGTAAATTGTTGAGAAGAAGAAGCTGGTTTCGAAGAAGGGGTAAGAATGATAGATTGAACATTGTGAATGGTATCATCTGAATCGGTAACACCATCATTGGTAATATTTTTTTTATTTTTAAGTAATAGACAAGGACTCGTAGAAGGTTGGGGTGGCTCAAATCGATGCATAAGGAAATCTTATTTTTCATCTTGGTCAATGGCCTCCTCCAAAGTACATGGAAAAAGGGTGAGGACTCAATACTGTAATTAAGAAATAAAGCATTTGTAAAGATATGAAAGAGATTATCATCCACCATGTTATGCTCACACTTGTTTGATAAAGTCTTTCATTGTTTAACAAAGGCTTGGTAAGTTTCATTTTTATTTTATTTGCAATTGATGAAATGGGCCAAAATATTTTAGTAAGATCACTAGTTTTGAATTATTGTACTAAAGCATTCACTAAATCCTCCAAACTAGTAATGGAATGAGATCTAAGTTGATTATACTAATCCAAGGCATCACCTGTGAGGGTTTTGGCAAGGAGTTTGGTAGCAAAAAAGGTGTTTAATTTGACCTATTCTTTATAGATATTTCCAAATGTCTTAAGATGAAGGGTAGGATCAGTTAATCCATTATAAGAAATTGTAAGTGTTATACCTCCTATATCAATGTTATCAATTTGAGTAGTAAGAGGTTCATTTTATAAATTCTTGATGAATTTTTTGACTAATGGAGGTTGAGGAATGAGATTTCCTTGAGAATATCAAAGAGGGGGAGGAGGAAAACTTTGGTTATGTGTGCCCCAAGTCATTGGTTGAGGATTATAATGAAGATTAAGAAGATGGTTCTGCATTCACATCATTTGATTCATATTATGAGCTTGGAATGTGTTCATTTGATTGAGAGTTTTCAATAATAGTTAATGAGTTTGATTAGTGTTATTAGAAGAAGTATTATTAGTGTTTGTGTTGGTATTAGTGGCTTGGGTCCACTATTAGTGTTAATATGAGCTTGAGAAGAGCTATGATAATTTGAGGCACTAATGGTAACACTTGCTTGTGAAGCAAAAGATGGACTAGTAAATGGTTGAGAAGAAGCACTATAAGCATGAGTGCTTTGGGTAGAAAATGATGAACTAGTGGAAGGATTAAGGATAGTAAGTCTTATGATAGGCCCACTAGATGTAGAACTTGTGATGTTAGTTGAGATACAAGGCATGGAGGTAGAAGAAGTTAAAGAAGATGTCATGGCATAAGAAGGAGTAAATATTGAAGGAAGAGGTTGAGAAGCAAAGAAATTGATACCTCTAAATCCAATTGAGAAAGTGGAGGTAGGAGAATGAGGTTCTTCAACTTGATGGCTAATCATGAGGTTATAGATGGTGGAAGGATCTTTCCCTCTATGTTGAGGGAACTCTATGATAAAGAAAAGAATTTTAGGAGTATATTTTAGCTCATGTTGATCCTCTAATAGAAGAGGAGGGTTTTTCTAAAAAGAGGTATGAGGATTCCCATAGTTTTTTGTATGGGTTGCAATATGAAGATTACTAGCATTCTCAAAATGAACCCTACTTTGTCTATGAGAGATCCTATTAGGATTAGTAAATTCCATCATGTATACTATTTAAACTTCAATGTTTTCACCAAACATATAGTTCATGATGGAAGGGAGAAAAGGTAAGATGAGAAAGCAAGGAATCAAAAAGTGACTGACACAGAACTAAGTTGACCTTGTAAACCTAGTACAAAAATAGGGACTATGAAACTACATAGGGTCCAAAATATTCACCCAATGCAAAGAAAAAAAACTAATAAAAAGGGGGGAAAAGCCTATAAATAATGCTATGTCAACTAGGTCTACCTAGTGTAGTATACATGGGCTCAAAAATGTGCTAGGTTGATCGGGTTGACCTACTACAGTGAATAGGAAGTAAAGGAAAGAACTAATAATAAGTTTATGAAATGAAATAAGATAGTTTTAAATTTATCAAAGAAAGTAAATGCTAAAATTAAATATATAGTTAATTGACTTGATGCTGGCCAATCCAATTGATGCACATAAAGTAAAACCTTGCACCAACACTTGCTAATACAAGTTCTTACACACACAATTGATCAAAGAGTAGGCAAACAAATTGGAAAGTAAAGCGAGCTAATTGGTCAACCTAGAATGTTAATTAGATTATTAAGAATAATTTTAAATGTTAGGGAGCTGGATGTTAATAAGGTACTAGATAGTAATCTATGGATAGTTTTAGGTGAGTTTAGGATGAAAGGGACTAGTGGTAACGATACATGATTGGTATTGGGGCCCACCCCCTCACTTCACACACAACAATAATAAGGGTACTGGGTGCTTAGACAAAATATACCATTAACCATGATTTATACTTGACCAAAGCATCAAGTTGGCTTCCCCCTTGGTGATGAAATCCAAGTAGGTTTTCTTAGGTAGTCAAATGTTCAAATGTTTGCTGATGTTTATGTGATTTGGTCGTGTGTGCATAAAATAGAGTATGTGAACTATTCTAAGTAAGCAATCAATTGAAAGGAAAGATGTGATTAAAATATAAGGTGAATTCTAACTTTGAAACAAGGTATATTAAAAACATTATATGCATAACATACAAAACTAGATTGACAAGGTTGAGCTAGTACTACTAAAGATAGGGTTTAAAAAACCTACTAGGTCGATCTAGTTGTTTCAAATAGCACATAAAACATATAACTAGGTCAACTAGGTTGATCTAATTAGCTATGTAGAGGTAGTTTTGAAGATTGTAAACTTGAAAGGAAAGTATAGAAAAGGAAAGATACAAAAAATAGAAGACTGACCTCAATGGTTTAGAGATGGAAAAGAAGGAGATTGTTGATCTAGAACTTTGAAGAAAATTGTCAAAATCCTATAAATTAGGTTGAGATGGTCGACCAAGCTATACAAAAGCCTACTACAAAAAATAAAAAAGTGTTAAAAATGCACTAGGTTGACCTGGTCGACCTAGTTGACTAAACTAGAAGCCTAAAAATGTATTAGGTCAAGCTAGTTGACCTAGTAGGCTAATATAGAAATCTAAAAAATTAGAACTTGTACTTGATCAAGATGATCGATTAGGTTATACAAGAACCTAATGAAAAGTGGATAAAAATGTACTAGGTTGACTTGGTTAACCTAGTAGGCTAAATTGAAAGTTTAAAATGTGCCGAAATCTTGTACTAGGTTGTGCTAATTGATCTAGTTGCTTATTCTTGTGCATAAACAAAAATAATTGGGTCGATAGGATCAAACCAGTATTTCAAAATATATGATATAAATGATGAAAAAGAATGAAATAAATGAATTAAAAGTGAACAAATCTTGCAAGGATTTGATTCATGTTGAGTTCACTAGAATGTATGCAATCAAAACTACATGATGTACATGAATTAATCCTGGATTAGATAAGATAGAGCCCACATACACCTTTTATTGGGTATACACTGGTTAAGTGAGAGCATGAATAATATGGGGATTTGCTATACCCCATTAGGGGATCACTTGTATCACTTGTCACAACATATCATGCTAGGAAGGGTTTCAAAGCCTACAGTTGAACATAATCACACAACAACCCTAAAAGAGTCCTATGATTTAATATTTCACTTATGTTAATAAACAAGAAAATGAACTATTCTAATAATAAGAAAAGTAAATTAATCTAGTGCATACCAAAGCTTGTGGCACAAAGTAAGGGTTAGAATAAAACAAATAAATAAAAACTAAACTAAACATGCATAAGAGACATATACTCATGTAAATGTATATGGAATCCTAATACATGGAAGATAAGAATACATATTGCATTATATATCTACTCTTACAAAGGAGAAATAAAGTTACAAATACTTACCTTTGAAGATGAACCTATTGAGCCTCAATCTCTCCCTTGGACAAGGTGCTTCATAATAGATTGTTGTAGTTGTAAGGATAACCAATATAAATCAGCTCTAGGCTACATAACCTACCTAAGCATCTAAAAAAATTCATAAGATAAGATCAGAGCTCCAAATAAAGTATTGAACCCTAAAGCTTTATTCATCAAGTATAATGGTCAATAAGCAAATGTTCATTTACATTTCTTGACTTAATTATTCACTCTCTTTCATCCCTTATGAAATGGTGGTAAATGAACTTGTATATATAGTAGTATCTTACCCTAATTTTTTTAGGACATGTCAGTTGTACTAGGTCATTGAGATAATGCCTAAAATTTATGCTAGGTTAGCCAATATGCTAACAATACAAAAGAGCTAAAATGTCCCCAAAACACACTAGGTCGACTAGGTCAACCTAGTGTATTAAATAGGTCAAAAGGGTAACAAGGAAAGAAATTAAGGAGAAAAAGATGATAATGATTAGAATGGATATGAAAGATAAAAGTAAGCTTAGTGTTCATGGTTTTAGGAGACAAGAGTGTGGATGACAAATGGAAAAAGGAACAACAATATATGAAGCACCGATGGTATACCCACCCCTTTCCTAGTGCACCCCTTAAGGCATGCACTCAGAGAGATTGAGACTCGACAGGTTCTTACAAGATACAAGGTGTCAGTAATCAATAAAAGTTTGAAAATATTATGTGTATACACCTATGGCTCTTCTTCTTGGTCACTCAAATCACCTATGACTATTCATCTCCTTTGATTAAAATCTATTATTGTGAGTCTTTCATCAAATTTGACTCTAATATTCCTCAAATCTTGTAATATTTCATCTCCCATTTATATGGATATTGCCCTCTCACCTACTGCATTTCTCCTATGTGGTGTCTTATCTCCACTTAAGTAATTAAACAAATAATTGTAACTTATCTTCCTCTCAAATAATCTCACCTCCTCCAATCAATTTAAAGTGTCTTTATATGTCTCTAATACAAAAATGAGGTATAGGTTAAGTTACCAAAAGTTCAACCTCTCAACTAGATGTCACTTGGCACAACCTATCTCACTTCCTAGTAGTCTTTTTTTCCACCTTTTCTGATGGTATGGACAATTTAGGATTGATATTCACAATCTATGGTACTTTGTGAGTACCCTCTATTGATTTCCTTCCCTTCAAAAAGTTTATTTATTCAAATCCACTCATAAACCACCTTTGTAGCCTCTATTAAGCCCCAATTAGGTCTTCCAAGGTCTAATTTACTCTCAGTCCTATATTTTCATACTTACAAGTTCCTTACATGTCTAAAACCTTCAAAATGTGTTAGAGAAAATTTCATTTCTATTAAATCACAAATTTGTGTGAATTTTGGTTGGTGGAAACTCCTGCAAGACAAGTTTTAATTTGGAAATGCTAATATAAGGTTATGACTATCTGTGTAGACTTGGGAAGAAATATTAAAGGTTTGAATATTCAAAATGAGTTTCAAACTCCTGTGAAAGTTGAACAAGGTATGTAAATTCCCTATAAATTTCTTGAATCATTATTATCCTCTTTGACACCTTTGTTTACCACTTAATCAAGATTCTAAGTTTTATTATGTGTATGTTCACAATTATCTATAGGTCTGTGTTGATTTTGTCATAAAGAAGTGTGAAAACAATCTAAATATTTCATTCATAAATGTAATAATATCTCTGTCAACATACTAATCAATTTTGCCTCTGAGTGCATAATAATCATTATCTCAATGACCATTAATATAATGATGGATGTAGTAATGCTGATTTTTGACTCTGTCTAAGTGATAGGGTGGTTGATAATGGTTTGGAGAAAGTGTAATAATCCTCCTATCTAACAGTGTCAAAATAATGTCATTAGGCCTATCTCTTAGGGAACCAAACTATATGGGTTCTCTCTTGGTATATTATACTCTAGTTAATATAAGAGTTGCTTTGTAAATTGCTTATTTCACTTTATTGAGTACTTTAACTTGAAGTTTATATTGCACATTTTCCTTTTAAAGAGGTGTATTAGGTCCTTAGACCATATTTGATGACTTTGATGGTAACAACTCAATATCAAAATCTACCTTTATATTAATATGAACAAGTCCCAATTTATTCTATAAAGCAATAGTTGAATATAAAATATTTTTAAATGAATTATATGTTTGATATAAAAACTATTACTTGAGAGGGAATATGATACCTTTACATAAGATATATTGTATCTCCAAATCTGTTGGTTGATAGATTAACTATTGCATATGACTTGAATAATAACATGTAATCACACACCAACTCTAATTTACCTTAATGTAATGATGGAAATATCTCATATGTGACTATGGGTCCCTTATTATGTATAAAATTCATAATGAATATTTCCTATAACTCATCCTATGAATGTAAAGACCCACTAGTAAGTGAATGATGAAATCAATTTAATGCATCATCCTCTAATATTTTTGAAAACAACTATAATAAATCTAACTACCATTATAACCACTCATATATTTTCTATAATCTATATGTAGATAAGGATCACCTCTTCCATTTAACTTAAGAAGTGTTGGTATCTTAAAATACTGTGGTAATGGTGCATGCAAGATATTATGTATTATGGGATTGCCATAGATATCATTCAATCAACCCAAGAATGACATGCCTTGATTTCAAAATTAAGTTGATGTAAATTATGGTGTAAATCACCCATGACATGCATAATATGAATAACATATTATTAAGTCACATTTAGATCATTAAGGGATTCATTTAATAATTAAATTTTATTATTAATTTTAGCCATTGGTATACTATTTCACATAGGAAGCAGGGGTTTAGGAATATATTATACCTTAGGATATTTATATGTATTTAATATATAATTAGTATTCAAAGGAATATAAAATTATATGAAATAGAAGAAATATTAATCACTAGAATCCACATGTTTACATATTTTATCTTTTGAAGAAAAACTAGGAAAATCATTATTATTTGTAATGAAATTATCCCTAAGTACAACATCATTAAAATTTATCTTGTAAAATAATATCAACATTAACATGAGAGGTGGGTAAATAATAAATAATATTAGATGTAGTAGATATATTTTCCTCCTCAATATATATATATATATAAATCATCATCATAATTATATTATTTTTCACTCGTAGAATCAACATTTGAAATAACCATACTTTCATGTTTACTTGATGAGGTTGTAAGACATTTATTTAGATGTGAAATTCCATTAAAAACATCACAACATCTAAGAGGAATTCAAATTTTACTTTCATTATCATTATTATGAATTGAAACATCCTTATGTTGAGGAGGGGAGTAAGAAGGAGAAATAGTCAGATTTTCTACCTTGTTTAGAGTGTTATCACATTTGAAAGGAATCATAGTTTCATCTTGATCATTTTAAATAAAAACATTTAAAATATCACAAGGATAAAGGATAGAGGATGCATGTGATTTTTCAACCTTATCTACATCATTATAATATGTAAATGTAGACACCAATATCGTGTCAACCCCCCTTGGTCCCCTTCTGAACATTAACACTCCTAAACCACACTTGCACACCTTATTAATTTAAAAAATAATTATTTTAAATTAATTACCTCACCTTGGACACCTCACCCTAAGACCGTTTCTTAGCCTATGAGTCAACCTGAGACTAGGTCTTCCAAATTATAACTACCCATGACCTATTCTCACCCCATCTTAACTCCCTAACCAGTTCCCATGCCTCATAAGCCCTTGTTTTGACCGTTCTCCAATGGAAAAGGCACTTGGTGGGTGGAGAAATGGGCAAAGAGCTAAAAATAGCCCTTTTACCTATTCTCTCTTTGTTGACGTCGGTCAACCTACGACTGACATTAGCAGTCCTATGTCGACGTCGATGGGATCGCCGACATCGATTACATAAGCCAAGCTCTAAAATTGAGCTAGCCCCTGCCTTCTCGCACATTCGCATACACACTCTAAGATTTCAAGCACTAAAACTTGACTATCGATTCTCTTGACTATCGAAGCTCTACACAAATCATTCTAGAGACTGGATTGAAAGATTGTATGAGGACCTCGAGCTACTAAATTGAAGCAATCTGTGTTCGCTTCATTAGCTCACAACACTAGTCACATCAGCCATAATGGGAATCAATATTCTGACACCTCTGGTTTTTCACCCTATAAAGCTAACTACTCTGGTTTTAATTTTAGTGTTTTAGAATATATTGTCAATTAGTTTTCATTGATATTTATAAATACTGTCAAGAGGCCTAACTTCTTCTATAGAGGGGCTGAAAGGCCTTCCCCTTGTTCTCACCCCCTTTTCACACCAATCTTCCACCTATACCCTTCCTCAGACCTATTTCACCTTCCTGCAACCCTGCACCAACCTCTAAACTTCTAAAAATCCCTCTATCTATCCCGATAATACTCTAAAAGCCATCCAAGGCCAACAACCTCGACCGACATCGGCAACCAAACCAATGTTGGCACCATTTACCTGATCGACCTCAGCAGACCCACCGACAATGATGACTATATTCTGAACCAACAAACTAGAAAGCCATCCAAATAGCCCATCTAGACTAGACAGAACCTTCAACCAACCTTCTGTAGCATTTTGAGATACACAGACTATAGGAAATAGGTACACACCATCTAATTTTCTATTTATATAGTCATTTATCATTTCTTCCTTTACAATACTTTTTTCTTTAAATAGTGGACTGTCATCCCTTAAGGAGCTTCACGCTTCCGAGACTGAGCGCGTAGCTTGGCAGTCCACCATAGCCTCTTCTAACATCTTTCTTGTTTAAGTTTCATTCTTACTGCAGGTGTTTCCTCCACAGCCAAAGAGGAGCTCCCACAAGGCTTGGATACAATGCACACTAAATCTAGGTAACATCAAACCCATAACCTCTTAACCTTAGTTTCTTTCTCATTTGTATGTAATTAGTGAAAATCTAGAGAAACATTTTGGCACACCCAGTGGGACCCTTGGAGTTTTCCTTGGGTTCATTGTTCTTCTTTAAAAAACCAAATTTTCATGTAGATGCATTAGAAAAATATTCACTTCTTGCATCCCATCTTGTATCTTTTTGTTTCAAAAGAAAATCATTAGCAGAGGTTAAAAATAACATCTCTTTTTCTTCTTGTTACTTCTTGCATGCATCATATAGTAGTGAAAAACTCATACTCTTTACCTCTTCTCCATTTTTTTGCATTTGAATAACATATTTTGATTTGGGTTAAAAACTACTGCATTTCATTCTTGCTTGGATGCATACTTAACCCACTTAGTAATTAAAGCATTATGAATGAATCATAGTGCACAAATGTGACAAAACCAAACCATAATCACTTCAAATCAAACACATAAACTTAGTTGAGACAAGGCCCATCTAGGATTTCATCACCTAGCAGATACCTTACCCCACCCAACGATCCTACTTGGATTTCACCACCAAGAGGAGGACCCACTCTGTTCTCTAGCAGAGTATAAACTATAGGGAAGGTATATTTTGGCTAAGTGGCCCAGCTCGGCTCTGGGTTCATGAAGTGAAGGGAGAAAGCCCTAGCACCAGGCCACGTACTGACCCTAACATAGATATCTTTGAGCACCATAACACAACCTGAAACTAGCCATAAACTTCCTCTTTAAGAACTGTTCTACAAGCCCAACTCCCAACACATTCTCTTAAGGCATAAGCCACCATGACTTTAAAATTCATTCCTAGGAATCTAACATTTTAGAGGTTGCTTGCCTAATCATCTATTCTACTAGTTTTATCTGAGTGTTTGAGCTGGTAAGGTCATACCATTCTAAATTCCAAAACAACTCAGAATATCTTCTTCTTCCAAAAACTATCAATCTTTTGTGTTTCTAGAATTACACAAAAACTGACATTGGTTTCTCCACTGACGTTGGCAACCAAACCTTCACTGACATCGGTTAACTGACCGACGTCGACAACATTTTCTAATTGATATCAGTTAAACAACTAACATCGGTCACTGTCAATAAATAAATAAATTTCCAAACAACACGCTTAAACCCAAATTTCTTGCTGTTTAACACAAATTCTAGTTTTCTAAAACTAAAACACATAGTTTTTGGAACTTAAACCCCTTTCACCTTGGATGGTCCTAACATGCAGTCAAGCCAAATTCCTTGTTGACCACGCAAGTTAATAGCCACTTCCACCTTTGCCCTTCGTGACAAGTCATCTAATGGAGTATACTTCAGACACTAAGCATACTCCTATCTAGCCTACCCCTGATCAACCTCCTATTATTCTTGAAGGGGATCAATATTTTGAGAGATTCCTTAACCACAACGTCAAGGCTCTCCAACATTATCTTGCTAGAAGCCAAACCCAAGATCCTTCAAGTAATCCTATTTATGGGATGCCAACTTCTTTGGTTAAAGTGATAATGATATCAATAGTATCCGCTACCCAACCTATGGTCACTTAGGCCACTACCTCAACCAGTAACCCAACCATGGCCAATGTTCAAGATTTGGCCTCCCCTTCTATCCTTTCTTTCCCTACCTCCATCGGGGTTTTTGTACCCCCTCAATCACAAACAATTCAACCAAGTTTGATACCTTTCCAAAACTTGATTGTCTCTATCCCATCCACTCTTTCACCTATAAACATGAGAGTGACCACTTATCCTTTAACTAGTGTCACCGCCATTCAACCACCCTTGGCGGCATCTGGTCAAGTTGTGCCCTCTAACTTTGTGGCACAAGCCCCCTTGGCCTCGACATCAGCCCCTATGATGAACTATCAGTATGTTGCACCTACACAAATGCAACCAAATACATCACATGCCCCTTCCAACACCTTTTAGGCACCCTATAAATTAGGGGGTGTCCCTCATGCCAATCCATCTGCCGATCTAATTAAGATGCTGATGGATAAGATGTCCAACCTTGAGACATCTGTTTCAGGTTTGAGGAGTGTTCTTTCATATGAACAAATCTATAATGAACCTATCTACCCTTCAATTCCTATTAGACCATACCCTAGCTAGTGGGAACTCCCAAAATTTACTCACTTTCAGAGTAAAGAGGACCCAAAACAACATCTGTGAGAATTTAGACACGCTTGTTACCTCATAGGGCACGATGATGCCTTATTGCTTTGCACATTCCCTATGTCACTTTCTGGCACCACCCTTGATTGGTATAGCTCCATTACCAGTCATTCTCTCTTCACCTTCACTCAACTCACTTAGCTATTCCTCAATCATTTCTCAATCAATATTACCAAGAAGGTCTCCATCACAGGCCTTTATTCCATTAGATAATTTGAGGATGAGTCAATAGCAGACTTTGTTGCTCGTTGGAGAGGTTTGATCAATCAACTCTCCTTCTCACTACCTCAACCTGAGCTCATTGAGCTCTTTTCAAAAGCATGTGCCAAGCACATCTCATCCACTCTATGGGTTCAAACTTTCTATACATTTGATGAAGCTTTCACTATGGCCCGAAAGCTTGAACTCCGTGCAATCGAAGAAGACAGGGTCAAATTGCGTAACAATAATACCAATGCAAAACCCAATGACACTTTTTCTTCCAAACCTTCTTCTTCCCACTCCAAGTCCAAGGGATTAACAAACTCTATGGTCCTTAGGTCACCATATTCTACCATAGCCAACCAATTTGAGCCCTCCACTTCACAAAACATCACTAGACAATTCCAACAATGGTATGAACAACGAGGATACACTCTAATAGGAGAATCATATGCTTCTGTATTGGATAAATTAGTGAAGCAGGGAGTCCTCAACCTCCCTCAAATCTAACCACCTATCTAATTTGACCCCTCACAAGCCATCCCTACATGGTATAGGGAAAATGACTTTTTTAACTATCATCGTGTCAAGGGTCATGACACGGATAATTGCAAAGCCCTAAAAAACATTGTTCAAGACATGTTAGACAAAAGGGACCTTGTTTTGGATAACCCTAATGCGTTGGCCAACCAAAACATTGATGTCTTTAGGCAACCATTTCCTAACCATCCCCCAAGTCAGAACAATGTTCAGACCATGGTCGATGACCCTCAAGAATGCAATATACACACGATCGACATAGTCTTTCCTTTCATTCCTATTCAAC
Source organism: Torreya grandis (assembly GCA_037957365.1). Classification (NCBI taxonomy): domain Eukaryota; kingdom Viridiplantae; phylum Streptophyta; class Pinopsida; order Cupressales; family Taxaceae; genus Torreya; species Torreya grandis. The sequence goes on from JARHVA010002024.1 coordinate 2,553,411, forward strand.
CTCTCCCATAATTTGAAGAGGTTGGTCAACCCATTTCTCCACCACAGGTAGAAGAGCCTATTTTACCCATACCACTCCCACGCAATAAAGATCTCCCTTTGCCTCACCCTCTTCCTTGTGTGGATGAACCCATTTTACCTGTATCACCCCCATGACATCAAGCACCTCCTCTACCCATTCTTCTACCTCATGAGGATCCTGTATTACCTATTCCTCTTGCCCCCACCTTCCCTCTTCTTCTACCATTGGAAGAATTTACCATTCATACCCCACGCCCTCATGTAGAAGGGGCCATCATCCCTTTGCTTTACCTTTTAGAGGAGCCTTCCTCTCCTATTTTTACTCCACCGATGGAGGATAGTCCTCCATCCACCCCCCTTTCACACATAGGAGAGTCTACTTTGACATCTCCCATATTGGAAGATGCTTTGATGGTACCAATGCTAGTGGTCCCACCCTTATCCTTCTTATTACCAATGGAGGATCAAACTTTCCATGCTCCTAAACCACACGTGGAAGGCATGATCATCCCTGCGCTCTATCTGCTTGCAGAGCCAAATTCTCCAATCTCTTCTCCACCAAGAGAGGAACTCGTCACCTCACCCACTTTAGCTACAGAAGATATGGTGATGGTTCTCTCTCACCTTTGGCCTATGATCACTACATCCAATACATTTCCACTCTCGTAATCACCCAACTCTTCTGAAGGACTAAATATAAGGCCTCGTGCGACGTCATCTAAACCCTTCTCTCGATTGGTAGAAAACTTAGGATTCCTCTATTCTAGGAACCTAGAGTATGAGGCGTTATGGGAGCGACTTAGGGCTCCTTATCCTACACATCCCGCTTCACCTTATACTGCCAACCATTTTGTGAGGATTTACCCCAAAGTCTCTGATGAGGATCATGTTTCCATTTCTATATCATCAAAAGCTCAGCCTTCCATGTCTAAATCCAAACCCTTGTAGATGTCCACCATGCTAAAATAGATTAGATCTCTTAGTGTTCACCCTGTATCAAACCTAACTCACCCATAAGTGAATTTATATTTGAACCTCACCCCACACAGTAGTGGTCCTCACACCATTCTAAAGGAAGATGCTAAACCACATCGGTCTACTCATCCCCCACCTTCACCATTGCCCTCTATCTTGGGTCCACATCCTTCCACTTTAATAGGAGTGCTCCCTATTCCAACACCTCACAAAGAAAAACTGCCTCCATTACTCCCTCTACCCATAAAAAACATATTTCCTCTAAGAAATTCAAAACCTCTCATCAAGAAAGTGCCATCTATGCGTGTGGCCACACCACCAACCAAAAGGGTGGTATGAAAAACTCTCGCTACAACTCCTAAATAGAAGTTGTCAACCCCTACTGCAACAATGAGTGTAGACCCATTAGTGGGTTCCTATGCTTTTCTATTACAATGATTGTTTTAGTCTTATAGCATCATTCTCCTGCCCATTAATCCATACCAACCTCTCAGATCAAAACCATCTTGGTTCGATGACACTCAAATTTGCTTATATCATCTCACACTTGGGCATGATACTAAGAATTGCTACGCTCTTAAGGTTGTCATTCACCAACACCTAGAAAAGGACACCCTTCTCATTGAGGATTCTCTTGACCACCTTTTTGATAAAATACCGACACCATCCCATGCCTCCCAAACCTCCTCACTTGAATTAGGATCCCAATGCGAGATTATGGTCCCTCTACCACCTTCTCCCCCTTTATTTGAAATCAACACTATTAATGTGGCCACCAGGTCCCAAAACCTAAAGGATAAAGTAAAAGAGAAGGTTTCTATCCCTTGGACATATCCATTTGTCAAGCCCTCTCCACCACCAAAGCCCAAGATTTCTATCTTGGGCACATCTCAACCAACATCTTCGGGGGCAATTCATGACTCCATGGTGAAACAACTTCACCAAACCCCTGTTAAGATGTCTTTGTATGACCTAATACAAATCTCTCCACAACATTTCCAAGCCTTGATCAAAGCTTTATAGGTAGTGGAGGTCTAACCTAAAGACCCCTAACCACTGGCTGCTTTAGTCAAATCGTTACCCACTGTTGCCTCCATCACCTTTAGTGATTTTGAGATTCCTGCCTACAACCTGGAAGATCGGGATGCCGCCCTCTTTATCATGGCTTACATTAATTAAACTCACATTAAGTGGGTTATGATTGATGGAGGTGATAGCATCAAAATCATTTCTACCCATGCATATGATCAACTAGCCCTTCTGAAGAACTGCATGTCAAAAACTGACTCAATTCTTCATTCTTTCAATGATGCCACCACCACTACCATTGGCACTATGGTCTTGCATGATCATGTTGGCCCACATATAATTATAGAACTCTTCTCTATCATTGAGGGAGAGTTCCAATATAACATGTTGTTGGGACAACCTTGGATACATTCCATGACCTGTGTCCCTTCCACGTTGCATCATTGTGTCAAGTTTAAACACGAGGGGCAGGTTCATGTCATTCCTGCTGACCCTTCACCCTTTAAAACATGCAACACAACCTACCAACCTATTGATGTTCTCATCCCTTTAAAAAAATCCACCCAAACACCACCTCCACCTGCAGAAGCCTTGAAAGCTTGCAGACACCGGTCACACCTATGTCTACTCCTCAAGTGACCATGAAAGATCCTATGGAAGATACCTTCCAGTGCCTTTCACTTGGGGAGTATCATTTTATTACCCTTGACATGTTCCAAATGCCACAGGAATATGGAAAACTTCATCACCACCCTAACTAAGACCATCACATCAGAATGGTCATCCCATATGGTCCTCTCGATCTCCAAACTAATCTCACCTATGGAGGGCTAGATTGAGCTCCTACTTTTAGAAACCCTCTCTCATCACCCTGACTATTCACTTAAAATTTCTCCTTTCTCGACAACCCTAGATTTGCTCACACCTATCTTCATAGGTGTGCATGGAAGGGTTTTGGCTTTAGGCATTATGAATAAGGTCCCCACAAACCCATTGAGCCTCTAAACGATGAGGTAATCAAAAATGCCAAGAAACAACATGGCATGGTTTTTGAAGAGCCTACAAAACCCTCTAAGATCCCTTGCCATGAAACTGTTATAGATCATTCTCCTCCAACCTCGCCAATTCCCCCACCCTCACCTACAGAGTCAGTGGTCTCCATCCCTCCTAGTTTTTTTCTTCATAAACGCCATTCACTTGGAACCCCTGACCTATCAACTAGGTGAGGCATCAAGGTCTCTTCCTCTCATTTATCTAGACATGATAGATGATGAATCTTCTAGCATCAACATTGTCTAATGCCTAGATGATGGCACCATACTCACCTACATAGGTGTAGATGACTCCTTCATATAATGATCACTTCCTTTAGAAACATAGGTTATGTTAAATGAATCAATTGTTGACATTAATCTCCCATCTTTCAATGTTCCTCACATTTTAAAGATTGGTCAATCTTTAGATGCCCAGGAACAAATCAACTATACCACATTCCTTACAGATCATAGCAAAGCCTTTGCTTGGTCCTATAGTGATATGCCTGGTATTGACCTCGACATTGTCATCCACAACAATGTCACAAATCACGAAGCTAACCCTATCAAGCAAAAGCTTCATAGGATGCATCCTCACATCGCACTCCTTGTCAAAGAGGAGCTTTAACATTTTCTCTCTGTCTCATTTATCTAACCCATTGATTATCTGCAATGGGTTTCAAACATTGTCCCTGTTATAAAAGCAACAGGGGGAATTCAAATTTGTACTGATTATCATGACCTCAACCTAGCTTACCCAAAGGATGACTTTACTTTGCCAAACATCAACCAACTTTTTGATCTTACGGTTGGTCATGAGATGCTATCCCTCATGGATAGGTTTTTAGGATATAACCAAATCTTGATTGCCCCAGAAGATCAACGTAAAACCACCTTCATCACCCCATGGGGGACATTTTGCTATAGGGTCATGCCTTTAGGCCTCAAAAATGCAGGCACTACATACCAACGCACCATGACTTATATCTTTCACGATCTCCTCCACAAAATCATGGAAGACTATGTGGATGACCTGCTAGGGAAATCCAAACTTGGCCATGACCACTTAACCATTCTCAAAACAATATTCACTCACCTACTATACTATAACATTTGACTCAACCCCAAGAAATGTGTCTTTGGGGTTCTCTCAGGGAAGCTTTTGGGATTCATCATTTCTCTTTGTGGCATCGACGTAGATCCAGCTAAGATTTGAGCCATACTCGAGATGCGCCCACCAACTAACCTAAAACAACTTCACAGCCTGCAAGGGAAGCTTCAATCTATTCATCGCTTCATCTGGTAGCTATCTAACCGATGCCAACCCTTCCATCACCTCCTCAAGAAGGATGTCTCCTTTAATTGGAATAAGGATTGCCAAGAGGCTTTTGAGGCTCTTAAATGCTATCTTGTCTCTCCACCAGTCCTTATTCCACCTAAAGATGACCAACCCTTCTATCTTTACATTTCAGCAATAGATCATTCCTTAGGTGCCATGATCATGCATCGAGATGAACAACATCGTGAGCAGGCAGTTTATTATATAATCCAAATGCTCATTGACTACAAAACTTGGTATACTCATACCAAAAAACTTTGCTTGGCATTAGTCTTTACTGCCTCCAAACTATGCCACTATCTCCTCAACCACAAGACTTACGTTATCACCCACACTGACCCTCTCAAATTCATGCGTTCCAAGCCATACCAAAAATAACGTATGGCTCATTGGCTCATGCTTCTCACTGAGTTTGATTTGGAATTCATTCAACAAAAGTCTATAAAGGGGCAAACAATCATTGACCAACTAGTAGAGGCCCCTTTACCAGATAACCAACCCTCTAATTGTGAATTTCCTGATGAGTCTATCGCCATGCTATCCACCAATGACATCCCCTATCAAATGATAATGTTCTTTGATGGATCCAAATGTCAACTTGGTGGGGGAGTGGAGGTCATTCTCATCCCTCATGAGGGCAAGCCCATGCCTCTATCCTTCAAACTCAACTTCAAATGCACCAATAACATGGCTGAGTATGAAGCCTTAATTTTGGGGCTTTAAACTACCATTTTCTTGGGCATTAAGACAATCAATATCTTTAGTGACTCGCAACTAGTCGTTAATCAAATTAATGGTTCATATATTTGTAAAAACAAAGTTTTATAATGATATAAACACTGTGTTGACACATTGTTAGGTTCTTGCGACCGTTATCTCTTGCAAACTGTTCCTCGCTCTACAAATAAGTTTGCCAACACAATGGCCTCTCTCACCTCACACATCCCATCTTCATCTGATTCCTCAAGAATCTATGTCATGGTACACTATTTGGCGTTGCCCTCATATATCTCAATTGACATCAACTTTGTTGGCAATATCGACTCTAGTCCACATGATGTTTGGTATAAACAACTTGTTGACTACTTGACTTATTCTATCATTCCTCCTGACCTCTCTAGCAATGGATGGTAGGATTTTATCAAGAGTAATGCTCGATACACCATGCTAGGGGGTCTTCTCTACAAATAAGGTTTTGATGGCCTCCTTCTCTGATGCCTAACCACCACTAAGACATCTCATGAAATCAAACAAGTCCATGATGGGATTTGTGGAGGACATTTAAGTGGTAACTCAGTTACAAAGTGCATCCTCCACCTAGGCTATTATTAGCCCACTCTTAACCAAGACTACAGTGATTATGTTTGGCATTGTATCAAATGTCAGCAACATGCTAACCTACTTCACGTCCCTAGCCATGTTTTACAAGTTGCTAAGGATTTATGGCCCTTTTCACAATGGGGCTTAGATCTAATTGGTGAGATTAACCCTCATTCATCTCTCCAACATCAATCTATTATCACAGTGATTGAATATTTCACTAAATGGGTGGAAATTGTTCCCCTCATCTCCACTAAAGCTGACAAAATTGTCGACTTCATTAACCACCACATCATCTATCATTTCAATGTACCTCACAAGATAATCACCGATAATGATAAATCTTTCAAAAATAAAACCATCCAAAAGCTTTGCAATGCTTTTGGCATCAAAATCAGCTTCTCCTCACCTTATTACCCACAAGCAAATAGATAGGCAAAAGCTTTTAACAAAATCCTAACTAAAATCCTAATGAAGGTGGTCAACAACACTGGAAGGGATTGGCACACTCACATTCCCTTCGCTTTGTGGGCCTACCACACTAGCATCTGAACCCCTACAGGTGCTACACCTTTCTCCTTAGTGTATGGAACCAAGGCCATCTTGACGCTTAAAGTACAAATACCATCTCTTTGCATCTCCTTGCATGACATACTCTCTAATGATGACTTTCATTAAGATAGATTAACACAACTCAAGTTACTCGACGAATGTCATCGTGCCGCTCTTAATCATCTTCATATCTACCAAGATCACATCAAGCATGCCTACAAAAAAAATTTGAAAGAGCGAGATTTCAAAATCAGAGATCTCATCCTTAAAGAAAACCAACACGTGACCAATATGGAAAGAAGAAAATGAGGCAAGTTTGATCCTAATTGGCTCGGACCTTATATAATAATGCACAAGTATGGATCAGGCACTTATCATCTATCTTCTCTCGAAGGCCAGCTAGAACCTGAGTCCCTTAATGCCTTACATCTTTGACCATTCTACTATTAACCAAGTAATCATTCACTTGATGTTTAACTTGAGCTCGTCCCTTGAACAACCCTCGTCATCCTCATTCCTATTCCTTTCAAAATTAGTTAACCTTTTTTTAAAGCATTAATGCTTTATCCTAATAAAAGGGAAACCCCTAAACCTCTATAGTCTAGTCCATGACTAAAATTTTAGTTAACAAAAAAAACATAAAACTGGGATGTCTAAAAAAATATTAAAAGGTCATAAACTATAAATGTAGACTGCTCCCTCAAAGGACAGCTGCATTATTGTTATAATTAATAGACTGCTCCCTTGAAAGATAGCTATTCAAAAAAATCAAAATATACAAATAAAAATATAGACCACTCCCTCGAAGGATGGCTATGCCCAAATTTTGCTATAAAAATAGCACCCTCTTAGAAGCTTCCCACATCGATCAGCTTCACATGACCACAAAACAAAACAACATCCCCACGTAGACTTCTCGCATTGATCAATCTACCAAGAAAAATAAAATTGACTAACAAACTATTAAGTCATGGACTTGCCCATAGTCATTCTCAGGGTCACCTATAAAAGGGGCAAAGTTATCCCTACTAAAAAGGGTTACATTATCCTCACATATCACATAATCACACCTATTACCCCAAAATACCCAAGGGATTTTGAGCTCACTTAACGTCAAGTGATTAGGGTACTTCTCTAACAAAAACCAATGGTCAATGACGTAATGCATGAACGGGGATTTTGTTTGCAAAAACCCTATTTATGCTATCATTATGGCCCTTGTCAATGAAAGAGCAATGCACCTTTCACTTCTTACACACCTTCGTCACATGCTAGTTAATCTTTTAGGATGCTGTGTCTTAAAATTATATGTTCGCATATTGTCATCTCATAATTTTCACTATAAAGTTATGAACCTAACATTTAACTCAATTTTATCATAAATAACATCACATTTTCTAACCACTAACAACTAAAACATTTTCTAACCACTAACATAACATCATGATTTATTTAATGCAAATACCAATGTGTGTTATATAAATTATCATAGCCCATTCACATTAGTTTCTATGGAAAACAATACACATGGAAACTATCAACCAAACACAATTTATGTCAAGCATATACCATCACCAATATGGAAACCTACTGAAGCATATATAAACTCATTTCATTTTTAGCATACACCATCACCAATATGGAAAATTGCTAAGGATGAAAAACCACATAACCTATGTTACAATATACACCATCACATAATATGGAAAAGGCTATAACATCATCATACACTCATCATTTCAAGCATGTACCATCAAACATATGGGAAATGCTAAAAACACTAACATAACCAAAACAACTAACACAAAGTCACATCCATAACATGTCAATATCTCAAACATCTCATATATATATATAACTGTCAAATGAAGGTATACATCAAAAAATATCTAAAATAGTACAATATATCTATGCCTCTCTCAAAATATATGTACATCTCACATCAACAACACACAGGCCGGTATATATATACATCTCAACTAACTACAAACACCTCAAGGCTATGGTGGTGGTGGTCACAAAGATGCCGAATCATCTCCACCCTCTAACCATCACCATCTCTGATAACTGGAGGCAGTGGCACGTAACACAGATCTTTACTGAGCTAACATCTTAGAATATCGCTAGATCTATGGAAATTCCATGATGGCACCCTCATAATATGCAATCTCATCCAATGCAGTATTGTACCTAGATATAGGTATAGTCTACAGTGGACCCATCGATCCTGATGCCATGCCCTGTAGAGAACTTTGTGGCTGTGGCTGAGGTGGCTGCTCCATTGCCTGCTGAGGTGGTTGCTGAACCGGTGGCTGCAATGGTTGCTATGGTGGTGGCTAAGCTAGCTACTATGGTGGTAGCTAAATAGGGCCCTACCCTCTAAAACCTTACCCTACTAATACTTGTGCCTGGGCTATGTCAGGGAACCTAGAACAATAAACATGCTCTGATCCCTACTGAGTCAGGATCTTGCTCTACCAATTAGAGCACATATGATTACTTCTTGTATTAGCAACTAAACACAGAATTATACCAGAATCAATAAGTAACTAGAAATATGAAACAACACAGGAATTGAGAGACAATACACAATTGTATTAATAATCACTCAGAAGAATATACAATAAGGAAGATGCCACTTCTTCCTCCACCTCAAAGGTTCACCATGCCTCAAGACATTCTTCCCTCTCTCTCTCGGTCCCAACAATCAACTCCAATATAGAATTGATGTTCACCTCTCCAACCAGTCAGTAACACGCTGCCAGTTCACCAAGTACACAACCGTACTCCAAGTAGATCTCCTGCTCTCTCCTGCTACCTACAAATCACTAGACCTTACTCACCATGTAGATATATCTACACCCCTAAAGAACCCTTGTCCTTGCCTCACCAAGTCCTTATGATTCTTCAACCAGTACCCTGGTGGATCAGCTCCTTGACCTTGCATACCTTGCAACTCTCCCTGATCATACACACTCAGCACCCCTTTGGAACTAGGAGGAGCTACACTAGCTCTCTTTAAAAGATCTATGGCTTTCTAACACACTTTTACAATACAATCATGAGTCTATTATATATATCTCATCTAAACAATAATTAGACAATAGTACAATAATTAAATCCATAGCTCTCAGTCTAAAATTAGCTGTAAACATGCAAACACTTGGTTCATCAACCAACTGCCTGTAATATACTCGCAGCTCGAACCACAGGTGACCGACATCGGTCCCTGTCTGCCTGGGGGTGCCAATGTCGGCCGATCCATGACCAACGTCGGTTGCCTTTTGTCTCCTTCCTGCCATCGTCGGTTGGCCTGACCGACGCCGGTGTCTGTGACACTCTGCAACTCTTCTGCAACCTCCTCCATGTCTGCATCAGTGAAGATTTTAGCTCCACAACCTAACAATCTCCCACTTGGAGATAAACAGCTGCACCTATACCTATATCTGTAGCCTATCTAATCTATTTCCTAGCTTGTATCCCTCTTCAAGATCAATCCTGAAGACCAACCACCACACAACCTGTGATGCTATACCTGTCATTCAAGTAACCTGTCACATCCGAACCTACACATCCATGTAGTGAAGAACTTGACCCTACATAACAAGAATCCCTGCTGCTAGTCCCACTGAACTACCCTCCAGTACTCCTTCCCCGAATTGGCTCCATACTTTCTAACAACCCCCACTGATTGGGAAAATTTAGGCCTACAATAGACCTCATGTGATTTCGAACCCTGTTTCAAGCTAAGCTTGAACTGTCTAGCCATTGGTGTGCTTTTTGATTATGCATCCTACATAATGAACCTCGCCAACACCGTCTTCACATTAGCTCCCACTGGAGATAAAATCTCCATGTCTCTTATGCCAAAGAATTTCGCTGCTCCAAATTCTTCATGACATACCTCTGAACTAACCTTACCTTTTAGCTTAGTAAATCCATGTATGTACAAAACCTGCTAGCAAACCATCCACATACAGTAACTGGATAATGTCACGATTCATCATCCACCTGGTAAGAATAAAACCACAATAGTTACACTGACATTGACTGAAGCCATGCTTAGTCATCCACCTGTCAAAACCTGTACCACTGTCCTGCAGCTTCTTCAAGACCTATACCTTGGCCTTTTATCTCACTTATTCATCCACTCTCTTCTTTAAAATGGGAATCCATTCTATCTCTCAGTGCTTTCTTCCTGCTGACAACTCTACCAACAAATACCTATTTGGTTCTTCTCCAAGGACTCACACTCCTCATCCATGCCAAGCTCCTACTGTATCTGGATTCTACCTACATTGCCTCTTCATGTCCTCCTGGTTCTTGACCATCAATAAGCAATATAAAGAAGGTGAACAACGAATATGAGGTTCACTTACCCTTTTTGACCTCCACATGAGCATTTGAGACTTGTTGACAGCTTGCTGTCCGCCCACTATCCGTTCCAGTGACCGATCTCGGCCATCTCCCAGTCTGCTCTCGACCAATGTCGGTTCCCTGCACTGACCCTGACTACCGATGTCATCTCCCTGGCCGACGCCGGTATCCTTTCTACCGACGTCGGTTCCCTCATGACCGATGTCAGTCTTTCTGTTATCGACGTCGGTTACTGTCTGACTGACGTCGGTACTTGTGTTCATCTGTGAGTGATAACTTTTTACCCATGAGCTCTCTATGGATCAAAACCATAATCAAATCAACCCTGATCTGCTCAGAATAAATTAGTTCTCTCACTTGATCTCTGTCCGTCATCTCCTCCATGAACACCAAGGCTTTCCAATTCTTTAGCTTGTCAAAAACATCTGTCTTTCGCTTCAAAACCTGCATTCTCCTTTTACATATGTGACTAAGCCTATGAAGCCACATCTCTGCAACAGAAGGTGAATCAACAATATAAGTAGATAGATAAAGGATACCTACTTTCTTACCACCATCTAATTCAAGTGTATCCACTGTGAGAGTTACAGTACATCTCCCATCACCCAAATTTCTTGAAGAAATCAGACTCATCTCCAAGACTAGTACCTGCATGACTTCCTTCAACCACTGAGTGTCATCCATCTGCAATTTCAACTTCACTTCCCCTTTGTCAATCATTTGACAAGGCTCTCCAGCTCCTAAATAAATCTCTCCAAAGTCTCCAAAGACATACCCACGAAAATATGCTCTATTTCGAACTGCATGGAAAGAGGCAAAAGAATCTGTAAACCAAGATTCCACTTTATCTAGAACATCCTATGCAACACCACCTGCAACATCTGCTCCTCCTTGTTGATCTACAACCAACCAACAATCTTTATTTACCTACTCTTTCTTTCCATCAATCAGACCATTCGTGCTATTCAGTTTCTCCATTCGTAGCTTACTTCCTTCTGCCATTGCTATACTCCCACTCAAACAGTAACCCCTGTGAGTAACCTATAATCAACAAATGCTACCAGATCTAAAACCACCTGTTAGTAACCCAACCAAAAGCTCTGATACCACTTGTTAGGGAACCTAGAACAATAAACATACTCTGATCCCTACTGAGTCAGGATCTTACTCTACCAATTAGAGCACATATGATTACTTCTTGTATTAGCAACTAAACACAAAATTATACCAGAATCAATAAGTAACTAGAAATATGAAACAACATAGGAATTGAGAGACAATACACAATTGTATTAATAATCACTCAGAAGAATATACAATAAGGAAGATGCCACTTCTTCCTCCACCTCAAAGGTTCACCACGCCTCAAGACCTTCTTCCCTCTCTCTCTCGGTCCCAACAATCAACTCCAATACAGAATTGATGTTCACCTCTCCAACCAGTCAGTAACACGCTGCCAGTTCACCAAGTACACAACCATACTCCAAGTAGATCTCTTGCTCTCTGCTGTTACCTGCAAATCACTAGACCTTACTCACCATGTAGATATCTCTACACCCCTGAAGAACCCTTATCCTTGCCTCACCAAGTCCTTATGATTCTTCAACCAGTACCCCGGTGGATCAGCTCCTTGACCTTGCAGACCTTGCAACTCTCCCTAATCATACACACTCAACACCCCTTTGGAACTAGGAGGAGCTACACTAGCTCTCTCTAAAATCTCTATGGCTTTCTAGCACACTTTTACAATACAATCATGAGTCTATTATACAGATCTCATCCAAACAATAATTAGACAATAGTACAATAATTAAATCCACAGCTCTCAATCTAAAATTAGCTCTAAACATGCAAACACTTGGTTCGTCAACCAACTACCTGTAATATACTCACAGCTCGAACCACAGGTGACTGACGTCGGTCCCTGTCTGCCTGGGGGTGCCAACGCCGGCCGATCCATGACCGACATCGGTTGCCTTCTATCTCCTTCCTGCCGTTGTTGGTTGGCCTGATTGACGTCGGTGTCTATGACACTCCGCAACTCTTCTGCAACCTCTTCCATGTCTACATCAGTGAAGCTTTTAGCTCCATAACCTAATAGGCTACGGATAACTACCCCTATAATGTAGTAACCTACCCTGTCAAGGTAACCACCCGCACTGTCAAAATTGTCACCTATCCCTGAAGTAATACCACCTGTGCTCATGCTACATCTCTCACCTAAATGGATGCATCCCTCTCTTTGTTGACTACCTGCAGATTAGGAGGTTGTTCCCTTTGAATTGCAGTATAGTGACCTACCCACCAAGCCAAGTAGGCCATTATACACCCCAGATCTACCACACCTAGATCTATGAGTATCTCCTCAAAATCTAGCCACTTTGTCTCCTCTGGTAGTGGAAGAAGCACCTCAATTTCATTGCATCTATACTATGGGAGAGTAGGTGGCACATACTGTAACAACCCATACTGGCACCACACTCTCTCAGCAGGAACTCTCTTGAGCTCACCAACTCACCTGCCCCTCACCCATCACAGGCTCTAGACCCCCACTAGCTACTATACCTGATCTTTGAATGCCAAATATAACAAGTACGGCCTCCAAATGATATTTAATAAGATTAGGCATCTAATACCCCCTATAATGCTCAATATCTCAGATGATGGCATCCACACGTGTCTGTGCCATGACCTCTTGCCACTGCCTAAAACCAACTCTGAAGCCGACCTAGATCGCTACTAGGAGGCCAAGAGGTCATGTAACCATGATATGCTTGAAATCCCAACAATGTAAGAGGTGGCCCACACATAAGTTGTACCATCGCCACTAGTTGATCCCCCACAACTCCTTGTATAACTGAGCTAAAAATACTAGAGCCCATGCAAAAACTGTCTACTCCCCTAACATGTCTGCCAAAACCCCAGTCATCAAGATCAAGAATATCCCTCCATCTACATCAAGAAGGGAATATATAGTGATGCCGATCATCATCAAGATGGCTAGTTGATGCTCATCCTCATCAGCAGCATAAATAGGTCCATAGGCAAAACTCACCGAATGGTAGGTCGCCTCAACAACATGCTCCCCAAACAATGTAACCATATGGATGTCATGCTCCTCTCTCGAGCATGCATATAAATCTACCTCATGTATCAACAACCACAAAATATAGTACACATCCTCTATTATAATAGTCAACTCTCTAGTCAGTAGGTAAAAGGTGTTAGTGGTATGATCCCACCGCTTGATCAATGCCACCATCAAACTGACATCCCTGGCAACTCAACAATATCACCACAACCCACCGAGCCCTACAATGGCCATATGTGCCCACTCATCCCCTATGATGTCTCGATGCATCTGTGTCAGCAATGTAGGGAGATGATCTCGCAGTGTCAATGTTTGCCTAGCCTGCATCCAACCAACACACATGCAACAATGTTAGCAAACATTATGCAAACAACTAACAACCTCTTTGATTCTTCTTCTCTTTTGGGAGAACTACATTGGCTTGAGGCCCTTAAAATAGGGGCTATGTAGGCAGCACTCAGTTGACATGGGGTCTTATGAGGTTAGCTTGGCCATTCATTCATTTGTCTACCTAATGGACCAACTATCTAAACCCTAGGTTCATTGCCTACCCTGAACCCTAGGCTCACCACCTATCCTAAAATACCTCATTTTTAGTCTTTTTAACCATCTAACCTTTAACCATGACCTAACCTAGTTAAACCCAATCCATAACCTACCCTTTGCTTTCCCTTTTTGGGAGAACTACATCAGCTTGAGGCCCCTCACATGGACTATATAGGCAGCACTCAGTTAACACGGGGTCTTTTGGGGTTAACTCAGTTAAATCACTGCATAACCACTACAACTGACTTACACTTTCCTATCAAACAAACCTATATGCCCATCACCACACTTGGGAGTGCATCAACATGACTTAGGCCCTCCAGATTATCATTTTCAACCTTTCTAAGGCCTAAACAACCTTCAATAGGCAACTGCCATCGGTTAGGGTGCTGACGATGGCTCTAACCTAACTGACATCAGCATCTAACTTGCCAACATCAATAGCTAAAAGCAACTGATGTTAGTCATATTGATCGACATCAACCACTTTGTAGGCTAACATCGACGGCACCACTAACATCAACGACTGGTTCGGCCCTAGGGCCGAATGGGGCGAGCCCTAAAATTTAGGGCTTCCCCATTTCACCCCTCAAAATCCCCCAAAACACTCCTAAAAATACCTAAAGTACCCTGCCTAACCTACCAACCTTTCTAATACCCCTTCCCCCCTGATCCATCGCTAAAAACTCAAAAATTTACACAAATAACATCAAATCCAAAACCAATCCAAAATTCAAATAACACACCCTACCTCATCTCATCATCACCACCGAGGTGGTATAAAGGGTGTTAGTGGTGGTGGTCCTCCTATCGGGCCTCCTCTGGCATCTGCCATCTCCCTCTACCTCATCTCCTCAATCCAATCACTAGTGGCCCATAATGCTCCCAAAAACTCACAAACACTCCAACACTCACCAACACTCCAACACTCACCAACACTCCTCACCACTCACACCTTGACACCTAGCACTGTTGACATAGACAAATAAGAGGTCTCTATCACTCAAAAACTCAGAGCTCTCTTTTTCAACACTTCAAAAGTCACAAATAACTTTTGGTGGGCCACCAATCCACTTTTGTCAGGTTTGTTAGGCCACTGACATTGGTAAAATTGTGCCCTAGGCCACCGACATTGGTGGATATTCTATCGATGCCAGAAAAATAATGCCTTTCTACTTACCAACATCAGTGGCCTAACTGACATCGATGACCTAAAAACATAGGTCTTCTCTAAAAACTACCCAAAATCATGACCAAACAACCAGCCCTGATACTCTAAAAGTCACCTTAAACTTCTCATGGGGCACATTAGAGATCACATACATCTCCCTAACCACAACAAACAACACTCGAGATCACTTATATCTTATCCTGACTTGACAAATGACCTCAGAGATCATGACTATCTCCTCAGACCATGACCACTTTTGAGACAACTTTGCCTTGGTTGTTTTGATTACATATGCTACCTCACAAATAGTTAGCAAATTGTATGCACCCCTCACACCTATTGTCAAATCACGACCAAGTTGATCCCCAATATTTGTGACATTTTCATGTTTTCCAAGAGCACTTCCTAGCCTAGATACTTGGAACACGATGCCCATTAGAGCTACAACTTTGATCATTTTAACCTAATCAGCTACCACTAATAAGCTGGGGACCAGTTACTTCAATTTTAGTCCTCCTCGACCATTAGAGCTACAGCTTTGATCATTTTAACCCAATCAGTGACCACTAATAAGTTGGGTATTGGTTATTTCAATTTTTGTCCTCCTCGACCTTTCTTGCAATAATTTGACCTGCCTATCAAGTGAAGTGGTATACGCACAATCTCAACTATTGCAATGTTCACACTCCAACCTCACCCTACTCATCCACTGCCTATCAAATTGACATCTGATTTTGAATTACATTCTCTCGATTCCCACTTTGAGGGGGAATACCTCATCCCATACCTAGGGCAACCTACATCTATTTTTGTCTTGCAGTTCGTTAGAACAAACCACAAGACAAAAAGGGGCAAATGTAGACACCAATATCGTGTCAACCCCCCTTGGTCCCCTTCTAAATGTTAACACTCCTAACCCACACTTGCACACCTTATTAATTTAAAAAATACTTATTTTAAATTAATTACCTCACCTTGGACACCTCACCTAGACACCTCACCCTAAGATTGTTTCTTAGCCTATGAGTCAACCTAAGACTAGGTCTTCCAAATCCTAACTACCCATGACCTATTCTCACCCCATCTTAACTCCCTAACCAACTCCCATGCCTCATAAACCCTTGTTTTGACTTTTCTCCAATAGAAAAGGCACTTGGCAGGTGGAGAAATGGGCAAGGAGCTAAAAATAGCCCTTTTACCTATTCTCTCTCTGTCGATGTCAATCAACCCACAGCTGACGTTGGTAGTTCTACATCGATGATGGTGGGATTGCTGATGTCAGTTACATAAGCCAATCTCTAACATTGAGCTAGCCCCTGCCTTCTTACACATTCACATGCACACTCTGAGATTTCAAGCACTAGAACTCGACTATCGATTCTCTCAGCTACTGAAGCTCTGCACAAATCATTCTAGAGACTAGATTGAAAGATTGTACGAGGACCTCAAGCTACTAAATTGAAGCAATGCATGTTTGCTTCATTGGATCACAACATCGGTCACATCAGCCATAATGAGAATCAATATTCTGACACCTCTGATTCTTCACCCTATAAAGCTAAGTACTTTGGTTTTCATTTTAGTGTTTTAGAATATATTGTCAATTAGTTTTCATTGATATTTCTAAATACTATTAAGAGGCCCGACTTCTTCTATGGAGGGGTTGAAAGGCCTTCCCCTTGTTCTCACCCCCTTTTCACATCAATCCTCCACCTATACCCTTCCTTAGACCTCATTCACCTTCCCGCAACCCTGCACCAACCTTTGAACTTCTAGAAACCCCTCTGTCTATCTTGGAAATACAAGCTGTCCAAGGCTGACAACCCTGACCGACATTGGCAACCAAACCAACGTCAGTACCATTTACCCAACTAACCTCGGTAGACCCACCGACATCAGTGACTATATTCTGAACTAGCAAACTAGAAAGCCATCCAAACAACCCATCTAGATTAGACAAAACCTTTAACCAACCTTCTGTAGCATTCTAAGATACACAGACTACAAGAAATAGGTACACACCATATACTTTTCTATTTCTTTAGTCATTTATCATTTCTTCCTTTACAATACTTTTTTCTTTAAACAGTGGACTATCATCCCTTAAGGAGCTTCATGCTTCTGGGACCAAGCGCGTAGCTTGGCAGTCCACCATAGCCTCTTCTAACATCTTTCTTGTTTAAGTTTCATTCTTATTGTAGGTGTTTCCTCCATAGCCAAAGAGGAGCTCCCACAAGGCTTGGATATGGTGCGCACTAAATCTAGGTAACATCAAACCCATAACCTCTTAACCTTAGTTTCTTTCTCATTTGTATGTAATTAGTGAAAATCTAGAGAAATAGTAAAAGGGACATTATTATAAGTAGGATGCAATTTTTGAGATGTAACATTGTCATTGCTTATGTAATGTAATTTTAACTTTCTTTAATTTATATTGTGCAATTTTGAAAAGAGATGTAACAAAAGTTTTTGATAAACTCATCACCAATAAGATATTATTTGGGAATGATACAATTAATTTATTTTTCTTGACTTGCAATAAAAGTAGCAGAAAAACATGCATTTACAACACTTTTCTTAACATTTTTATCATTAATTGCATAATATTCATCATAACCATCATGAAAATAATAATAATAATAATAATAATAATAATAATAATAATAATAATAATAATAATAATAATGATAATATATAGTCATGTTCATTATTTGTATCTAGAGCAAAATTTGGGTAATTTATCCATTCTTTATTATAATTATAGGGAATGCCTATGAATTCAACAACTAGATGGGGGGAAGAGGTTCCTTGGTAGTTATTTTAATTTAAAAAAAAACTAAAATTAGAACAAGAGGAGAAAGGAAGACTAATGCTAATATATAATCCAGCATAATATGTAATTAATAATTTAATTTGAAACCATAATAAGAGGAGTTTGAAGAAGGAAACCTTAGGGACAAAGCTAGGGTTTGTGTATGTTCAATAAATAAAGTAGGCTCACTAGTATGTTTTACCAAATTTGTGATTAATGGGGTTTAAAATAAAAAAATTCATAGATTAAATAGGTAATAATATGGGCATTTTATTATGAATTTAATTTCAAAAAAAAGATGTTGATCAACTAGGATTTTGACTAAAAAGTACTAGGAAGAATGAACGACTTACCTATTCAAGCTACAAAGAGTTATGTGTGATTGTATATGATCCTAAAGTTGATGGAGACACTATTTGATTTAAATTTATGACTATTGTGTCCACCTATGATAATATCAAGGGATTGATACTAGAGAATAATGCTATACTTTCCTTATAGGGAATTGTTATCCAAGCTGCTCCTGCAATAAAAGTGTAAACTGAGATTCTACATGGATTTACCTATAGATGCACTTTAGCCTGACATGGATCAAATGTAAAAGGGTAAAAATGGGGAAGTGGGAATGCTCAAGCTTCCTTAGAACCTATTGAACTAAGCATTGCCTACATAGCCCCAAATATGGACCTCATGCTGATGTAGTTCTCCCTCTAAGGTGTGTGTACATGACTGGATCATATACGATGTTGATATAAATGCTCTTCCATTAGGCTCTCCTCTTGGTAAAATCATGCAATCTATATGTGATATGTGTAAACTTTAGATAAATACAAAAATTAAGCTTACTATATTGTGATTTTATGTATTATGCTAGTGCCAAATTGATAAATGATAGATGTAAAATGCCTTAGGTAACCCTTTTAAATATAAAACTCCAACATTTTAATTATAAAAATCGATTGACATGTCATCTAGAACAAACAAGAGTAATGATTATAAAAAGATACCCATAAGAAACATGCATCAATAAAAGTTATGAAATGTGTAATGAACAAGATTGATCTTTTCAGATAACATAGTAAAGAGTTGTTCAAATAGGGCACTCTTTTCCAAGATCAATAAAATAATAGAATGAGAAATAAACATGACCAAGGATCCACATGACTTCGACATGGAATGACATAAAATAATGAAACTTCAAAAAATATAGTGAAATTAACATGAAAGAGTGATATAAAAGACACATGACTATGAAAACATGTGCCAATGGGATGTTAATTTGACATTGAGAATTATAAATACAAAAGCCACAAAATATACTTGTGTTTTCATGACGAAATTTGGGTGTATACACTTTCTAAACCCATATGTTTGCACCCAAGCTATCTTTATTTCATGTACATAGTTTCCTTTACTTTATTAATTTCTCTTTTGGCTTGCTTTTCCTTTCTTAATTGTTTTTAATTTATTTATTTCTTTGTTTAGCATGTGAATTTTTTTAGGTATAGTAAGAGACTACAAAGATAATTATCTGATGCATTGAGTAATAAATCCAAACACAAAGATAATAATAAAATACATTGATAATATTATTCCTCACACATATATGAATAATACATGGGCTATTAAATAGCTAGGACCGACTAACCATTTTCTATAGAATAGGAAGGCAAGCTAAAAACAAACTAACAAACTAACTATTATTTGAATATATTGTTATCATAATATATTCACATAATGAAATACTAACTATACATGATATATTATTAATATATCAATGCAACTAGCTACTAACTTACCATATGGTAATTACTATTTAATAAATAGTAATTTACTTACAGAAATGTGAGAACTAACGTTAGGTTATCCCTAACGTTCCCCCCATTAGTGAAAACATGGGGAAGACATAATCCTATACTGTAACTCTCACAAAACTCACATGATGGTTTTTCACTTGGCTAACCACCAAACTACAAATAACAGATGGTTTTACATTCAATTTACCAACAACCTCTAAACATTAGATGGTTTTACACTCATTTTACCACCAACTTACATACAAAATATGGTTTTATATGTGGTCAACCAACAACCAAAATATCCAAAAAGTTTTACAAGTTAACCCACAACCTTACAAAGTGATAAAGCATTCTATTAGCCCTCATCAATATTTTTACCTCAAGGGGAAATATAGAAATGAATGCTCACTTATTTCAATATTCAAATAGTAATGAAATTTTATTATTTATTTGCACACACACAATGTAAATGAAAAACACACCATACTATATATGTCACCAAAACATTGGTTTGGCCCCATCATTGATGACTAATGAGAGGTCGCTAAAAGACCTCCATCCTTTGTGTATCCTCCAACCTCTAGTATGTAAAGTTGCTCACTTAGTTGATGAATATTTATTCTTCAACTGCCATATGTATTTTTGTGTTGTCAATTGTTGATGTTTTCATGGTTGGACATCCTCTTGCTTGGTGTAGGTCTCATATCCAGTTTCAAAATTCTTTTGAATTTTTAAGTCTTGATTTTGCATATTTTGGATGTTGGTTTGCACTGAAAGTGTGTCCATTACAATTTTGACACAATATTTTCACTTTTTAATCATTTTTTATTTTGACAATATGACTTTTTACGAATGTGTACATGACTTTCAATAATTGACTAGACATAAATAATGATTGGTAATTATCAATGTAATCAAATGACTTTGACACTTTGAAATATTCAACTTGAATTTTATAAAAATCCAATTTTAATATTGGATTAAATAATAACTATATAAACTAAACAAGACTTATTTAAACAAGAAATTTATACATACAAAATGACATAATAGACTCTCTCTCTCTCTCTCTATAACTATTATTATTTTTAATACCAACCTATAAAAAATAAAGAGATTCTAAATCGAATGAATATTATATTTTGACAACTAAAATACAACTTGAAATAATGTACTTAGACTATATAAAGAAAACATTTAAAATCTAAATGATGTCAAATATGAATTTCTTAAAATAGATAATTGAGACGAAATAAATAATACCATCAATTTTTTTATAAAGGCATTAGAATGTTTTTTATGGAACCAGGGAATTGATCTTAAATATCTTTGTTACTCTAGCTAATATAGGAAATAAATGAAGAACTTGATAGATCCACTAGTTCTGACTTCAAGTGAACTAATTCTAATAGGCCAACCTTGATGCTGAGGTTACCATTTGAGTGTGGAAGATGAAATAATTTAAAAAACATGTGAGATGAATGTAGATGATAGAATTTTGATTGTAAATAAACTTGGCAAGTTGAATGAGTCACCTTTAGAGGGAGTCATCATGAAAGGCAAAGACATCAAGTTGAATCTAGAATTTTTACCAGAAATTAAGGCTTATATCCTTTCACCAAACCGATGAAAAATACAATGCATAACTATGTGTATATTTATAACACATGTAGGATCTTGAACATCACCCCAATTTTGATGAATAACCAGTGTAATTGGTGGGATAATACATTGCATATACCAAAAGAAATGATGAATGGAAACAGGTATACATCAGAGTAGATGAAAATGAAAGATGTATAGATCCATTTGAAAAATATGCCTGCACATAATAGGCCTTGCCATGCTTCCTTTGATTATTAAGGTAAACTATAATATCAAATCTATAATTCTTAATCCATTTAAGACGTGATTTGATTGTATGGGTGATGAGCAAAAAGGAATAAAAGCCATGATAAAAACATTTCACCATGATATTTTTAAATGCAAGTTGAAGGTAAATAGATTAATTACACTATCTTTTACATCAATACAATTATACAAATCTAGACTAAACTAAATTAATATAAAACTACCACATAAAATCATCTCTCATTGTCTAGGGCAACCATAACTTGCAATGGATCTACCCTTTCACATTTTTAATGGATCGTTGATTTGCTTTGATACCAATGTTAGGTATAGTACGAGACTGCACCAATAATTATCTCATGCACTGAATAATAAAGATAAACAAAAATACAATAATAAAACATACTAATAATATTATTCCTCACATACATATATGAATAATACATGGGCTATTAAATAGCTAGGACTGACTAACCATTGCCTATAGAATAGGAAGGCAAGCTAACAATAAACTAACAAAATAACTATTATTCAAATATATTATTATCAAAATATATTTGAATAACCAAATACTAACTATATGTGATAGATATTAATATATCAATGTAACTAACTACTAACTTACCATATGGTAATTACTATTCAATAAATAGTAATTTAACTATACAAATGTGAGCACTAATGTTAGGTTATCCCTAACAATTTTTTGGAACTCCATATTTATTTTATAGCTTTCTTATGTGTTTGTCACCCACTTTCAACTTATTTTTCTTCCATATATATATATATATATCTATATTGTGTTTTTTTCTTGTTCTTATTTGATTTTAAGTTATCTTATTCTTTCTTGACTTTCATTTGACTTCCTCTCTCCAATTTATTTCATTTATTATGTGTTTTCATCTTTCGATCTTATTTACCTATTTCATATGATTCCTTCTCCTTTAAATATTCATCATTATTATAGCCTTTCTATTTGTTTTGTTATAATAGTTATTTTGTTTATATTAAGGTAAACCCACCTTTGACTTGTGTGGAAACTAATATAGACACATCAAGAGGCCCAAATATCCCCAATAAATAACAATGGAGAATAAATTAGTAGAGACCAAAAGATGAAAGGACTAACTTAGAACATACAAAGAACTAGACATAGAAGAGTGACCAAAGAGTCAGGCAACAAAAAATAAATGATAAAAAAGAGTAGTTACAGAACCATTAAAATAAGAAAATGATTTATGGGATGAACCATAGATTATCCAAAAATAGAATGTGATCTTCCTGACCATGACTTATTTCCAAAAGATTGATGGTATAAATATTTGAGGATTTCCCTTCATTCATCCATTAAACTTGATCACTACCTAGTTCTTTTGGTTTGTGGACACCATCCTTAGTTCCTTATGACTTTGAGCAAGAGTCTTTAGAGTGTCCCAAAAACATGTAACTAGGACAAATATTATTTTCATTTTCAAACTAAATAATTTGATTTTAGGAACTGAGGGAGGACTTAAGATGGATTGAAGTGGGGAACATCTTGTTTGTCTTGACTAACACACACATTTTTGGATGAGGTCATTCTTTTATGGGAGCTAGTGACTGGATCAATAGTTACTATCAACCCAATAATTTTAGTAATGATTTGTAGGATTTTGTCATATGATATGCTATTTATTTTGTTTTCCACCCTTTTTTTAAAAACTTTTATCCTATCCCAAAATCAACTACTAACTTATACATGATTAAAACATAATATATTGAGGGAACATGTTACATAAAGAATAAAATTATAATGGAAGTAGTACATTAGTAAGGATCCCTATTTTGTCCTTTTATTTATTTTACATTTAGTTTTGTTTTATGTGATTGAATGGTTTATTGGATAATTTCATGTCTTTTGAAGTTTGTATTTATTTATCTTTGTGAGTTTTTTTTCGTACACTAGATATTTTCATGATTATTTACATATTAATAGGATATTCCACTTATACACATGCTACTAAAAGTATTTTTGATAAAGATGTAAGATCGATATGGAGCATGTACATATAAATGAATATGGATTCAAAGTAGTCTAGGGGAACCTTTCATGCTCACTTTAGGTGGAATTTTAAGAGCATCACTTGGAAACATTCCATATTTTATATTTTGTGATTTCCTTTTTCATACTGAGATTCAAGTGATTTTACATATTTTGGCCTATCTTTCCTATTGTATGTACCCTTATATATTTAGTGATTTCATGTATGCTCATATTAATGTTATACTCACTATGACTTCAATGTTGATTTGTTTATTTATATGGGTATTTTGATTCTTCTATGTTGCTTTGATTCTAGTGTGACTAATGTGTTTTGTTCATATAATTATTGTTTGGTGAACTTTCCATCTTTTCCCTATGTTTGATGTGTGTTCATTTTTTCTTTTGTATACTTTATCTCACAAGTTTGTGAGTGTTTACTTTATGTGATCTATTTTATTTATTTTATTTTTTACTTTGTTTATGGCATGCTTATTTTTATACTTAGTGTACCATCCTTTCCTACTTAGTTTACTCTATGTTGCTATATGATTGATGCCATGAGATATATCATACATGATTATCTTTCATTTTCAATGATCAATATCATTCAATTATTTTCTCATTACTTACCTATGTTTCCATGATTATTTTCATGCATCTATTTGGGGCAAGGATATATGTGTGTGCACTAGTTTGATATATCTAATTCTGAATTGCTTGTATCAGGGAATGGTGCCTTGGTGATTCATTGGCTAAAATTTACCCTGAGGTGCATTTTTATACCATGATTACATTTAATATATCTTTATATTTAGTGCATCATATACTTATGCTTACATATCCTATACTTTTGGCTCATGTTAGGAAAGTTATCTATGAAATATATTATCATGTTAGACATCAATGATTTTATTTCATAATTTACACATGATGTGCTTAATCTTTTATTTTTAAATATGTACTACATAGCTTAATCCAACATTTCAAAAAAGTGGTATAGATTATCCATTATTATTTATACATCTAGACCTTATGAAACTTCCATGCTATTTTCTACTCTATGTGGGGATAATAACAAATTAATATTCTGAGAATTACAAAACACATGATACATGTTCCCATTATGGGATACATACATGAAAATTTATACTTCTTGTTTTGTGCTTAGGCACACCATATGTTATTGGATGTTATCTCTTTAGTCTTATAAATATTATCAAGTTATGTTATATTTTAAAATCCTAGAGTTATTAAAGGTTTAGGTCATGGTTTAAGTATGTTTTATTGTGGGTTTGATATAAAGGGTGGAAAAACCCCAAATAATTTTTATTTTTTTACCATTTTCAACTTCTAATAAAAAAAATAGAGCTATTATTAGATGATAAATCTGATGTTATAGACGAATTTATAGGTAAAATCCACTCTTGGTTAGTAAGTGTATACACTTGATATTTTATCTTTATGATTTTATTAACAATTTCTTTTGTAGGGGATTATCGATGCACCATTATTCTTGAGTACATGGCTTAAATGGTGAATAATAATGGGGAAGGCTTAGTGTGTGGTAAATTTAGAGAGATGTGATCCTTCATACAACCTTCATACCTCTTATGATCTCTCCATGAAATCTTTCTAAGTTTGAAATCAGATACAATCCTTCAAAACCTAAAATGTGCATTATAAATATTAGAGGTTTGAAACCACTCTCAAACATAATTAATTTACACACACACACACACACACACACACACACACACACACACACACACACACACACACACACACACACACACACACACACACACACACACACACACACACACACATGCACACATGCACACATGCATGCACGCACACGTGCATGCACACATGCACACACACACACACACACACACACACACACACACACACACACACACACACACACACACACACACACACACACAGATATATATATATATATATATATATATATATATATATATATATATATATATATATATATATATGTGCATGTGTGTGTGTAATTTAAAGTATCAATTGAAATTTAGATATACATAAATGTTTATGTTATATACATTGTCTAATTTAGTCTCTTTTGACTCTCTTTCCTTTCTCATTTTGGTTTGTTTTTATATCCACAATATACTTATATTTTATCTACAAAGCTAATACATTTTGTTTCTTTCATATTTATCACTAACATATATTAGCTTGGCTGATACATTCATCTTAAAGTTTAATGTGATTTTTAGTTTGGAGAAATATATATATATATATATATATATATATATATATATATATATATATATATATATATATATATATATATATATATATATATATATATATATATATATATATATATGGGTCATATTATTATTCCCAAACACACAAAACACTCATCTTCTATGATTTCCCTCACATTTATGCTCTTAAATAGTAAAATGAAAAGTTTGAGGTTAAAGTCTTAACTTAGAGGTCTAGTCTTGCTTATGGCCTTTGAAGCTCAATATGACTAATGTAAAAGAGGTGTCCCAATATTTAGAATCCCAAATTAATGATATATAGGTATTCTTATTTCCATTTGAGGTATTCAACCTAAAACATCTCTTACAAAGTGTCAGTT
This sequence comes from Torreya grandis, assembly GCA_037957365.1. Lineage (NCBI taxonomy): Eukaryota > Viridiplantae > Streptophyta > Pinopsida > Cupressales > Taxaceae > Torreya > Torreya grandis. Next base: position 2,579,979 of record JARHVA010002024.1, read on the forward strand.
GAGCCAAAAGGGGAGATTGAGGCACCAAAGAGTCCCCCAAAGGTAACTATCTCTATCTTTATTCTCTTTCCCTTATTTATTTAGTGGATTAGATATTTATTTAGTTTTAACTATTGTATATATGTTGTTTATCCTTTCTTATGTTCCTCCTTGTATTGAAATAAGCTAGTATAGCTACAAGGTTGCTTAAGATTGCCATTTATCACCTTAGGTTTTATAGATTACCCATGAGTTGACCATTTCACCATTTAAATTATTCTTAGTTTAATACTTGTAGATATCTTGGAGCTAGGTTACCCTTGTTCATTAGTTCCTTACATGTGGTATCTATTGTATCACAAAATTGGCAAGTTAATCCTCAAAAGTTGAAAAGGTCTTCAAGCTCTCCCATTAGTTTAAAAAGTTGCTAAAGGAAAAAAATTATTTGAGGAAGATGAAATCATGCTTCACTACTATGAGAAAAGTATCTAAACATATAGAATCTTCCTTAAATTCTCCATCTGTCTTCTCAACTCCCCAAATCTCCTCCACTTGACTTCTATGCCCCATCTCCACTTGGCTTTTTGTTGGCAACTTGGAAACATGGTTAGTCATTTTGACATTTGATGCTTTCACTTACTTTGAGGGTTAAAATTTTATGATTTATTATTTTTTCTCAAATCATATTTTCTCCTCCAACTTGCAAAAGTCACCATGGAACTTGAAAATCATTAATGGAGTCTTCAAGCTCAAGCCATATTTAACTACTAGTGATAGAACTGCTTTCAAGGCCATTTTTCACCATGAGATCAACTTTTGGACTTGTATAACACTTATAGGAATCCATATAATTCATATTATGAATAAAATGAAGTTTTATGCCACCTCAAGACCTGCTACAATCATGGAAATCTCTATTAAACCTGTAATCATTCATAAATTATTATAAAATTTGGCTTTTTGACCTTTTAGCTTAACAAATCACCATATAAAACCATGATAAGGGCTTATAGTGCCATATAATGTTGATTTATGTCCCATTAGGCTTCTTACATGCATTTATATCATTTCTTTATTTGAAGACCTATAAAAATGGGCATTTTAGGCCATTTTGAACCTTTTAGGCACCCACACATGCAATTTATTCTAAAAAAATAGGTCAAACATGATATTTAGAGAGTCCCATACATTATAAAAGTGTTTTCCAAGTGATTTTAGGTCATTTCATGTGCTTACGAGCTCAAAAACTCAAAACTGGTCAAAAAGCTCTTTTGGCAACTAGGTTCAATCATGTTATCTGATGTTTTTATTAAACATAAACATGTTATAAAATATAAATTAATACAATAATGAATATTAAAGGAGTTAAAAAAATCTTGTAATGCTTAGAATAGTAATCCAAATACTCCAAATGAGTTTTAAAACCATTTTACTCAAACTAGGTTTATTGAGTTTTATCACAGTCTATAATGGTCAATGTTTTGCTTGGATTTTCACCCTTGAGAAGATGCTCAAATCTTATAATCCAAGTGGAAAAATGGAATCATCTCTCTTGCTCTGGGTGATAATTTCATTTAGATGAATCTCTTTATTAGGGGCTAGCTCCCCTTGATGAACCTTTAAAGCTCTCTCTAATCTATCAATTGTGTATGAAAAAGGTAACAAAAAAAAAACTAAAGAGAAAATGGTGAGGCACCAATGAATAATATCCTCCCAATTTAATTCAACCACTACTTAAAGGTAACAAGGTGTTTTTTTCACAAGACCCACAACTCAATATTTACTACTGCATCAATGTTTCATATGCTAGATTCGAGAAGGTATATGATTCTTAAGAAGGAGATGAATGATCCAAAGAAAGATATAGTCATGAATCACTTCTAAGATATATCTACACTTAGAAAATAATACTAGCAAAGACCTTCAACAATCTCTTTTCTGTAACTTGGTAGACCATCAAGATTACAAGCTAGAAAAGATAATCTTTCACTAGACTAGACCAACACGATTCAAGTCATTACTCAATGTTAGAACATATGAGTGGCAACAACACTTGTATATTTCTTCAAGAGTTTCTCAAGTACAAATATAGTTAGAGTTTCACCATAAATAATGGAGGCTATGAATTGAGCTAAGAGAATGCATATATATATATCCTTGAGAAGTAGATCAATCAAAGGAATTCCAAGGGTAACTTGGACATGTGTCATCTTGAAAGAATCAGTTACATTTGCATGGGAGAGAAGTAGGTGAGCTATGCCATGTCATTGAATGGATTAGTTATAATGAGTTATAACTAAACCAAAAACATTAGTTACATTTGTTACAATTGAACCAAAGCCTCAGTTATATTTTTCCATTTGTTATCTCATTTCCTCACCTTCAGGTTCCTATCGATCCTTTCTTTTAAACTCCAATGGCTAGTTTTCATAGTCTAAAATGGACATTCTGTGGGCTGTTACCTTTCAGGTATTTCTTTGGAATTTTTTCTTGTGGTCATTTTTTGTTTTCCCTTTTGATTCCTTTGTATCAAATAAGTTTTCCAAAAGAATTCCTTAGACAATCTTTCCAAAAGAATTCTTTTGGACCTTCCATTTGGCCCTTTTGGTTCTTTAAAATGATCCTTTGGCAAAGTGAAAAAGGCCTTTTCTAAAATGAACATACCCTTCAGCTTCTTGCAAGTGACCCTTCAAAAGAGTTTAAAGTGTCCTTTGGATTTTGGAAATGATCTTCTGAAAGGAAAAAATATCCTTCAATTTTTTTGAAATGGTCCACCTTCCCGTGGAAATAAACTTTTAGAATTTTTGAAAATGTCCCTTTGGAAAAGTTAAAATGCCCTTAAGACTTTTTGAAAAGTACCTTTCAACCTTCTTTCATATGACCCTTCAAAAGAGTTGAAAGTGTCCTTTAACTTGAAAAAGTCCTTCAAAAAAGTTGAAACATACCATTCACAAAAGTTGTCACATACCCTTCAGGAAAGTTGAAGTGCCTTTCGAAAAAGTTGTCTCAGACAAAAAGTCCAAAAAAATTCCTTCAAAAAAGTTGAAACATACCCTTCAAAAAAAATGCAAGTGTCCACTTTCCAAATAAAATACCCTTTGGTAAAGTTGCAAATGATCCTTCAGAAAAATTTAAGTGGACCTTTTCCCAAAAGGAAAGTACCCTTCAGGAAAGTTGAAGCGGACCTTTTCCTGACAAAAGATACCCTTCAAAAAAATAGAACATACCCTTTGGAAAAGTTGCCTTAGACAATTTTTTTTGAAAGAATTCCACCAAATGAAAAGTTTGAAAGAAATATACTTAAGGAAAAGCTTCAGATAAAAAGTTTGAAAGATTTTGGCAAAGGCTTAAAACAAAAACCTGAAAGAATTAGGCAAAGGCTTAACAAAGACCAACAATGAACTTTATAAAAGGAATAGACTTGTACATTTGTTGGGGCTTGACAAAGAACACTTCTTCCAAAGGAAAGCTAAGTATTGGACCTGGCCAAAGATATAGACTTAATTTTTTTTTTGCAAATAGGGGTACCCAATTTTAGCTTGAAGGGCCAAAATTTGGTCAAAAAAAGTGTGACTCATAGGGGTAAAATGCCTGCTATATTGACCAGACCAATAGCCTTATCCAACTCAAGGCCAATGGAGTCAATGGATTCTTGAAGATGACTAACAAGGATTATGCCAAAACAAAACACAAAGAAACACACCACACAACAATAGCAAGACCAAGAAAACACAATACAAAATAAGACAAAAGATAATTTCACACATGTGCATAAGCACTTAGGGAACATAGGAAAAAATAGGGAACTATATACAAAGGAAAAGGAGGACATCAGTAACAATGCTTTAAATATATCCAATTGATTGGGATATGCATCTCTTCTCCATCTAACTTTGAGATTTGGAAAGCATTGTTTTGTTTACACTATGTGATCACATATTGGCCACTCCACATAATCAAACTTTGTGTGCCTTCTAGATTTAGCCCTATCTTCATCCCATTTTAGGATAATGTCTCTTTAGTTGAAACTCCTTGGCATGGACTTCTTGTTAAAATACTTCTTTGTTTATTGTTGATGAATAGTCATGGTGTGCATAACTTGATCTCTTGTCTCCTCAAGCTCCATCAACTCACATAATCTAACTCGCATCATTTCATTCTCCATCAATTTTAGCTGATATGTGAGTTCTATATCTTGTAACTCAAGTGAGATAGGAAGTCTTGCTTCCCTTCCATAGACAAGTGTGTATGGTGAGTTCCCAATTTCTCTCTTCAGGGTGATCCAATCAGCCTAAAGGGTTGTCTTTAGCTTGGTATGCCAAGTCCTTTGATTCTTCTCCATTGTCCTCTTTGTGATCCTAATTAAGTTTTTGTTTATGGAATCAGCTAGTCCATTCCCTTAGGGATAGTAGTTAGAGGAGGTGCTAAGATAGATTCCATGCTTTAAAGCCCATTCACTTGTCCTTGTTCTTAAGAAGACTAATGCATTATCTGAAATGATTATTGAAGTAGCTCCAAACCTAGTTACTATACATTTATAAAAGTCCAAGACTGATTTTTCATTTACCTCCTTAAGAGCCATAGCCTCCACCCATCTTATAAAGTAATCAGTGGTAGTCAACACCCTCTTATGGCTAATACTAGAAGAAGGATTGATTAGACTTATAAAATCCAAATGCCATTACATAAAGGGTTTCTCAACATGAATTGGATGAAGAGGCAAGGAAGCTATATTTTATTTACCATAAAAAATAGCCTACTTTTGGCATTTCCTTACCTAAGCGTGAGTGTCCTTAAACAAGCTAGGCCAAAAGTAACCAACCCTCATAATCTTAGCAACTATGGTTTTTAGAGTAAAGTGACCACCAACTGGTCCATCATGAAACCCATGCAAAAATTTTCCAATATGATCCAAATCAATACACCTAAAAATCACACCTAAAAAGGCCTTTCTAAATATTACTCCATCAAAAAGTACATAAGGAATGGATTGCAGCCTAAAGTACCTTCTTTTAGCCCTATCAAGACCTGGTGGACACTCACTAGTTTGAAGGAAATGGATCATGTCCTATGTCCAACTCCTCATATATGAAGGTAAAAATAATATAGAATCATCATGGAGTGTAAAAAAAACCTCCCTTTTCTCTTTTAAGTCTGAATTAAGATGTTCACACAGTCCTTTTCCCTTCACTAGCTTGGTTGTTTTGATCTCCATATCATACTCCATCACTTTGGTGATCCAACCTACCTTTTTCTCATTTAAATATCTACTAAAAAAAAAGTGTTTAACACTAGGATGAGGCACAAAAATTTGAATCTTGTTATTAGACACCATATGCCTAAATTTATGTAAAATCCTTATGAATAAAATCACTTGTTTCTCAAATGTGGACCTTATCTCATAGCCTTCCAAACCTCAACTAAAGAAGGAAATAGGTTGTTCAAAATTTTCATTATTTGCTTTAGTAAGCATGGTATAAATTACCTCTTCATTCTCAAACATGTACAAATTTAATTCCTTAGAGAATTTTGAACTTGCAAGAGTAGGAGATTGGGTAATAGCTTGTTTGATTTCTTCAAAAATTTCTTTCCTCCTTGTTAGAGTGAATATCTCATCCTTACTTAAAAGGGAGGTCAAAGGCTTGAACAGGCTAGAAAAACTAGGAATAAACCTCCTAATGAAATTTATCTTACCAAATAAGCTTTGTAGACCCTTCTTATGATTAGGCAAAGATAGTGCCAAGATGACACTTACCCTTTCAGGATCAATAGACAAACCTTATTTATAAATAATGTGGCCTAAGAGTTTGTCTTCATGAATAATGAACATACACTTATTTGGGTTTATATATATCCCAAACTCTCTACAACTCTAAAAAATTTATCTTAGGTGATTCAAGTTATCTTTTGCTTCCTTAGAGACAACTGTCACATCATCAAGATATACTAATATAATGCCATTTATTAGTCCTTAGAAAGCCATATCCATTGCACATTGAAAAGTAACTCCAATATTTGACAATCCAAATGGCATCTTCCTATATGCATATGTTACCCATTTTATGGTGAAGGCTATTTTGTATTGATCACTTTCTTTCACCAAAATCTGATTATACCCAAAATAACCATCTAGGAGGGAAAACCTCTCACTACCTACCACCACTTGAAAAATTTTCTCCATGGAAAGGAGGGGATAATGATATCTCAAAGACACTCTATTCAAGTCCCTAAAATCCACAAACAACTTGATATCCCCATTCTTCTTTCTAACAGGGACTAAGTTGGCCAACCAAGAAGAATGCTTGATGGGAAAGATGATTTTGGACTCAATCAATTTGGTGAGTTCTTTCCTCATGAGAGGCTCAATCTTGAGATTGATTGGCCTTTGTATTTTATTGATGTGTTTTTAATTTTCATATATCTCTATGGTGTGTTGAGCCAATCTTGGGTCAAAACCCTTCAAATCACTATACTCCCATGCAAAAATATCAATAAACTCCTTGCATAATTTAATGAAATCATGCCTCTTTTGATTAGTTAATACCTTCTCGAGTGAAAGTAACTTATATTTAAAGATTTATACCCTTTCATAGTTATCTTTCTTGGTTGACATGCTTACCTTCTCCTTCTTGAGCTGGTCATCCTCATTGAATATGCTTTTAAGAGTCACTAGGCCTTTGGGAAGCTTGTTAGACTTTAGTTGGATAATCTGCCCTCCATATTTTTGCTTCAATTTAGATTAATTCTTGGTAGAGAAGTCAAAATATTATATAAAATTATTATTTATTGGTCACTATCAAATACTTACCAATTAGTGACATTAGCTGGTATGGATGGTCTCACAATCACCTTTAGATGGGGCTGATTTTTGTCTTCCTTTATGCCCTTTGGAATATCAAATTGAACATGAAATATTATACAAGGTCCCCAACTCTATGCTTATAGGATTTGAGTAAGGAGTTCTTGGTCAAATTCTGCCCTTTACCTTGATTCACAACAAGCTCACTATCACCAAACACTTTCAATTCCTTGCCACCTCTTTTCCTTGCCCATTCAAGGCCATGGATAAGGGCCTCATATTTTTCCACATTACAAGTGCATGATAATTGAAATATGAATGCTAAAAAATACCTTTCCTTTGATGGTGAAACCAACATAACTCCACCACCTACCCCCATCTTGCTTCTAGACCCATCAAAGAAGAGCTACCATAATCCATTCACATCTTCACTTGGATTAATCAAATTTGGCATAAAATATCCCTTATCATGCATATAATAGACTCCAAGACCAGATTATTCAATAAACTTGTAAGTATCATGCTCATAGTTGTCATCTCCCCACTCATCTAAGAGCAAATCAGAAACTCCTTCAAGGGAAGATGATGGAGATTGGTCGATATGAAGCTCCTCTTCATCAATGATAGCATAGTTAAAATTTGATACCTTAGGTGAATATGGTTCTAAGTGATTTATATGGATAGTTTTTAACTCAATCTTCACATTAGTGCCATATTTTGTCTTAAACACCATGTAAGACCAATTGGCTGCCAAATATCCACCTATCTTGGATGTAAAGTCCCTTGATAAGTAAAGAGAAAAAAGGGAGGTAAATCTACTACTAACCACATCATGGGAAATTTAAAAATTTGGAAAAACATGAAGGGTCAAATTCAAAGCTTTCACTACCCCTAAGGTCTTGGCTTGTGATCCATCCAATTGTAAAACTCCTTTAGTCATTGGCTCATACTTGAGGCCTAGCTTATCTGCTATACATTTTGGCATAATGATGTGCTTGATCCACTATCAATGATGCAATTATGAACCAATAAATCACCAATAATTATAGATAGGTAAAAAGGAGGAGTCTCTCATTTTTATTCACTTGACCATCCATAGATTGAGTTCCATTTACCAGGATGACATTGTCATTTATAGATGGGCCAACCTGTTTGCCCAATCCATGAAATTATTTTTGAAGTATATCTTTCTACCCTGGTAATGTTACAGAATCCCTTAATTAAATATTCATATGAATCTTCTTCATCTGGTCTACCACAATTATGGAAGGATTACTCACCTTAGGGTTCTCTTTATGAACATATGCACTTTGTGATGTAGCTTGTAGAGGTAGAGTTGTAGCAGCTATCCTAAAATTTGAAATCCTTTGATTTTCTTGTGATTTACAAGATGAATTAGGCCCAATTCCTATTTTAGTTGATATAGGGGTCAAAATAGGTCCTTTATTGGTTCCTTGAATCTCCTTAATATCCGTCCTTTTGGACCTAGTATTGAAGGCAACACCGATATTCTGATTACTTGTATTCCCCAAATAATTAATGGCACAAAAATCACCCTCCAAATGATTCATGAGAGTGGAATTAGACTAAAACTACCTTTTATCCATCCTAAATTGCATTATCATCTCAAAATTTGAAAATTAAGATGTTTGATCACCTTGTATAGTCATGCCTTGATTTTGTATTTCATTTGCATAAGCCACTTATTCTTGACCATGTTCAAAATATGGATAGTTGGGTTATTCTTAGACCAAATTTTTTTGAGTGGGGACAAAGGATTTATAGGATGAGGGAGCACTAATATTACATATTTGATAAGTCTTGACATGGGTGATTTGGCCTTCTCCTTGATTATTGCCCTAAAAAAGAGGTCTATTTGTTTGTTCAAACTGATTATAGGATTGATATGGCCTATAACCTTGAGCCTATTGCCTTTTAAGAGTAACCAATTCATTGGTAACACTTTGGAGTAAGCTTTTAACTTCATGGGTGTCATTGGTAGGGGCAATGGCATATTTTTCTTGACCAGATAAAGGAGTTATAGTGGGTAATGCACTTTGACTAGGAGAATGTAAATCAAGGAATAGTGGTATTGGAGGTCTAGGAGCTATCTTTCCCACTTGGACAAGACAATTCTTAAAATTTATGGATATTTCATAGGAAATAGGCAATGTTTTTCCACCCATTTATTGAATCATCATGGCAATGTCACTATTCAATGCTTTTAAGCAGTACAAAAATGCATAGTTTACGGTTGGCCTCACAAGAATTGGGATTTTATCACAAGTTTTTTAAAACCTAGTATTAAAATCCTGCATGAATTCATGTGGTGCCCTCTTTATTTTCATCAATTAATTATCTATAGATAGGTAACCACTCTTTTCCCTAAACCTATTAGTCATAGGGTCCCCAGTTCATCCCGTGAGCCAATATAATTTATAGGTAGGGTCCCATCCAAAAAATTTTCTTTAAAAGACAAGGATAATAACCTAATAGCTACATTTTCTTTGGTAATATTTTGGATATTACAAAAGTTTTTTATATTTTTAATGTGCTCAATGGAAGTAATATGACCATCTCCACTAAAATATGGGATAATTTTGAGGGTTGCTCCTAGAATTTGATCATGTTGGGTGAGATGCCCTAGTGAAAGGCACAAAAGGTTGTCTTCTAGCCATTTTGGAATGACAACTATGGATGTTATGGATGAAATGTAACACAAAATTAGAAGCTTTAAACACAAAATCTCTTTTTTAAGGATGAGTATTGATAAACTTGAACCTTTTGGTGGAATATGGAGGTAATTCCAAAAAATCATAGGGTACACCTTTAGAAACAGACCTAGTGGTCACCTTTGGCATGGAAAATAGGACTCATCATCAACCTAAGACTTAAATTCTTCAATGGAGTCACCAAGTGCTGAATGTAGATGTTTCTTTCAATCTTCAACAATGCCAAGATCAACACCAATCTTGAAAAATATTCTAGGATTTAGAGGTCCCACCAGGCATGCCAAAAATTATTGATGCTTGGATTTGCACCCTTGAGGAGATGCTCAAATATTCTAATCCAAGTGGAAAAATGTAATCTTCTCTCTTGTTATGGGTGAAAATTTTATTGAGATGAATCTCTAGATTAGGGGCTAGCTCCCCTTGATGCACCTTTAAATCTCTCTCTAATCTATCAACTGTGTATGAAAAGGGTAAAGGAAAAATAACTAAGGACAAAATGGTGATGCACCAATGTATACTATTCTCCCAATTGGCTGTAATCACTACTTAAAGGCAACGAGGTGTTTTTTTCACAATACTCACAACTTAGGATTTACTATTGCATCAATGTTTCATATGTTAAATTTGAGAAGGTATATGATTATTAAGAAAGAAATGAATGATCTAAAGAAAGATATAGTCATGAATCAATTATAAGATATCTATACACTTAGAAAAGAATACTATCAAATACTTGAAATAATATCCTTTCTATAAATTGGCAGACCATCAAGAGTACAAGTTATAAAAGACAATCTTTCAATAGACTAGACCAACAAGATTCATGTCATTACTCAATGTTACAACATATGAGTGGCAACAACACTTGTATATTTCTTCAAGAGTTCCTCAAGTACAAATTTGGCTATAATTTCAACATAACTAGTAGGGGTTGAAAAATGAGCCAAGAGAATGCATATATATAGCCTTGAGAAGTAGAGAAATCAAAGAAAGTCCAAGGGTCACTTAGACATGTGTCATCCTGAAAGAATCAGTTACATTTGCATGGAAGAGATGTGGGTGAGCTATGCCATGCCACCAAATGGATCAGTTAAAATGAGTTATAACTAAAACAAAAGAATTAGTTACATTTCTTACAACTAAACCAAAACCTTAGTTATATTTTTTCCATTTGTTATCTCATTTCCTTGCCTTCAAGTTCCCATTGATCCTTTCTTTTAAACTCCAACAACTAGTTTTTGTAGTCTGAAATTGATGTTCTGTGGGCTATCACCTTTTAGGTATTTCTTTGGAATTTTTTACCTTGGTCATTTTTTGTTTTCCCTTTTGCTTCCTTTATATCAGACAAGTTTTCTGAAAGAATTCCTTGAATAATATTTCCAAAAAAATTCTTTCAGACCTTCCATTTGGCCCTTTTGGTTATTTAAAATAACCCTTCGACAAATTGAAAAAGGCCTTTTCTAAAATGAACATACCTTTCAAATTCTTAAAAGTGACCCTTAGGAAGAGTTGAAAGTGTCCTTCAGCTTTTGTAAATGATCTTTTGAAAGGAAATAATACCCTTTATATTTTTTGAAATGGTCCACCTTCCCACAAAAATAAATTTTCAGACTTTTTGAAAACATCCCTTTGAGAAAGTTGAAATGCCCTTCAGAATTTTTAAAAAGTACCTTCCAACCTTCTTGTAGATGACCCTTCAGAAGAGTTGAAAGTGTCCTTTAGCTTGAAAAAGTCCTTTGGAAAAGTTGAAACATGCCCTTCATAAAAAATGCAAGTGTCCACTTTCCAAAGAAAATACCCTTTGGGAAAGTTGCAAATGATCCTGCAAAAAAATTGAAGTGGACCTTTTCCCAAAAGGAAAGTACCCTTCATGAAATTTGAAGTGGACTTTTTCTTGAAAAAAGATATCCTTCATAAAATGGAACATACCCTTTGGAAAAGTTGCCTCGGATAATTTTTTGAAAGAATTCTGTTGAATGAAAAGTCTGAAAGAAATACACTTAAGGAAAAGCTTCAAACAAAAAGTCTGAAAGAATTTGGCAAAGGCTTAAAACAAAAACCCAAAAGAATTAGGCAAAGGCTTATCAAAGACCAAAAATGAACTTTTCAAAAGGAATAGACACATACATTTATTGGGGCTTGATAAAGAACACTTCTTTTGAAGAAAATCTAAGTACTGAACCTGGCTAAAGATATAGACTTAGATGATTGTTTACAAATAGGGGTGCCCAATTTTGGCCTGAAGGGCCAAAATTTGGTCAAAAATAAACTTAGACAAGTAGTAAATTTAATTTTATATAATTTAATAGAAAAATTCCAATTGGAGGTTATTCATAAATGAGTCTACTTCATATTTTATTTTTATACCATTCCAAAATTCTCAATATCTTGGTCTTTACATGCATTTCTTTGTTCACTTATCTCTTTGGATTTTACCACAGTCAACACCTTTGACTTTGACCTATAATAAATGTAGTTGTATGGAAATTTTATTAGAAATATTGAATATAGATCAATATTAATGAATTAAACATGGAAATGAAATTTAGAAAACATAACACAATAGACACATAGATTTAACATGGTTCACCCAATATGGGCTACATCCACATAAAAAAAACCAATCTTTCTTATTATTCAATCCAATAAATGAAGGGAAAAAACTTGCAATACATCCACTACAATTTCCTCTTCACTCACACACAATATTCTACCATGATTATAATGCCATCGTATCAAATGAGAGTTATATATTAGGGAAAAAATTCACAAACATAATTTTTATTTTTAGATCTGTGACCTAATAGTGAACAATCTATATTTACTATGAAATTACAATATTTTAAAGTGCATTTTTAACAAAATTTTGCTTTGGGAGTTGTTTCCCCCCCATACTCCCTTATCAAGAACTAGGCATTATAATAAGATCAAGTTCCACCATCTAACACATATGTAACAATACACCACCTAGAGGTTGTTCCTCTCACTTTATAGAACAAACTTCCTTTTTACACCATACCGAAATTATCAATAGATTGGCTTCTCCAAAAAATTCTTTAACGACTAGTTTCTTTGTCAAGCATACTCAATTTTAACTCCAATGGTCATATATTTGAAAACCAACAACTATTTATCAAGACATAAATTTTATGGGCTCTAGCAAGTATCCAGTCTACAAACCAACTTGGGAAGCTTAGAACTTGAGATAGATAACTTGTCAAAACTTCAAATTTGGAGGGTATGTTCTTGGCACATATGATATCATCTTTATGTCACCATTTGATCCCTTTTCCAAGTAAAATCAATAGTTTAGGTGAGATACCAAGAGGAACCAAATTTTTTTGGAGGTTCAAACCCATCACAAGATACCCACATCCTAGGGTTTATCCCATTTTATTTCCAAGAATGAGAGATCCTGAAGAATCTTCTCATAATTTTATTCTAATTTAGTTATTATTGTAATGAAAATAAGTATGAGGGCCTCATCCATGGTCTTTAATGGGATAGTAAGAGGGGAATAAAGTAGTTATAGGTGTAAGGGGATGTTAAATTGATGTTACAGTAGGTGAGAAGTCAAAACACAACCACGAACCCCTTAATGAAGTTCTACAAACATAGAGTGTGGGACCTACTTGAAGAATTTGAAGCCTTCAATATTTAAGTAGTGCCAAGAGATTAAAATTAGCATGTTGATAGGTTGACAATAGTAGGGGCTCAGTTTGACATTATAAATGATTTGAAGAGTCCTAAAATACATCCACATGTCAAAGTGATAGTGAAACTATCAGTTCTAGATAATGAAGCTCACTGATAAGTATTTGATAGTGACAAATAGATTGCTTATTTCCTATAGCAAGAGGTATAATTATCCTCAAAAAACCAAAGTAAACTTCAGAAGTATTGTGAGGATAATTTTTTTCAACTAAATTCAAATAAACTTCCTAAAGGGCTAGTCACCCTTAAGGGTCTTTTCCATGAAGGAGATCACATGAGGAAGGATAAGGTAGTTATGTCTACTGATGAAGAAAACTATGAGAGATTCCTCATCTTCAAGGACAATCTTCCCAATCTAGTAAAGGTGAGTAATGAGGCATAAAAACATGCATTTATTGAGCTTTGTAAAGAATAATTTGATATCTTTGCTTGGGAGTACAATGATCTAACAGGTTTTGACCCCAAGATAGTCCAACACACCATAGATTTAGAGGCCAATTCCAAAAACAAAGGTTAATCAACCCAAAGATTGAAGATATGATGAGAAAAGAGTTAACCAAGTTGATTGAGTCTAGTATCATTTTCCTATCAAGCACTCCTCATTGGTAGCTACCCTAGTACTTGTGAGAAAGAAGAATGACGAGATTTGATTATGTGTAGACTTCAGAGACTTGAGTAACATCTCTTTGAAAAACCATTACCCCTTTCCATCCATGTAACAACTCCTTCAAATGGTTTCTAGTTCATAAAATTTCTCTCTATTAGATGGGTACTAAGGGTATAACCAAGTACTAGTCAAGGAGGAAGACCAATACAAGACTACCTTCACCATAAAGTGGGACACCTATGCTTATAAGAAGATGAATTTTGACCTCTCAAATGCTAGAGCTACTTTTCAAAGATCTATGGACATGGATTTCCAAGGTTTTCTCAATTATATGGTGCTTTTATACTTGGATGACATAATAATCTTCTCTAAGAAGGCTAGTGAACACTTGGACCACTTGAAGGTGATTTTTGAAAAGTGTATAGACTATGGGATCTCATTGAATCCTAAAAAGTGTGTTTTTATTTTCTATGAGGGAAAACTCATGGGGTATATTGTCTCAAATTAGGGACTAGCCATTTATCCTAATATAATAAGTGAAATCTTGGTCTTGTCTTTGCCCAAACATAATAAGGGACTTAAAAGTTTCTTTGGAAAGATAAACTTTGTAATAAGGTTCATACCTAGTTTTAAAAGCTTAATTAAACCTATCACTACTATGTTGAAGAAGAATCAGGTGTTCACTTGGAAAAGAGAAGGCACAATAGGATTTTAAGCTATAAAATAGGCCATTGATCAAGTTCATACACTAATGAATCCTAACTTCTTAATATATTTAATCTTGTATGTATTTGCCAACATTAATAACATATCAGCTATGTTGATACAAAAGAATGGAGAAGGGTTTGAACAACCCATTCAATTTTTTAGTCAAGGGCTTGAAGGGTATGAAGAATGGTAAAATTTCATAGATAAACAAGTCCTTTCAGCTATGAGAAGTTTAAAAAAGTTTAGGCCTATGCTATCCAACAACAAAATATACCTTATGGTGTCTCATTCGAGAGTGAGCGAGACTTCCTTCTCAATAAGGACCTGAATGAGAAGAGGGCTGGTTAGATTACAAGAGTCATGGAATATGATGTAGAAATCAAAGTCAATAAGGTAATAAGAGGTAAAGGATTATGTGAACACATGGTTTCTGACCTTCATGTAGAGAAATAGGTTGTTTTGGTGATGTAATATAACCTATAAATAATTGCACCTTTACCTCACACTAGTTGGGTCTAAGACATGGCAAACTTATTACTAATAAGTGAATAATTTGAAGGTATGGATAACATAAAGAGAATATAATTCAGACTTTAGTACATACCTTATGCTTTGATTGGCATGGGTCTCTTTATAAAAGACCTCAATGGGGTGGTACTCAGAGGCATAGATGATGATCAAGTGACTAGACTCTTGGAGCAATTCCATGATGGACTTATAGGGGATCATTTTTCCCTAAGAACTACAACTACAAAAGGAATAGGGCTGGTTATTATTGTCCTAGTATCTTCAAAGATGTATATGCATGGGCAAGGAAGCTACAAAAGTGTGCTCTCTTTGTAGGCAAGCAAAGGTTGTCAACCCTTCCTCTTAATCCCATTCAGGTAGAGCACCCCTTCATGCAGTGGGGCCTAGATTTTATAGGAATGATTAGTATACCTTATAGTGGAGGACATAAGTGGGTACACATTGTTATTATTACTTCACCAGGTAGGTAGAGGCAATTTCTCTAAATGAAGCCAATGAAACATCATATTGGACTTCTATGACAATATAGTGACAGGGTTTGGTGTACCAACAAACATCATTTTAGATCATGAATAAGCATTTTTTGGCATGAATATGAGCGAATGGGCACTTCAGTTTGGAATCTACCTTAGCACATCCTTTAATTACTAACCCCAAGGTAATAGACTTGCATAGTCAACAAATAAGAACTTGATTTAAATAATCAAGAGGACTTGGAGAAGAACTAGAAAGTGTGGAATTCAAAGTTAAGGAAAACCTTATGGGTTGATAGAGTGACACCCAAGGTTTCCATTGGTAATTCACCATTTATCCTAGTATATGGGAGAGAAGCCAAGTTTCCCATCTCTCTTGATTTACCTACCTTGGAGCTAGCCCATCAACTTGAGTTGATGGATAGTGAACCTATGAGTGTGAGGATGGCAGCTTATGTAGCTTGAATAAATGAGGGATTTTGAAATGAAGATAATGGAATGACATCAAGCTCAAGTCAAGAAAGCCTTTGACAAGTGAGTCATAGCAAGAGACTTCAAGGAGGATGATCTAGTCCTCAAGTGGGGTTCAAATAAGGCCAAGCCAGATAACCATACTAAGTTTGATAGCTTATGGAGTGGACCTTACTTGATCTATGGATGAAAAAAATATAATGCATTTCAGCTTTCCCAATTGGATGGAGAGTTATTACCCATCCCAGTCAATGGGATTCATCTAAAGCCTTGTTACTAAAAAAGGTTCTAGCCTTATACATATTTTAGTAGATTTTATTATTTTCCTCCAAGTGCCTTGTGCACATTACCCTTTTATTGTGTGTTTCCCTCTCTTAAGTGATTTTATCACATTTTATATTTTATTTTGGGTTGCCCCTGATATTTTGAGAGTTCTAATCAGAAGATTTATAGCCTTGTGATTAGTTGAAAATCAATTTGAGAAATAATTTTGTGACCCAAAAGCCCAATAAATAGACTAAGCAACTAGTATTTTGTATATATATCAATTCAATCCCAAGAGGTCACCATAAATGTTGGCCAAAATTGGTCTACATATGAAAGTTTTGCCTCCACTCTCCTAGACCATTCAATGACCTTTTGCCTTCATGACTAGTCTCTTTCTAGTCCTAATTTGATGGTGCAGTGTAGTATCTTAGAAGGTCTTGGTGTGGTGTAGGGTCATAGTGTAGTTGATGATACAATGGTGGAAAGAGAAGAAAAACTTCATGGCCCTACTTCATGTTCCTTTCACTCTTTTGAAACACTTTAGCAAGATTTAAGGTAAATTTGGAGATTTTAAGGAAAAGGCCTAGAAATGGGTCTTGAGCTACAAGTGAAGGATCTAGCTAGTTTCTAAGGTGATTGAAATTTCAAGGGTAGGAATGAGGTTTTTAAAAAGTGTCAAAGATTCTAATGGGTCAAAAAATATGTCTAGAGAAGCTAATTTGCCCAAAAGACCCTCAAAAGTGCATTTATATGACTTGAGGAACTTTTAAATAGAAAATTTAAGTAAAAAGTGACTTTTTGAAGAAGTCAAATTTATTTTGAATTAATTACACCTCTTTATGGCATGTTTTCCTTATTTAGACATGTTCAAGGCCATTTCAAGTCATTTGTAGAGGAAGAGAGGAGTTTGGGAGCGAAAAGATGCACTTTTGGGCCTTTTAGAGCCTTGGTTGAACATGTTTTTGAGGGTTTTGATTAGTATAGAAGATAAGATATCATATGAAGGAATAAAAGGTGTCCTTAATATACCATATTATTCATCCATAATTATATCCAATCATTAAATCTAGTAGAGGTAAGGAAAACCTATTAGCTACAAACTAAGTATGAAATAAGTTTTCTGCCATTAATGGAGCTTCAAACACTTAAAAATGTTTAAAAAAAGGAAGGAAATGTAATATGATCAAAAATATTACCCAAATATTGGATTTTATATAAAGTCTTTTAGTTATTAATGCTAAGGGAAAACTATTTTGGTGTAGTCTTGGATAGCTCTAAGAGGGCCTAAGGTTTTCACTTGGTATGGTTAGGAGAAAGAGAGTTGGGATAGAATATAATGAGTAGTGATAGGGACCCTAGTTTAATTCCAATTTGTGGTATTATTTTTTAGGTTCATCTACCCATATTTATTAATAATTGGTAATAATGCAGGGGTGTGTAGATGGCCTATTCATCTAGACAGGGTCCAGGTTTTCTTCTATTTATTCACTTCAAGATATCATGAAGAGGAATGGTTTTATGGGAGTTATTTTAGGATAAAATAAGACATTAAAATTGGTTTCATTAGGTAAATATTTCTAAGAATTTACTTATAGCATAAAACTTGTTTCCTACAATGTCCTTGTGAATGGTCTTTTGGGTCAGTTTGGGAGTAGAATCTAAGTTTTTAAGAATTTTTTTTCATCTTATAAAGTTATCAATAAAAATTTTAAACATTCACACACTTATTCATTTAGGAAGGGATTTATGATCCATTAAGTTGAATACAACCTCTTTTAAGACATTTTGGCAAGCTAATCTTTATTTCAAGGTGATAGAGGTCTGAGTACTATTTTGATGTGTCTTAATAAGCTCAATTCATGCTCAAGGACAATAAAATTACTTATATCATATCATCAATATCAGGTTAACACTGATCATAGAAGCTTAGTATCTAATAGAAGTGATAAATAAATAAAGTGAGGATGAGTGTAGTGGGCAAATCACCCCTATAGTAGGCTTGGATTTGTCTCAGAGTGCAAAAGAAGTTTTGAATAACCATGGAGTTTCACCTAATATGGTTCAAAGTTTCTTAAGTGAGGCTATATCGAGTAAATAAATAAAATAAATAATCACTAAGTCAATCCAGTCATGAGAAGCACAAGTTAAAAGAGATGAGTAACTTGAAGGTTTTTCTTTATTACCTGAAAATAAGGTAACTTTGTGAAAGTTAAGGTAATTAGTATTTCCTTGTATCTCCTCCATTAAATTAGTATTATGACCAAACTCATGTTATTTGAAGAAATGGAGATTGTTAAATAAATAATAGGGGTCTTAATCCATCATGCACCATGGAAAGTCAACTCTCAACATGTCTCAGTCCATACAAGTAGCTTGATCACCACCTACAACTACCTTCTTGTGATTCTAATATGGTATTAAAGGTAAAGATGAATTAGTGTTGATTTCAAGGACTTCCAAGTTGAATAAGGTTAGGAGAGTTCTATAGAAATCATAACATGGTTTAAAACCTCTTGAAAGGATACCATACAATCAAGCAATATCCCTAAGAGCTCAAATGTTCACCTATAACCATCCTTAAAATGTACACCTACACTAACACCTACAATCACCTCTTGAGAAGTTTGGATTTCATAGTGATGTTAATGAAGAAAAGGGTTTCAGTCATTAAAAGAGGATTAAAACTATGAAAACATGATAAGAATATTATAGAGGAATATTTCCTCAAGTAATATTTACTCCAAATTCAATCTTTGGAATGTTCACCTACAACCAACCTAGCAGTGAATAAAAACTCAGTTTTAGATCAAGAATGGATGATGGAATTGTGGTTATGAATGTATAAAAGGTTTAATTTTCATGTGGATGGATTTATGGAATTTTGGAGAGGTTTTAGTTTATAATAATAAGAAAAAGTCCTAGTATTTAAGAAAAGTTACAGATAGCCTTGTTTTCTATATATGCACATTGGAATTTGATTATGTGAATTGATCAATGAAAGAAAGACATCATAAAACAAGTTTATGACCATTTTATTATCATTAGAAAGGTTTTTAACTATTATTTAAAGTTTACTTATGTATTGAATTTAATTTATTTCATATTATTTTGTGTAAAAGTTAACAAAATCCTATAGAAACCTAGTGATCTTGCACAGTCAAGCATAAAAGTCAATAAGAATGTTTAGCAAAGGAGTTAGAGAGAGTTATTCATGATTGGAGAGGGTGTGTGTGGATAATATAGATTTTAATCAACTTTAATAGTAGACAAAATTCCCTCATAAAACTCAATATCCCTTAATTACCCCTCTCGGGTCTACATAGAACCAGGAAACCTTGAGTTAGGGTTTTGAATCCAAAAATCCATTTTTAGGAGTTACATCTAGCCAAAAAGGTCCAAACTTTGTCATTAATAAGTGATCAAGGTTTTTTTAAATATTCAAGTGGTTTCCACCATGTACGAATAGTTTATGTATGGATACAGAGGTATGCATTGAATTATCCCTTAGAAAGACCTAATTAAAATAGGCCTAAGGCTATAAAAGAGGTCTAGAAGATGTTTTGAGCCAAGAAAACTTATGGATAGATGAAAATAATTATAGTGTGGTGAAATTGAGTCTCAATTTTGATAACTCATTCTTTTTTGTCTATATAATTAGGAAAACCTTAAAAAGGGGCTACAAAGTAGACCTTAAGGTAGAGACAAGTAGGTATAATTTATAGGGTTGAGACTTTGGAAGAAGTTTCTCTACATCACATACACTTCAAATGCCATGTTTGGATTGTCACAATCTGTAAAAGACACATGTATCTCCATCTTCAGTCATGATAACAAGGGGCGAGATCAAGCATGTAAATTAGGAGACATTTGGGTGTTTGAGGAGAAAGTGAAACTCAAGGAGGATTTCAAGAGAAAGCAAGAGTATTAGAGTAACTCTAGAGGTTTGATTGGTGTTGTTCAACCCTAGAAACTATACATAATTTGTACATCAAAGTTTTGGAGATTGTTAAGATTGATTTTTTAGGCCATAGGAGATTCTCAAAGATCAAGTATGCCACTATATGGAAAACCAATATGGGATTGGTTTTACATCTATACAAGTTGTCTCAAAGTGTGATTCACTTCATTTAGAGAGAAAATGTGTACTTGGTAGAGTTGTGGAATGGACTGTGTAAGTCATAAGGGTTGAGGATTCATGAAGGACATAAAATGCATGAAGAGGTATTGAAGAGATTATACACTATGAAATGACAATCCTCAATATTGAAATCATGACTTACAACTGATCTAGGTAGTTTTAAGGGAAAAGAAAGTGTTTTCAGGGTGATGATAGCCTATAATTCAAATATTAGAGAGCTAAACACAAGACCAATAAATGTATGAGCTATGGTTGCAAGTAACCCTAAGACAAAGTTCTTGTTAAAGGGCTAATAAAGCTTGGGGAGAAATAAAGGTTGTTCTAAGTTTGAGCAGAGTGTGAGACACATTAGATCATGGGGAGTCTTTGGGAATACCATTGAGAGCATTAATAGCATGTTGGAATGGAAAGGAACCAATAGGTCATCACCTATGTAAACTAGATTATGGGCTAAAATTGACCACCTACAGACATAATGGACCATAAGAAAATGTAGCTACAAGAGAATGAAGTCTTAAGGACTTTAAGATGAGTCTGGGATGCATAAGCATCATTAAATAAGTTATGAAAAAGCATAATTAAAGAGGGAAGATTTATTAAAAAGGTGATATATATAGCCAAGGGTATCACCTTGGAACACTCTGGCTTAAGCACCAATTGAGAACACAAAATTGTTATTTAAGAGATACCTTGAAGAGTAGTATAGGCACATTAAATCATAGGTAGATTGAATGTGCTAAAGGGAATTATCAAGGTCATAAGGTAGAGATAAAAAAATACTCAAAGGTATCCTCTAATAACTCAGTCAAAAGACCCAAAAAATGCTCAGCTACAATTAATAAAGATAGAGTAATAATGACTGTGAGTCCATTGAAGACTAGATTGATGAAGCCCAAATAGGTGTCATTTAGGGGTTGTGGAGAGATCATGAAGACCTGATTAGAAGTGAAGATGGTGAACCAAAATCATGGAGAATGAGGTTATAATGATGGAATAAACCCAACCAATACCCTAAATCCCCACCTATAGCCAAAGGAATAACATCAATAATGTTTTGTTAGTCAATTAAGGAAGGTCTATGGTTTGAGGTCCCCAGGTAAGGTTTGAACTCTCTTTTAATATATGAGAGGTTCATGGGCATGATGGTAACCTCCTTAAGCTCTCCAAGTACCCAATCATTATCTTAGTCCATACAAGCAACAAGAATGTCCACCTATAACCATGCTAAGAAAGAGGTGAGATTAAGGATACAAACAAGGAGATTTGGATGTTTAAAGGGAGAATTGAGATGATAAGGATTAAAAATAAGGTGAGATCAGTTGGAGTGTGTTAACTCAAAATTTTTCACCCTATTTTAATTTTTTTTCAAAAATAAAAAGTTATGTCATCTTAAAAAACACTTGACAGGGGCCAATGACTCAAAATATTCTAGTCTTATCATAGCTTTTCATTTTGTGTGATTAAATTAAATATGGATATTGAAGTGTATGTTGTTTTCATTGATTTTTCATTCTAAAATAAGTTATTTTAGGTTATTCTGGTTATCTACTTCAAAAATAGGACCATTATTGTAGTTGTCTCTATTTCGCATATTGAATAGCAGGACAAATCAGGTTGGTAGCTTATTGTTCAATTTTCCATCATGATCTTGGAAAATATTGTAATCGCCTCACTTTTTGTAATTGGGCATCTATCACACATTTCATTACATAAAGCAGTGGTATCTTTATAAATTTGGTGTAACATGATTATAATAGATTCATTTTATATAATCTTTTGATTTGGTTTTATTTACCAATAAAATAATTAACCAAAGTCAATAAGATGCCTCAACAAAATAATGGAAATTCATGCGATATCTAATTTATAAAGTAAGTTTCAATTATTAGCTTCTCAAATACATGGTGTGGTTAATTAATGGGATCTTTTGATTACAAAGAATAAAATCATCAATTGTTAAATCTTGGCGTTAACACATGGGAAAAGGACATGGCATAACTTGCTAAGGTAAAAAAGAATATCATGACATAAAAGCATTCCCTCCCTTCATATTGAACCAAAATACATCTGATCATTTTCACCTAGGTAAAAACTTAAGAAAATTATATAGTTATGATGAGGACAATAAAATTTATTAGGCCATTAATGCACTATTGGAAGTTTATGGTTTTCATACTTATCCTTTTTATTTGGACCTCTAAGTGAGCAGTGAATTAAGTAAGCTTGTGATTGTGCTTTAGCTAAATCTAGAAGTCTGCTATGTTTGGCTAAACTATTTGGGAAACAATGTATTAGTACATGTATCTTTAGTGCTTTCACATCTTGCATTAATTTTTGTACTCTCCCATGTGAAAGTTAAACAATAAAGAAACCCCTTCATAGGTTTTAGTATTAAAAAATATCCTTCAAAGGTTTAGTTCAAATGGTAATGAAGCTTGGAAACTTCAATGAATTTGTTCAAGATGCACTTTCATCATAGCATACAAGACAACTTTCTTGTTTTGGGTTTTTCTTGGGCCTATTGGAGCATATTTTATATTAACATGTGAGTTTTATTAATAGAAAACTCACTTAGATGGTTTAATTTTTCTTTTTCCTATCATGCAATGAAGATATGTTGGATTTGGTGAAATGCCTTTATAAGATATCTATGCAAAAATTGGTGAGTTTTCAATTGGCATCATTTATTTATTTGATTTTTTTTGGAGTTTGTTGGGTTCAACTCCACTTGTTTATTTTTTCTCTTGGGGTCCATTTTGAGATAATTCTGAAATTTTCATCTTAAGATAGTGTAATGTTTGGGGCTTGACAAAATTTCAATTTGGGTATTTAAGAAATTGATTTTTGGGTGGTATTTTATGATGCCATGATCGAGTAAATCCTGGATTTATAAAATTACACGCTGAAATGAATTTTATTCTGGCTAGTTCTAACTCTTTGTTGATATTTTGCTCAGAATATTTGTGTATTCTTATACTTAGGGTTTTCATCAATTTAATGGAAAAATTACAAGTTTTTTGAGATAGTAAAAATATATTGATAACATGTTTTAGAATAAAGTTTTAAGTTTAAAACCCAAGGGTTTTGATCATAAAACTTGATAATTTGTTTTATTAAAAAAAAAATTAGTTCAAGTTTTGCAATCAAAATTGATAGATTTGATGACATGAAGAGATATCATTTCCCCTCTAAATTTATTTTTTGTGACAGTTTTTTCCCACACAATAATAAATTTCATTGTTAAATCCTTTCAGTGTTGGAAAAGTAGATATTTTTGTAGTCGGGAAATAATATTGGTTTGTTTGATTTATGTGAAATTATAGAATGGTTACTACAGTTTTGATGTGAGCAATATTCAACATGATTGGTCAAATTGATTATGTAAAAACTATAGAATAATGTTTTGATTTTTGTAGAGCATTTTTAGAATCATTTTATTTTGTGAGTCTCCATTTGATGAATCCGGTTGCTTGATTTTGATTTTTAGAATTCAGATCAAACAATGATAATGGAGCTGGGCATTCTTAGAAGACATGGATTGATTGTTGAAGTCCCCTATTTTGATAATTTTTTTCATTAATTTAACATAGCCTTTTTTATAAGCAGGCAGATGAAAGCTATCATTAGATATCTTCAACTTTGATGGTATTTAGCATAATATATAACCTAATGTATGATTTGATTCCAGTTGAACAATTTCAATTTTTGATTAAGTAATGAAAACATGTATGCTCTAGTTATATTTATTTTAATCATGTCATTTTGAATTGATATTTTCGAGACTAGTTTATTAGAGTTATTTCATTGCAGGGCGCCCACCCGAGTGTTTGTTCGATCTATTAAAAATAAATATTTAAAGAGGTTGTTTAAGTTCATTATGAACTTAAGCATTTGCTTAAAGCTTATAAAATTTATTTAACTTTATTTTATAAATTTATTTGTCTAAATTTTAGTTGTTGAACCAACTAAATGCTTGGCAAAGGTTATAAAGGAAAAGCAACCTCATTATGAATAAGGAGGAAATATTATAGGTAAATGTGAGAAGTTTCACTTTTATTTGTGCTTATTTTTCAAGAATAAGTCTCTGAGATGATTATTGTTTGTAAAATATTGACACTCAATCTGATGACATAACCCTATCTCATTTATTCTAGGTATATCTAGGTTTAATTTCAATTGTTTTCTAATTATTTAGTTAATATTTGAGAAATTTATTGTTTTGATGAATGCATATTTGAATTCATATACAACAAAACCTTGCTATCACCTGAATACTGATGAACACATCATGCCTAGCATGACATAAATTTGATGTTTACACATGATACAATGTCTCTTTTCAAAACTTGTAATCTATGTATTTTATTTATTAATGAAATTATTTCTTATTTTGGGGTTTCTCAATCATCTCTTATTATCTGATTTGGCTTAATGCCTCCTCTATGTATTATATCTTTAGTGTAATGTTTCTTTTTTAATTTATTTTCTACTATTTAGTTAGTTATTTTTCTTTAGTTAGTCATTTTTCTTTGTTTGTTCTCTTTTCTCTCTCTTTGCTACCTTCTTCATCTCTTTTTGCTGGTAGTAGATTGCTTTTTATTTTGGAGAAGTGTTTATGAAATTTGAATTTGAAACATCATTTTCAGATTTAAAGTATACATATGTTTCTAAATATAGACTTATTTTGATTTGCACTTTGTTGTTTATCTCTTATCTTAAATTTGTTTCATTATAATTTTGGTTTATCCATGAGTTTATTTGGAAAATATTAAAGTTAGAATATAAGACATTACTTGAAATACATATTTATTGAATCAGGTTTCTATTCTTCAAGAGATTATCTAATTAATAGATTTTCTCTATCAGATATAATAGATTATAGTTTCTTGTCTAAACTGATTCATAATTTGGTTGATTTTTTATTGCTATAATGAAATATGTTACATTTAATGACTTATTAGTGATATTCATTTTATATTTTATATCATGAAACCCAAGCACATATTTAATATTTATGAGTTATAATTCAGGGATATTTGAATACAAGTTTATTCATAAAATTATTATCTAAGACCACCCTCTTTGTGAAAATGTTGCATCCATCTATTACTCACATCAACTAAAGCAATCCCTTTTAAGAAAGATATTATTTTCCCATTATTTAGTCAAGTGTGAAACTCAATGCAACTTGACTTTTAAAAAACCCATTACATGCATTGCACTGATTTTGTAGTCATAGGACTCCCATAATTAGATTGGTACGATTCCAATTTGACCTTCATAATAGGTGAAAGGGTTGGTTTATTGGCACAACAATTTTTAGCGTTAACAAATTTGGTGACTCCACTAGGGAACAATGTAATTCTTTCTTGAATAATTTTATTTCAATTTTCTAACAATATCTGGTTATCAGTTTATGCTAATGTCTCCTTCAGTATCTACTAGCTATTTAGGTCTCAATTCTTATTTGAATGACCTTCTTCATGAAGTATCTTTGTTTGGATTTTATTCTGAATAATTTCTCCAATAATGGCATCTTCTCACCAACATAGTTAAAAATAACATCCACCCTGATCTAGAAACCTGGCTCAATTCAATCTAGTATGAAGGTGAACCCATTCAAATATTTTCTCAACATTATTTTTTAAAGTTTATATTGAAATCCATTTTTCATTTAGGCTTGGAATAAATCTTGCTCTTATTTTATGGATGAAATTATTATTTGAAATTTATAAACCTACTGCTCTCCAATAGAAAAATAAGATGTTAGAATTTTTAGAATCACATAAATCTAATTTAAATCTTGATTCAACAAATGAGAATGTATTTCATCCTTTTGAACCAAATAATCTCACTCAAGAATGTGTTATCATTGATTAATTGGTCAAAAATCAAGTTGACTCAAATCTAGTAACTTGGTTTACATTATCCTACCATAAAGATGGATCCATTGACGAATATCTATTACGCTTCTTTTCTAAGTACCAAGATATTTCACCTTCTTTCAGACCTAGAAAATAAATTTTTTATAGTCTTTGGATGAATCATCTATCTAATAATCACAAAAATATTTCTAAAAATATTGGAATCAGAGACTTTCAAATGGTCTTACAATTTACCCATATTTGAAAGTAAAGGAAATTTTTTTGTCAGATTTATTCTTTGAATCATGATCTATTCAAATGCAAAAAGTTTTTTGAGTTAATGGTTGAATTTGAAAACAAATTTCCTATTGGGTTTTCTATTTTATTAGTTTATAACGTGATTATCAGTTTTCAAGATGAATATTCTATTCACCTACAATCAAATCAAGAATCAAATTTTTTCCTAATCATGACGTTGTTTCAGTTTAGTCTATTATTACTCTTTTTAATCATTTACAAAATAAAAATGATAGTTCTAATTTTTATTTGTCAATACATGAGATGTATTTGACATTCCTTCCAAGTTCTAGTACTCCTTGATGCACAAAATTAGATTTGTCTGATAATAATCCTTTGAAAACTTTGTTATTTGATTCTTGCATAAATGGTTCTTCTCTTTTTGATGATTTAACATTGTAGAATATAGGAAATTCTATAGTTTTTGAAGTACATATTTATGATTTCAATAAGTATGTAGAAATCCAAGGCTATGAATTTCCTAATCTTCTAGATCTTTCTAAAATAAATATACTTGATTTCATGAAATGTAGTGATTTTGAGACTTTTACTTTTTCAGACATTCAGATGGACGATAACATCATAAATTATGAATTTGACAAATTTTAGTTTAATCCACCTAAATATTAATTTTATAAATATCTAGTGAATTTTGAACAAAATTCTGATCTTAGAAACATTTTTAAATAAAAATAATGGCTTGCAAACAAGATCTGAACATTCAAAATCCTGCATTTGAATCTTTCTTGTTTAAAATTTATGATATAACTCATAATTATGTTTGTGATATTGATGAGTTTTTTGTGTGTCAAAACTCTAAAAAAATTACTAAAAATGATAACCAAGCTATTCAAGGTGAAAAAAATGAATGTTTCACTAGAATATTTAAGATTGATGATGAAATAATCATTAGTGACTTTCTTAATACACTGAATCAGGGTGAAAGTTTAGTTTCAACCTCAGAAGAAAGATTTGATTTTATTGATAGGGTAGAATCTAAAGTCTCATTTGATTATTTAGGTTTTGAATCTAATTTTGATGTTGAAGGTTTCACTTATCATCCTTTTGATAACAATTTATAAATTTCTCCAAAACCTGTTGATCATATACATTCTAATTTTCTTTTTCAAAAGTCAAGAGAAATGTAGCAAGTGAGAGATTCTTTTGTTGTTTTTAGTTTTTTTAGCATGATTTTATTACTCTATTGTCTAGTTATTTAGGTATTTTTAGGTGTCTTATGTCATGTGATGTTATCCAAAATCCTATGGAACATGATAAAATATCTTGGATTTTTTTATCTTGTTATGATTTCTCATACATTTTACCTTCCATGGATTTTAAATCAAATTTATATTATCCTTCATAATATTTTACATTGGAAGATTTTTGATAATGGATAGCTCCCTTTCTTCTAATAGCTATTCATAATTACATTTTTGTAAGATAGTTTTCTCTTGCTTGTTTTGGCTAGTTAGTTGCTTTGTGTTTTTTTCATTTTGATGATTACAACTGTTGA
Source organism: Torreya grandis (assembly GCA_037957365.1). Taxonomy (NCBI): domain Eukaryota; kingdom Viridiplantae; phylum Streptophyta; class Pinopsida; order Cupressales; family Taxaceae; genus Torreya; species Torreya grandis. The sequence continues at coordinate 2,608,072 of JARHVA010002024.1, forward strand.
ATTCTACTCACCTCTAAAGCCTTCATCAGTATTTAGGCTAAGCATATATTATTACATATATGAATGTAAGTTTTCTTTCTTCAAAGGTTTATTTCTTGATTTAGATGAATAATCATTTGATGAATAAATTAAATCAGGTAACTAGTTAGGTGAAAGTGCTTACTTTTAGATTCTATGATTTTAGACTACTGTAACATGATTAGTCTAGCTTGCATTCCCTAGTTTAATGATTCCTTTTCTTCATACCATGTTAAGATAAAAAATTCATTCCTTTATATGATTACATATTCTAAGGACTCTGTGCATAATGATTTTAGAAACAACTTACCTAGGCTGCACTCCCAAACTGCTTATTTTTTGCTAATTTTATATTGCAACCCAATCTTGTAAGTAAAACTGGCCAGCAAGGTCACTAGTGTTAACTAAATTTTTTTCACCCTATTTTAAATTTTGTTTGAAACTCAAAAATTATGTTATCTTGATAAAACACCTGATGGGGGCCAATGACTCAAAATATTTTGGTCTTATTATAGCTTTTCATTTTCTGTGATTAGATTAATATGGCTAGTGAACTGTTTATTATTTTCATTACTTTTTCATTCCAAAATAAGTTGTTTTATGTGATTCTAGTTATCCACTTCAAGAATAGGACTATTGTCACAGTTGTCTCTATTTTGTGTATTGAATAGTAGGACAAGCCAGGTTGGTAACTTATCATTTTTTTTCCATCATGAGCTTGACAAATACCATAATCTCACTTTTTTGAATTTAGCATCTATCACACATTTCATTACATAAGCAGTGGTATCATTATACATTTGGTGTAAAGAGATTATAATAGTTTTATTTTATATAATATTTCAATTTGGTTTTATTTTCTAATAAAATAATTAACCAAAGTCGAGAAGATGTGATAAAAAAATAAGGGAAAGCCATGCAATATCTAATTTATAAAGTAAGTTTCAATGGTTAACTTTTCAAATACATGGTGTGGTTGATTAATTGGATATTTTGATTTCAAAGAAAAAAACCATCAAATTTTAAATCTTGGCACTAACCCATGGGCAAAGGACATGGCATAACTTGTTAAGGTAAAAAATAATATAATGACATAAAAATATTCCCTCCCTTCATATTGCACCAAAATACATCTGATCATTTGTGCCTAGGTAAAATCATAATAAAAGTATATAGCTATGATGAGGAAAATAAAATTTATTAGGCCATTAATACACTATTAGAAATTGATGGTTTTCATCTTTTTATTTGGACCTCTAAGTGAGTAGCGAATTAAGCAAGCTTGTGATTGCACTTTAGCTAAATCTAAAAGTCTACTATGTTTAGATAAACTATTTGGGCCATAATGTATGAGTACATATATATTTAGTACTTTCATACCCTACATTAATTTTTGTACTCTCTCATGTGAAAGTTAAAAAAGAAAAGAAACTCCTTCTTGGGTTTTAGTCTTTAAAAATCTCCTTCAAAGGTTTAGTTCAGATGGTAATGAAGCTTGGAAATTTCAATGAATTTGTTCATGACACACTTTTAGCGTAGCATACAGGATGGATTTCTTGTTTTGGGTTTTTTTGGGCCTATTGGAATTCATTTTCTACTAACATGTGAGTTTTATTAATAGAAAACTCACTCAGATGGTTAAATTTTTCTTTTTCATGTCATGTAATGAAGATATGTTGGATTTGGTAAAATGCCTTTATAATATATCTATGTAAAAATTGGTGAGTTTTCAATTAGCATCATTTATTTGTTCATTTTTTTTTGAGTTTTTTAGGTTAACTCCACTTGTTTATTTTTTCTCTTGGGGTCCATTTTGAGATAATGCTGAAATTCTCATCTTGAGACAGTGATATGTTTAGGGCTTGACAAAATTTTAATGTGGGTATTTGAGAAATTTATTTTTGGGTGGTATTTCATGATGTCATGATTGAGTAAATCTTGGATTTGTAAAATTACATGCTAAAATGAATTTTATTCTTGTTGGTTCCAACTCTTTGTTGATATTTTGCTCAGAATATTTGTGTATTCTTACACTTGGGGTTTTCATCAATTTTATGGTAGAGTTACAAGTTTTCTAAGATAACAAAAATATATTGATAAAATGTTTTGGAATAAAGTTTTAAGTTCAAAATCTAAGGGTTTTTATCATAAAAATTAATAATTTGTTCTATTATACAAATTTCAATTTAGGTTTTGCAATCAAAATCGATAGATTTGATGACATCAAGAGATATCATTTTCCCATAAAATTTGTTCTTTGTGATGTATTTTTCTCATACAATAGTAAATTTCATTGTTAAATCCTTTTAGTTTTGGAAAATTAGATGTTTTTACAGTCAAAAATAAATTTTGGTTTGTTCAATTTATATGAAACTACATAATGGTTACTACAGTTTTGATGTGAGCAATTTTCAACATGATTGGTCAAATTGATTATGTAAAAACCATAGAATAATACTTTGTTTTCTATAGAGCATTTTTAGAGTCATTTTATTTTATAAGTCCCCATTCGATGAATCCAATTGTTTGATTTTGATTGTCAGAATTCAAATCAAACAATGACAGTGGAGCTGGGCATTCTTAGAAGACATATGGATTGATTGTTGAAGTCTACTATTTTGACTATTTTTTTCATTTGTTTAAAAAAGCCTTTTTTCTAAGCATGTAGATGAATATATATTAGATATCTTCAAATTTGATGGTATTTGGCATAATATATAAACTGATGTATGATTTGATTCCAATTGAGAAATTTCAATTTTAGATTAAGTAATGAAAACATGTATGGTCTAGTTATATTCATTTTAATCATGTCATTTTGAATTGATATTTTGAGACTAGTTTATTAGAGTCATTTAATTATGGCCCCCCCACCTAAATGTTTGTTCTATATTTTAAAAATAAATATTTAAAGTGGTTATTTAAGTTCATTATGAACTTAAAAATTTGCCTAAAACTTATAAACTTTATTTTATAAAGTTACTTGTCTAAATTTTAAATTATAAGTTTAAACAAAAGTTAGATGTTGATCCAACTAAATACTTGGCAAATGTTATAAAGGAAAAGCAACCTCATTATGAAGGAGGAACTATTATAGGTAAATGTGAGAACTCTCACTTTCATTTGTGTTTCTTTTTTGAGAACAAGTCTCTAAGATGATTAATGTTTGCAAAGGATCGATACTCACTCAATTTGACAACATAACCCTATCTCATTTATTTTAGGTATATATAGGTTTAATTTTAATTATTTTATAATTATTTAGTTAATATTTGGAAAATGTAATGTTTTTATGAATGTAGATTTGCATTCATATACACTAGAACCTTGCTATCGCCTGAATACTGATGAACACATCACACCTAGCGTGATAGAAGTTTGATGTTTACACATACTGGAATGTCTCTTTTCAAAACTTGTAATATGTGTATTTTATTTATTAATGAAATCATATATTATTTTGGGGTTTCTCAATAATATCTTATTATCTGATTTGTCTTAATGCCTCTTCTATTTATTATATCTTTAGTGTAATGTTTATTTATTTCTATTTAGTTAGTCATTTTTCTTTATTTATTCTCTTTTCTCTCTCTTCACTACCTTCTTCATCTCTTTTTGATGGCATCAACTTGATTTTTATTTTGGAGAAGCATTTATGACATTTGAAATTGAATCATCATTTTCAGATTTAAACTATACATATGTTTCTAAATATAGACTTATTTTGATTCACACTTTGTTGTCCATCTCTTATCTTAGATCTGTTTCATTATATTTTTTGTTTATCTGTGAATTTATTTGGAAAATATTAAAGTTAGAATACATGACATTACTTGAAATACATATTTATTGAATCAAGTTTATATTCTTCAAGAGCTTATCTAATTAATAGATTTTCTCTATCGGATAGAATAGATTATAGTTTTTTTTGTCTAAACTGATTCATAATTTGGTTGATTTCTAATTGCTATAATGAAATATGTTACATTTAATGACTTATTATTGATATTCAGTTTATCTTTTATATCATATAACCCAAGCACATCTTTAATATTTATGAGTTATACTTTAAGGATATTTGAATACAAGTTTATTCATAAAATTATTATTCGAGACCATCCTCTTTGTGAAAACACTGCATCCATATATTACTCACATAAAATAAAGAAATACCTTTTAATAAAGATATTATTTTACTAGAACTCGAACAAGTGTGTAACTCAATGCAACTTGACTTTTAAAAAAACCCATTATGTACTTTATACTAATTTTTCAGTCATAGGACTCCCACGATTAGACTGGTATGATTCCAATTTCACCTTCGTGATAGACAAAAGGGTTGATTTATTAGAATGATAATTTTTAGCATTAATAGAGAGACCTTGGAGGTCTATTGGTATCAAATTTAAGACCTAAAACTCTGCCAAAGTCTATAAAAGGGCCTAATTTTGGTGCACAATCAAGCTTATAGTGGAGAAGGGTCTATTTTCAAAAGGGTGGAACAACGAATATGGCGGTGAAAATTTATTCAAGAGGGAAAATGAAGAAATATCAAAGGAAAGATCAAGGTATGGATAATTTTTAATAGGTCATGTTTTCATGAGAATGATTACATACGACAGGTTTGAATCTCTCTTAAAGTATGCAACCTTGAATCACATCAAGACTGTCAACAAGGTGTTGATATGATTTCAAATTTAGTAAGATTTCTAACTAGGTTGAGAGTTACATGGAATGGTGTGAATATTTATATAAAAATATGAGGTTCAAATTACAAGGTCACAATCATTCACTCATGAAATCACTTACAAAAATGAAAACATAGGCCCATCTCTAAGTTTGTGAAGAAGATGAAAGCACAATAGTATATGATAGAGTCTCATGATCAATGAAGGATTCATGAAAACAATGAAGATATTAATAAGGTCAGGTTATGGACATTAAATGTCCAAGTAATATATATATATATATATATATATATATATATATATATATATATATATATATATATATAAGGTTATATTTTAAATGCCCACACACAGTCCTAAGCTTGAGGGCTAGTTTGGAGAAATTGAAGGGTTGAAGATGCTAGAGAAGTGATATAACCTCCAAATTTGGTACATAGGGTCATTATGAACTAGGTTAGGTTTTCATGACACATATTTGGCCCAAATAACAAGGTAATCATCCAATGTTTTGTTATAAACTTGAGTCATTCTATAAGTCATTCACATAGACAATCTATTGTTAGTTTTGAGAAATTTATGATTTTGGAGCATCTATAGGAGGAGTTAGGTTATCATTTTTTGTATGTATGATCATGGAGAATAGATAAATATTTATATTCCATACTTAAGGCCTAATTATAAGTGGAAGTATATAATATTTTTTTACAAACCTCCTACAGTCATAAACAATCATTCACTTAGGCAACCCACTAGTTAGTTTTGAGAAAAATGAGTTTTAAGGCCTCTATAGGCATAGTCCAACTATGAAACTTGGTAGAGGTGGTGATTATGAGTGGTTATAAGTGTCTATGATATTGGTTAGGTAAAATTAATAGTGGAAGCATCCAATATTTTTTCATAGTCCTATGCTTTTTTATTGACAGTCACCATTGAAGTTTAGAGGGTTTTTGAAGAGTTACAAGTATGAAAGAAGATTTTAACTTTATGAGAGAGTTTGTTAGGAATTTGAATGTATTTATAAGTGTATTCATACACCTAATTAAAGTGATAATATGTTGATCATGACAATTGATTATAGAGTTGTCATTGATGTCCAAAGTGTATGATATCATGATGAATTAATGACAAAGAGGTCATTTTTATGGATTGGAGGATGTATGGCATGAGTTCAGAGTATTGAGGACTAAGAGGATGTTGTGAGGGGTTCATAGATCCTTTGGTGAGATTATTAAGATTAAATTTATCCTTTATAAATAGTAAAATGCACATTCATAGCTTATAAGAACTAGACCATCACTACATGTCATCAAAGTATGAATGAACTAGTTAGTTTGTGCATTTATTATGTATAACTAAAAAGTCAAATGTGGTTAAAGGGTGACTTAGAGATTACATTAAATGTGCCAAAAACATGCCCTCCAAATTTGGTGTCTTGACAAGTTGTCCATCTCAAGTTATAAGCTTCCCAAGTTGGTATGCTGATTAGATACGTGCCAAATATTATCAAATTTATGTCTCAAGAAATAGTTGTTGGTTTTCAAATATATGATTGTTGGAGTTCAAACTGAGTATGCTTGCCAAAGAGACTAGTCACCAAATAATTATTCATAGAAACCAATATATTTAGAATTTTGTTATGGTGTAAAAAGGAAGTTTATTATAGAAAGTTATAGGAACAACCTAAAGGTGGTGAATTATCATAAATGTCTATATAAATGCATTTATAAGCCAAATTCAAAGGTGTTGAATGTGGTAAAATCCAAAGAGACCAGTGAACAAAGAAATGCATGTAAAGAGAGACCAGTGAACAAAGAAATGCATGTAAAGACCAAGATATTTAGAATTTTGGAATGGTATAACAACCAAAGATGAAGTAGACTACTTTATGAACTACATAAAAGTTTAATTTCTCCATGAAATTCCATAAAAGTTAGTTTATTGATTGTCTAGGTTGACCATTACAAACTATGATAAAACTTAGTAAACCCAGTTTGAGTAGAATTATTTTATAAATCATTTGGATTGTTTAGATTACTATTTAAAGAATTGGGGGATGTTTTTAAATAATTTAAGATTCATTCCATGCATTAAATGAGATTATAAAACATGTTTTTGTGTAATAAAAATATTAGATAACATGACTGTACCTAATTACCAAAAGAGCCTTTTGAATAGTTTTGAGATTTTGAGCTCATAAACCCATGAAATGAAATGGAATAACTTGGACACCACTTGGATCATGTAGGAAACTATCTTAATCTCAAGTTTGACATATTTTTTAGAATAAATTATCATGTGTGGGTGCCTAAGGGGCCCAAAATGGCCTAAACATTCCCATTTTTTAGGTCTTTAAAGAAAAAATGGTATAAATGCATGGAAGAAACCTAATGGGACCCAAATCACCATTATATGGCACTATGATCCATTCATATGGGTTTATAGGTTGATTTTATATGTTGAAAGGTCAAAAACCCAAATTTTCTAATAATTTATGAATGATTACAGGTTTAATAGATATTTCCACCATTGTTGCAGGTCTTGAAGGTGGAATAAATCTTCATTTTATTCCTCATAATAATGATATGGATGCCTGGAAGCTTATACAGGTCCAAAAGTGGATCTCATGGTGATAAATATCCTTGAAAGTAGGTTTTATCACTACTAGTTGAAGATGGATTGAGATTGAAGACCTCCATTAATGGAGTCCAAAGGATTCACAGGTTCTATAGTGACTTTTATAGGTTGGAGAAATAAATATGAGTTAGGAACAAATAAGAAATCAAAAAAGGCTAGCCTTCAAATTTAATGCAAGCATCAAATGTCAGAATGACTAATTATATTGACAAGTTTCCAACACAAAGCCAAGTGGAGATGGGGCATAAAAATCAAGTGGAGGAGTTTTGGGGTCTTGAAGAGAAAGATGGAATATTTAAGGAATGTTATAGATGTTTGGAGACTTTTCTTATGTTACCGGAGCATGATGTCATAATACTCAAAGAAATTTTGTCCTCGCTCACCTTTTTAGGCCAATGGGAGAACTTGAAGACCTTTTTAACTTTTAAGGGTTAACTTGTTAAGTGAAGATTAGTGCCTAAGTGATTTGAAAGTTATTGAGACTCATCTACCTCTTCCTCTTATTTGTTGGAGATTTATGGAGGGTGGTTGAGTCACATTTATTGATTTTTGAGAGCTTTCTTCTCCTTTCCCTTCCCTTTTCTCCTATATATCAATTTTCTTTTCCATTGTAAAGGGAAAATTTCATTTTACAAGGTCAAACCCTATCAAAATTTATAATAAAAACCTTTTGAATCAATAAGATAATGTATTTTGCCTATCTCTTTGCCTACGTCTTGTGTTCGAGTTAGCTTGTGCATGATTACTTTGTGGAAGCGTGTTTTTCCTTGGTGATTGTGCTTATTTCTTGCCTTTTTGTAGATATTTCAAGGTTTTTGTAGGTCTGAACTTGTGCTCTTTCGATCACTAATGATGGTATAGTGTGATTCTAGATACTCCATATTTCATCTCTTGTCTAGTGAGCCTAGTTTGGAAATATTGATGCAAAATGACTAGTTTGAAAGATTGTGTGCGTGAGGGTTATCTTTGAATGACCTTAGTGTTAGTTTCATGTAATTTGGAGTGTCTTTTAGTTTGGTGCATCACCTTGTTTTGTGTTTTTAGTCATCTTCTACAACCCTTCTATCCCTTTTCCAAGCAGAATTAGTACTTTAGGTGAGCTACCAATAAGAACCAACCTTCTTTGGAGGTTCAAACCCATCACAAGATACCCAAAACCTAGGGTTAATCCTATTTTATAGTCAATAGTGAGAGAGCTTAAAGACCCCTCTCACAAGGGTGTAATTTTATGCTACAAAAATATCCTTATTATATCATTGGTATACCCGTTTAGAATCATAATTACAATCATTTATCTATATTGAGACCTAGTGAAAGCCATACTCCATATCTTAGACGTAGGCTTTGGAACCATATCCTCTTAACATTTGAGTATGGATTAACCTCTACTAGGTTTAACATTTTTTTATTACTGTTAAAGTGAGGTTTTAAATAGGGAACTTAACCTTTACAAGGAGCAAGTAGCTTTTGGCCAAATGAGTTAGATATAACATTATAACTTGTCCAAAACATAAAAAAACATGCCAAAACAAGAGAAACAATAAAAAAGGTAGAAAAAAAATGAAAAAAAGAAGAAGAATGGGGCATAGGTCACTTAGCCTTGCCACCCTTAAACACTTCTTCCCAATTGATCATCATCCTCTTAGTATCTTTTTACATTTCAAGAAGGTCTTGAGTTTGAAGATTGATTTCCTTTTCCTCCACCTCTCACTTAGTATTATTTGTAAAATTTCTTGGACCATCCTCCTATTTTATCTTAACAAGAAATTTGAGGCCATCTATAATAATCATATAATTTTGCATTACCACTTTACTATATTCCATAAGAATACCCGTATTTTCCTTAATAGTTTTAATTTCCTTCTCCAGCCCAGTAATTCTATCTTTTACTATTTTCATCTAGGTGTTCATATCTTATATTTACACTTTAGAAAATAGAGTTCAACCTTCAAGATTGAAGATTTTAAAGGAGTCTTTCAACTTTATTTGGTCCTTCATAAACCTAGGTAAAAACACCTTATGCAAACTTATATCCTCATATATCTCTTCTAATTATTTGAGGCAATTGCCAATCTTGCCATTACCATTATGGTTAGCTTCAATGATGGAATTTATAATCTCTTCCTTCCTACCTTTCTTGAGAATATTTAGACCTTCCATGACTTCCTAGATCCTTTCATTAGAGTCTATATTCAAATTTTAAGGCACCTATGTTTTCATTATTTCTCTATTTTGATCCTTATGCTAGTCCTCCTGCATGTTAACCTCCTTATTCACCTATTTATCATTAGAAGAGTTCCTAGAGATCATGTTATATCCATATTGATTCTTTATACTCAATAATTATAAGGGATGAACATGGCCTCTATTGGATTTAATAATATACTTATAAATAGAAAAAATTAACACATAGTGAAGGTAAAATTTGTTTTTACCTTTCTACTAGGTCTATGGTTATTCTAGGTACTTACTCACTATTCTGAGTATACACATGATATATTGCTATGACCTTTTTTTACCATATTTTAGTGAGATAAAGAGGATTATTTTAGGTCATCCTAGCCCTAAATAAATTTTGGTGAACCTGATGTGAATCATATCCCAAAACTAATTGAATTATCTTCATATTTTCAATTTTTTTTATCATTATATATTTAACATCATTTTACCATGTTGTATCCCCTTAGGGTATTTTTGTCAATCCTCAATCCATTTAGATTATGTTTCAATCAACATACCTCCCTCTCAAGTTTTTTTTTTGAATAGGGGCCCATTTTAGCTTGAAAAGAACTAGTTATGATGAGGAAATCATTTATTAGTACTCATCAATACTTAATAGGATAGGATTTCCCAAAGTCCTTATCTCCAAGTTTCTTGTCAAGAATATGTTCATTCTAATATTAATGAAATTACCATTTTCCTATTTATCAAAGTTTTCATCACTATTTTTTTAGTCTAACCTATTTATGGCTTTCAAAAGTTTCTTAAGTATATAGGTCCTCTGAAGTTGTGCCAAGTACATTTGCATTTGGATTTTTTTTTTGGCACTTTCCTCTGGCACTTTCCTTCAACATTTTGTTTGATACATAAGTTCCTAAAAAAATTTATTCATAATAACTTTTGTCCATCAATTAATCTCCACTAACTTAGATCTCTTAGGCCTTCATTACCTTTTACCTCTACAAGTCTATTTACATTGGTGGATTTTACACTTTGATCTTCTAAAAATTGATGCCATGTAATGATAACTTGCTAACCCATGACCATTCAAACACATAGAAACATTTAAAAGAATCCCAGGGTAAGAAAAGCACTAGGATGATGACATGTGTCATAATACTACTCACATAGAGACTAAAAGGATCAAATTTTCAATATACAAAAGTTTCAGGCAAGCGAAGTAGTTACATCCATCCAAGTGTCACAGTCTCACAAGCCCACTACCATCAAAATAGTCCAAGAATTTTTAAATATTCTACATGAATGGAGAGCTAGGATAATGACTCATGTCATCATACCACTTAGCTAGAGCTTGAAAAAATATGAAATATGGTATGATACTACTATGAAAAGAGAGATCATGGGATTTTTCCAAGTGTTATATTCCCATAGGCTTGAAATAGTAAAATTCAAAGAGCAAGACAAAAAGAGACTGATAGGTAGTGGGATAGAAAAATTTCATGTGTCCCTAAAATGACATGATGGATAGGTAAAAAAGAGGCAATAATTATGGAATATGTAAGAGGATGACAAGTGTCAAGGGGTAATTATATAACACCTAGTGAAAAAGAGGGAAAACCCACCTGGTAATGGGGTTTATAAAAGGTAAGAATTCACTAACCAAATTTAAAATATGAAAATAGAAAAAAGTGAAGGAGGAAAAATGCCATTAATGCCATTAATACACATTAATTATCCAACTAAAGGCATTTAATTTAGTAGAGTTGCTGAATCCAAAAGGTGATATATGCAATCAACCAAGTCAATTATAATTACATTACCATCAAGTTAACAATTAAAAACAAAAATTCAAGCTCTATCTTGACTAAACAAAACTTCATAGTTCTAATGAACTAGAGCTTAACTACATAAAGCTTTATGAATTCCACCTCCTCCCTCTCCATATTCCATTGTAGGGTCTGAATAATACACTGATACAAAGTTTAACAAGGTTGCTCTTAATTACAACTTCAAACACTTCTTAGCCATATGGGATGAGGTTGAGGCATTAGAGCCCTGTGGACCTAATGAGAAAATCTTAGCCTTAATGTGAAGATATAGATAGGACCTAGTGGTAATTAAATCAATGGGCCTACATGACATAGTGGAAAAACTAGAGGTAATGCCCTGTATTGACCTGGTCTATGATTTATTTATAAATGGCCAATTTTATGGTAAAATTATACATTTACATCAACACAACACACCCATGGTCTATGTTAGTGGGCATCCCTTTGAGAATTAATATGGCTCCCTGGCCCCAAAGCACCATATAACTAATCCCTAGTGAACTAATGTATGTCTATGAATAATGTAACTAATAATTTATAAGAATGGGCAAGCAACCCAACCACCTTCATAGTCAAGGGGCTCATTTTTGCTATTCTAATTGTAATTTTCAAGTAAGGATTTAATGAAATACCATTGCCTTGTTAAACAAAATTTATGGTTTCCCAAATAGAACCTATGTCAATTAGGTTTAAATTCCCCTACTAGACACCATCCTCACCTCCACCAAGATCATTGATATAGGAGAAATCATTAGTGCTAATTTGATCCACCAAGTTAGTAGCTTAGAAGACTAGCTGGATGAAAACTTCTATATGATGTATAATCAAGTGGATGCTATAACTAAGACAGTCCACTCATATTTTGAGGAACCTTGGGAACCATCCTATGAGTATCCCAAAAACCAAATTTGTGATGAATTTAATATTCTTCCCATCCCAAAATTTAGGAATAATATGACTAGGGTGACTAAGTCTTTATATCCTATGCTATACCAAGCCATTTATGGTAAGGATATGCCTAGATTATTTGACCATATCAAAATAACTATTGAAAATATTGACAACTTTTGGTTTTATCTAGGTTACATAATTATCATAATAGATGAAACCAAGTACCTTACCTTGTATCTTCCTCAGTTGATGCTAGATAAGGTGGAAGAATAGGAAGTTATAACTTGATAGGCATATTCTATAGATGTTACACTAAGAAATGTTAGATAGAGAGTGGTTCACCTAATTCCCATTAGCATTAGACAAATTAGTATGCTAGATGGGAACATTTTCAAATAGTGGGGAGGAACATGAAATCCTATGACTTCAAGTGGGCACCCTATAGGTAGTGGGATTCAAGTGAAAGAGTTAGGAACCACCTAAACAAAATTAGATCTAGGGTAAAGATTGACTATGGCCATGTGTCATATCCACATGACGAGGTATTCATGGATGCTCTAAATGAAAAAGAGGTTCATATAAGGATGAAAAAAATGTCCATAGTGGTGGCTAGACATATTTAATATAATATAAATACCACCAAGGAGGATGCTCAGAGAATTGAGAAAGAGTAATAAATTTCAAAGCCCTATTTGGGACCCCTCTCATAGGCTAAAATTAAAGGACATGAGTAGGCTAGTCCATCTGGGTAGGAATATATGATGATAAAATAAGAGATTATCTAGATTCTCCTCAAAATACCACCCTAATGATCACCATTACACCAACCATGGTGGTGTCCAATCATCCTTGCTTGACTTCCACTATATTGAGTACTAAAAGTGTAGCTCAGTTTGGTAGACCATTCTCCATGTTACCATTTCCTCTACTCACTATGTCACATCAAGTAAGTATCTCATATTTCCTCCCCACTATTTTTGGTTTTGGTCCCATCAATATCCCTAGTCCAAACCCTTGCACCACCTCTTCCATTAATTTATCCATCCCATAGACCAATTGCCACTCCCATAGGTTTTCCTTCAACAACCATTATTTCCCTCACCTCATCACCACCAATTACCCCTTTGGATTCACTTATTACTATTTCACCCCTTTCAACACTAACTTAAACTCCCATTGGACCCCTTATTATGTACAAGAGGAAGCATAAGGGCCATTCAATTTATCCTCAACGCACACCAACAAAGGAAACTCAAGATGAAAAATTAGGGGAGGAAATGAATAAGGAGAAAGGTTCTAAAGAATCAAAACCCTTGTAAGTATTGAATAGTGATGAATAACGGTCTACTAAAGAGGAATGGGAAGATCAAATAGAAACATCATTGTCTAAGACTATTAGTGAGACCACTGAAAGTGATCCTAGAGATGAATGGTTGTTAGAAAAAGAAGATCAGTTTAGAGACATTGAGGTTTTAAAGAGTAGTTTAGTCTCAACTAAAATACTACAAAATCTAGATGAAGATAAAGGAGATGAAGAAGAGTCTAAACCTTTGACTTTAATACAATAGAAATAAATGAACATATATACAACACTAACACCACCTAGCATAATAGTTTTATTTATAAAAGCATCCCCCTAGTTAATAATACATAAGGGGTAAGTACTCATGTTCCTTTTTACCCATATAGTATTGCAGCTAATATTGTTCTAACTAGTACTTTGTTAGTTTTTTCCCATATCATAGACTCCAAGACTACCTAAGCAACTACAATGCCAATTTTACAAACCCTAATCCTATTCCCTATAGCCAAGATTATGGCACCCCATAGCCCACCTTCCATAGGATCTACTGGGATTTATTATACATTGATAACAAATTATTTAATTTTTTTTGTTAGTACAACTTCCACTTATTCATTCTTTACTTCCCCAAGTCCTCATCCCTATAGGTCCAATAAATAGGTGCTCTTTGATAATTTAGTCTCCCCCACCATTTTTTATTCTTAATTACTCCTCCCTAACCATCCACCCAATTGGACATACCAATTGGTTAAGAAGCCCAAGCAAAATCTACCATTATTACATCAACAAAAGGTTTAGAGAAAGGGAAGCTAATAATTGACACAGTGGCCCCTAGGAAGGTCATTGGATAGAGGAGAGTTATTACCCCTTTACCCCAACTAGGAATATCCTCTCCTAATTTCATGATTACCCATAGGTAGTCTCCATATTCTACCCTTACAACACACATTGATCCCTCACCACAACTGGTCACCTTGAATGTCCCATAATGGATCCAAAAAATGCAACAATCAAAATAAGTTAGACATGACTTGGTCATTATTAAGAAACATATAGTAAGGTTTCATTTTGATAAAGAAACTAAGATTATGATGAAGATCAAAAGGAACACCATAATGGTTGAAGGACAGTGGGTGGAACTAGAATAAAGAGATTTGCTCTCTTTGACTAAGAGAAGAAGAACTCTCCTCTCTAAATTGGGTGGTCATAGAGAAGACCCATACACCTTTTTGGAATATGTAGAGGGAGTAATAAAGGAAATATTAAGAGGAAATTATTAGTATATGGAGGCCGTACAAGAAATAAGTACCATACAACCTCTGAAAGACCTCATAAATAATGTAGAAGGAACAACTCAAAAACTATATGATACCCTCTAATTGATAAGAGATGAGAAGAGAGAGTCACAACCCAAATGGGGATATGTATACCCCCTTATATAAGATATGAATATTATGGAGTCTAGACTCTATTTTCTAATATGAGTATCCATAGACAAGGATTATAGTCACTTGAATCTAATAACTACTCTAGATGCAACATGGGCCCAAAAATATGTAGCAAATAAAAGAGATGGCTTAATAGAATGACATCAAGAGATGCAAAATATAGTGTAACAAGTTATCAGCCTTGAAGGATAGGCCATTAAAATTTTGGGGGAAATGAGAATTAATGGTTTAATTAACCAAATTGGGGAATTGATCCATAGAGCCATCTTTGTAGACCTCATCTAGATAGTAATAAATAGTTTTAAAGTAGAATTCAAGGGCACAATATATAAGACCCATGATGAATTTAAATAATTGATAAATTTTTCTAGAATCAAGGTCATTAACATAGAGACTCTCTATGTGGAGATTGGGGCTACATTGAAATCACATAGAAAATTGATGGATAAACTCCCCCATTTATTCAAAAGACCCCTATTAGACTTCAAGATAATTGAGATAGATTTTTAGGTGATACATGCCATCTACTCATAAATTTAGGCAAACAAGCAAGCTTCCCCAACTACTTTAGTTTCAACCACTTCTCAAATGGTAGGGTCAACCACATCTGCAACTCTAGTTACAACTGCAATGACTACTAAGACACAAGTGTCAATAATGGAAACCATATCCTCATAGGTAATTTCATTTGTAATTGCACTAATTGTTTGCAATAGATTTTCATTATAATTTTTTTATCTCTTATGGATAGTTGGCTAAATCATAGCTATGTGTGTTATACATGACTCTTCATGAGTTATCCTAAGAGAGGTAAAAACTTGGAACATGGTTTGAGATGAGGCATGCCCATCCAAAACCTGCATATACTTATATCTCCCACATTCCAAAGGGAGGAGAAATTTTGATATTTAATTTAGATAAATACCTTATGGTTGTTTTGAAAAATCTATGTTACATGACTCACTCTCTCTCTTTCATGTCTGTGTCATAGTGTCTATGAATTTTAATCTAATAAATAACTTAATATTTCTTGATATATCCAATAAAAGTTTCAAGTATATTGTATTTGATTAATAAGGTTTTATAAATTTAAATTTATAGAAATAATTTTAGGTTGATTAATCTTGTTTTATTATAGCAAGATAACTAAGTTAATCTTTAAAATTTGTGTGGAAATGCCATTTGATGCAAATTCCTAGACTGAGCTATAGCTAGTCAATGGTGTTGTTCAGTATTATCTATGATATTATGTTAATAAATGATATAACAATCTTGATAAAAAGTAACCTTTAGTTAATAACTTTGAGTTAATTTCATCGAATCCCTCAGACCTCTTCACTATGTTTGTTAGTTCTGTGTGCTAGAGTAGTAGTCTACAAGCATTAATTCCTTGCCATTTATCCTTGTTCTAGAGCTGGTTAGAAACAATTCATGTTCCTTGTTTCCAAACCTTATTTTATACCTTAATCTATCCTCCCTTTTTTTGTTTATTTATGTAAGATGATAAATTCAAGTAAGGGATTTGGATATGCAAATTATATCAAAATCACTCAAAACATCAATCTACCATTAAAATCTAGAGCCATTTAGGAATAAAATACCATGACAAATAAAACATTCATACTTGTATTATATCCTTAAAGTTAAGTGCTCTAAATCAAGATAAAAATATTAAGTGACTATAGATTATGGATTACTTACCAAAGACTCAAATTTATAGTATGATGCTTGCTTGATTAAGATGAATAGACTCAGTGATAATATAAATACTTAGAGAGCTTATGAGAATTTTGATTCATTTTGAATTGAATTTTTATGGATTTATAGATTGGTTTGACCATGGAGGAGTGGTTTGTTTAAATAGATGAGAGAGGGAGGATTAAAAAGGAATGACAAATTCCTTGGAAGCCTCTAGAATATAGGCTTCTAAAGAAGAAGGGCTAAGTTATAGAGGATTCTAGAATTAGATAATTTTAGAATCCATTTAAGGGCTAATCAATATTAGTGTGAGATTAGGATAGGTGATTACATAAGTTATTATGGATAAGGTATGTAGGAGAGCCTAGGAATAGGCTAGGGTAGGTGGGTAGGTGGGCCATGGGAATTTTAAATTCCCAAATAATGGATAAGTGGGATTAGTTAGTGGATAAGACATGATTATAAGAATTAATAGATTGGTGGGAATAATATAAGGTTAGTAGATGAAGAATAATGAGGGGGGAGGTTTGAAAAAATTACAAGAAGTGATGATATTAGGGAAAAATTAGAAGAGATAAATGAAATTAGATGGGTTGGGTAAAATTAGTGTTGAATAATAATAATATTAGTGATGATAAATGAATAGAGAAAATTTAGATGTATACAATTTGAATTTTTCCCATCTTAAGATAAATCCATCTTCATCACCATTTCATTCAACCCAAGTGCATTTAAGATCCATATCCACATCTGAACCATCCAAGTTGATAGTTACTTCACTCACTAAAATTCCACCACTAGTCATTGCAAGACCCAATACCTACAACTCATGACCTAGAGTGAAGTAAATCTTCATTAAGATACCAAAATGTTAGAGGTTATCTTGTATGTATTTTTTTGTGTGTGTATAAAACTCATAATAACATAATTTGGTGCTATAAAGAGGACCCATTTCATCATATACACAAAAATATCATTCAAGTTGCACTAAATATATCCAAAATATTAATCGAGTCCACGTCTAGTAATAACCTGGTATATCCACCACTAAAGACCCATATAAGGTTAGGTTAGACAAGGTTATTCTAAGAAGATATTGAGCTCAATCATATTCTCCAAATAAGCAACCCCTCCTACATTCAATGGCTAGCCGTGGTTAATTGGTTATACCTTTAACATTTTACGAGATGTCCATGTTCTACCTATAAATCCCAAAAAATACCTCCTTATCTTTTCCTCCTTAGGAGGTAAGACCACTAAAGAGCATGTGAAAGCCCTTAGGACTTCTATAGGAATATTAAATGTAGTCCATGAGGATGTAGCTTGTAAGCTTTTTCATTTCATGATACAAGATGATACCTATGATTGGTTTCTTGATATCACCAAGGGCTCAATCAAATCTTGGAATAAGTGCTAGACCCCTTTTTAAGGATAGTTCAACCAAGTCACTAGTCCCAGTATTGTGTACCAACTCTTTTCTAGCATGAAAAGAGAGCCTAATGAACCCATTAGGACATTTAATTCAAGGTTTCATAAAATTTATATCCATATAGATAATTCATATAATCCAGATACTATATTGGCTCTTGAGATGTATAAGAATGCTCTATATCCCATCACTACAATTTTTGTGTGTAGGTTAGCTGGTGTTATTGATTTAACATAAGATTATGTTGAGGCCATAGAAATCAATAGAAAAATTAACCCCTAGTATCAAGGATTAATAGGGCCAAATTTTTATCAAGCATACCCAAAATTAAATGCAATCCCAAATTCCAACCAAAATACTATAGCTCATAGTCAGACTTAGACCCATATGTAGTTGCCTTTATCTCATGTTGCACCTAACTCGAGTTTAAATTTATTAAATAACCCTATCCAAGGAGATAATATCCTTAGAGGTTAGGATTTAGTTATATTCAATACTTCCACTACCCAAGTCACTATTGATGATTTGATTAAGGTACATATATAATCTATCTAAAGGATGGTACAAAAGTTAAGTAATGAATTCTTGACTATACAAAAAGTATGGGAAATGCTGGTGACTGGAACACCAATCAGAGCTTTGGTTACCAAATTTATAATTAAACCTTTAATATACTATATAATATTACTAAATAACTATCCAATAAGATGTTATAAATAAACATCTTGGAGGCTGCATTGTCTAACTAGTGTAGGGTTAATAGCATAACCAAACATGGGGATCTAGATTGCATAAAATTTTATACAACCTTTGAAATATTTCAAAGAGAAATTGATATACAAGAGGTACATTCAAATATATTTGATACTTTAATTATAATAACTCTTACCACTCCAACACTTCTATGGCTTTGATACATATGATTTTCCATTTCCAGTGGGAGATGACAATGAACTAGAAGATGTTGTAGATGAAGTCCATGCATTCAAATAGTTTTAAATAAATAATTAACATCTAAGATTAAATAAACTTTCACTACATCCACACTTCCAAATAACAATGCTACCACTCCTCCAGATACATGAAGTACCAATAATCCACCTCCCCCAAAGGATAAGAATCCAGTACAACCCAAAAAGTCACATAGTAGAGGAGGGTACAATATTATGGAGGATATGAAGAAGATAAAAGATAATATCATCCTTATTATTGTGGGTTTTATGCACACCATAGTGTAACAAGGTAGCCTCTAACATTTTAGGATCTTAATAGAGGTAAACTACACTCCAGAGCATAAGCTACAAGTATGCAATATTTGTAATCTTGGTAGTAGGGTATTATTTTAGCCATTTTGTACAAGGGAATTGTTTTGATATTTTTTTGGGACTAGTCTTTACAAAACAACCACAATAAAATCCCAAAGACCTAATTTTTATCAAACAAAATGTTTGAAACATAAATTCCAAAGCATGTACATTTTTGTCTGATAAAATGTCTGAGACACAAAGCATATGGTATATTTTTGTTAGACAAAATGTCTGAGACATGAATTTCAAAGGAATTGGTCTAGGGCAAAAGGCCTAAAATAATTATTCCAAGATAAAAGTCTCAAAGGATAGGCTCATAGGGCAAAGTGACCATGATAAAAAGTCTGAAGGGTCTACTTAGTCAAATAAAATGTTTGAAACAAATATGTTGAAGACCCAATTCTTTCAAACAAAATGTTTGAAATAATTATGCTGAGGCAAAAAATCCCATAACAAAAAGTCTGATAGAATAAGTCTAAAGAAAATAAGTTTAAAAAAAATAAGTCTAAAATGATAAATTGCATAAGTCCTGAAAGAGATACTAGATAAAATAATTGAAAGAATAAGTTTGAAACAATTATAAAGATAGTCTATGAAAAAACAACACCAATGCCATCTTTCCAAAGTATAAAATGCTGATAGTAAGTATTTTCCTAGATTTTTTCAAAAAACACATAGAAGAGGGTTCCAAAGTCAAGACTATAATCCAAAAAAAGGTGGGTCCCTATTTCCTATGGAAAGAAGGGGGATGTTGGGTAAAAAAAATGGTGAATTACAGGGGGAATACTCTTGAGTATTAAAGAACCCAGAAATCTAGTTTGAAATCTTAAATCAATCATGAGGTGTGTGAAAAAAGAATACTTAAATAAAAAACATGGAAGAGACTCCTAAGTTCCTTCACAAAACATACTTACCTTGCAATTTATTGGATTTGTGTGTGTCAAAATGTGTAATTAATTTATCCCTTGCTGTGGTGGGTTTTTCAAAGGCTTGATGAAACTGTAGGTTTCATTCCAGTGTCTATTAAAGCTAAAAAACAAGGGAAGATCATGCATTTCTATGTTATTATCTAGGTGTCCATAGCCTTGACAAAGATATCTCAATCTCCTCTTCTCATTCCATTATTTTTTGATCATGATGCATGGTACATTGACCTTATTTCATCATGTGAGCCTTTTGATTTTATTTAGATTTTTTTTGCTCTTTTAAACTCATTGGTTCTTTCTTCTTTTGTTTTTTTTATATTATTTTGAATGGAAAAGAGAAGAGATGAAACCCTAATGAGATGGTATAATTATAAAACAAATCATTATTAGAAAATCCCTGTCAGCCAAATCTATACCCAAAATTGTCATTTCGAACAAGTATTTAATGTGATAAGTGCATTTGACCCAATAAAACAAGAAAAATTTCTAAATTTATATGAAGTACTCTTAGAGAAACTTCTACATGCTTGGTAAAAGTATTTAATTATGACACCATTCAGAGTAATCCATGATTACCTACCTTCATCTTGTAGACTCAAGACATAAAAATACACCTAATTTTGTGAACTAGTCCCAAATTGCCTATTCTCTTTTTACTCTCCCCCTTTTTACAAGTCCTAAGCTCAGTTGGTTTGGATTTAAAATTGGTTATAGTCAGATCAAGTGCAATTTTGATTGTCAGAGAGAGAAAACAATAACTATTCTAAGAAAGTGAGAAAGCTAAACTAAAAAATAAAAATAATGAAAGTAGGAAAGATCAATATAGAAAGTAGGAAACTAATCTATGAAAGTAATAAACTATCTTAAGAAAGCACTAAAATTTAGTCTAGAAAATAAAATATTGAAAGTAATAAATATTAATCTAGAAGTAGGAAGTTAATCTAAGAAAGTAGGAAATCTAATCTAATCCTATAGCTACATTCATCTGCTTCATCAGTCTAGGGTTCCTTTAGATGGTACAACCATGAAGTAATGCTTCAAAAATTTCCCATTAACTAGATAGGTAAGTTCATTGCCTTGCAAGTCCTTTAGATGAAATGCATTATTTCCTATGATCTTTGAAATTTGATATGGTCCAATCCATAATGGGGTAAACTTGTCATGTTATCCTTTATTCTCATGGAATTTATCCCAAAGTAGTACTAGATCTAAAATCTTGAATGCTTTGACTTTTGCTCTTTTATCAAACCACCTCTTGACCACATCTTGGTGTTTTTTAAATGTCTGTAAGGCCTCATTCCTTAAATATTCTATTTTTATTATGTCAAATAGTCTTGATTCTACTTTATTATTTGATTCCATATAGTCCTACATAAAATAATAAGTATGTAGTTTCAACATGATAGGGAATACTGGCCTGCATCCATACACTATCAGATAAGGTGAAGCTTTAAGGGTTTACTTGTGTCTAGTCTGATCTGTGCAAAGAGCATACTTTAATAAATTATTCTAGTCCTTAGGCTTGTCCCTAGCTTATTTCTTAATTGCATCATTAGATTCTTATTCATTGATTTTGACAGTCTATTTTCTTGAGGATAACAGTTAGATGTTGACTTGATAATAATCTAGTTATCGTGTTCCCACTCAATAAATTCTACTGATATAAAATCCATTCCATTATCATAAACCAAAGAAATGGGTGTGCCAAATATATTTATTATGTGTTCCTCTTAGAAATGAATCACATCTTATGCTCTATAGTTCTTTGTGGCTATGACTTCAGCCCATATGGTGTAATAATCTATGGTGGTAAGCATGAATTTATGGCCTATTGAGGAATTTGGGTTGATGACACCAATGAAGTATAAACCCCACTAGGAAAATGACCTTCCTTCAATAACTAGATGTAATGGCATTATTGCATGTACTTCTCTCTTAGATAGAGCTTGGCATCTATGTCATGTTCTAACATGAGTATGATCATCTTTGAAAATATTGGCCAATAGTAGCCCATTTTTAAGATCTTATGGGGTATGGTATTTCTAGAAGGATGACCACTACCTATCTTTTGATGTAAGTTATCTAAGATTTATTTATCTTCATATATGGATAGACACTTGAGATAAATAAATTCATAATTTTTTTTGTAAAGGACTCCCTTCTTGATCATGTAGTGAGTAGCTTTGAGCCTCAAAGTTCTCCTTCTCTCTTTATTGAGCTTAGGGGAACAAGTTTCTATAAGTAAATATTGTATCATATTAGTATACCATTCTCCTTTAGATACTTGAGCTTCACATACCTCTTCAATGGTGATACATGGATCTGGCTCAATCATAAGTTGAATAATGCATTGACCTCAAATGATCTTTACTAGCTCGATCTCTATGTTGAATTCTTTCAGTTTGGCATCTATTTGCCTCAACATTCTCCGATCTCATTTTGAGATAGGGTGAGCTTGACCAAAAGATCAGGTACAATAGTGATGATTTTATTCCTTAAGATGTAATTCCAAAACCTCTTTACTACCTTGATATGGGCAAAAATTTATTTATCGATCATAGAATATCTAAGCTCTACATCCTTCAAATTTGTGCTCATAAACACAATTAGATGCTCATTCTCTTCCTTATTCTGCATGATGATAGTAACAATCATATGCTCTAAAGTGAATAAAAACAAGTAAAAATATTTCATAAAATCTAGTTTGATTAATATTAGAGCCTATAATATTGCATTTTTAATGTCCTAAAAGGACTTTTGAGCTTTGGCTATCCATTCTATTTTGGCATCCTACTTAAGCATGGAATTTAGAAGTCTAATGATTTTTGTAAATCCTAAGATGAACTTCCTTACAAAGTTGATCTTTCCAAAGAATGATTTGATATCCTTCTTGCTATTTGGTGGTGTAATCCTTGAAATTCTTTGAATTCTATCTAGATCAATGGTGATCCCATCTTTAGTGATGATGTGACCTAAGAGCTTACCTTTGGTGACTCTAAAAATAATTTTAATTGGGTTTAGAAAAATAAAAAACCTTCTACATCTCGTGAATATGGATTATAAATGGAGTATGTGATCCTTTCTATTTTTTGAAAATACCACAAGATCATCCATGTAGATGATTATGTATTTTCTTTCCAGTCCTTTAAATGTGTGATCCATAACACATTAAAAGGTTGTTACCATGTTTATTAGGCCAAATGTCATCCTTTTATATGCATAAGCTCCCCATTTAAAGGTAAATTCTATCTTCATTCTATCCATAGATTGCACTAGTACTTGATTATAGCTTGAAAATCCATCCAAGAAGGACATCATTTTAGAACCACTTACTATCTATATCACCTTGTCTAGAGAAGGTAGGGGATAATTGTCCTTTTTAGAAGCCTTATTTAGGTTCCTAAAATCCACACACAATCTTATCTTGCCATTATTATTTATTACTGGGACCAAATTGGCCACCAAGGTAGAATGTCTTATTGAAATATGATTTGTGCACTCAATAGTTTCTCCACTTCTCTTTGGATGAGAGGCTCTAGGATATGATTGACTGGTCTCTACCTTTGTCTTAATGGCTTATGATCTTGCTTTAATGGAATTGTATGAGTAATGACTTATGGGTCATTTAATTTCAAGTCTTTGTATGTCTAGGTAATTACATCCCTATACTGAGTGATTATATCCTTCATTCACTATCTCTCTTTTGAGGTGCAACTAAGATAAACATTAAGATAGTATGGGTTGTACCCATCTCCTAGATTTTCTCTTTTGAAATCTGATTCATTGACCTTGGGATACCTAGGTTATTGAGCTTGGGGGTTTATATCAAATAACCTCTCCAAAGAGACCAACCCAACTGAGATGTAGTTTTCTTTGAGTTAGATAATACCTTCCCTATCTGATTCTTATTGATAAAGGTGATAAAAATCCTTGTCATATATGAATTGGGACTTAAACTCCCTTGAATTTTTTAGAAACTAAATAATTTACTGGTCATCATCAAAGACCTAAAATTTTTCTACATTATTAGGAACAAAGGGATAAGGCACTCATTCAATGGATAACCTCTTTACCTTATATTCTTGGAGGTGTTCCAGATCAGCAGCTAGCAAATCAACAACTTGATTCTGCTCTCTAAGAAGGGATACTATGTTGAAATCTTTAAAGCTTTTGATTAGGTCCCATGGTCTATGCTTTTATCTTCTCAAATAAGATATCTTGCATTATCATTTATTTCTGACTTAGTTAACCACTAGCTTTGACTCACCAAATACTAGTATTTACTTTACATTATTCTTAGGTGCAAATTATAATCCCAAAATTAAAGCCTCATATTCATATCTATTATTTATGCATGGAAATTACAATCTGCATGATACCAAGAACTTTTTACCTTGTGGATCAATTAGCTTGATTCCCAAACCTAATCCTTGATTGGATCTAACACTATCAAAGTGTAAAGTCCATAGCTGATTTAAACCTTTAGGTTCTAGCTTTTGTACTTGATTTTACATAGTAAAAGTATAAATACCAAGGCTAGGAGATTCATACTTTACCTCTTCATTCTTAAAATTATATTTCATAATGAGATACTTCATTCTCGACTCTCTATCAATTCTGATTTGATTTGTAATTCACCTCTACGGTAACCATATATGAGATAAGTCTACATAGAGATATCCAATGAGTGTTTTGGACTAATCATTGCTCAATAATAGTCCATAGCCTTCTGGTGTGTCTACCATAAAAATATCATAGGTCATCTAGACTCATAGTTCAGTTGCTACTTGAATGCACACATTGGTCAATTTTCCAACTATTGGTACTACTATTTTATCCAATTGTGAAAGTGTTCTCTTCTAGGGACTTAGAGTGAGACCAAGATTTTAACGTATGGATATGGGCATGATAGTTGTAGATTCTCTAGAATCAACTAAATAGTTATCAATATTCTTACCAAATGCCCTGATAGTCAATAGAAAGGGAGGTATTTATGGTTTACTTTTGTAAATGATGTTGGTGTCATCAAATTTTACATTATCTATAGATGCTTTAATTATTTCTATAAGAGATTTTATAGTAATCAAATTCCATAATATCTCCTTCTATTCAAGGATTTGAGCTAATTCAGGAAGAGTTATGTTTGACTTAATATTCTTCATATCCTCCACAATATTGTATCCTCCTTTACTTAGTTATTCCTTATTCTATGACTGATCATTCCCCTTGGAGGTGGTGGATTATTGTCTACTTTAGGATTAGGAAGAATCACCATGGTATTTAGAGGAGTCAATGTTGTAAGTGGTTGCTTATTCCTTAGATTGTATGCACCTCTTTAAAAATACTAGAAAGCATGAACTTCATCTATGTTGTGTTCTAGTTCATTATCATCTTCACCTAAGAAGGGAAACTCATAAGTTTCAAAGAACATGGAAGCGTTGAAAGAGATAGGATCTAAATGATTCTTAAGAAGATTATATATCTAATCTTGTGTAACCACCTCTCTTTGAAATATTTCAAATGCTACACAAAATTCAATGCAGTTAAGCTCACCATGCTCAAAAGTATTATGAATTATATACCAATTAGAAAGAGCCATTTCTACTATGTTGATCTCTAAGAGCTTGTTAGATTGTTCCATATTATTCATAGGAATGTTGAATGGTTGGTTGTATCTCTAAAATCTAGTGTTCTAATTACTAGTTGGGTTATTGGCATTGACCATCATACTTTGCATATTCAAGAAATCATTGCTCAAATTTTGAACCATCTTCTGAATAGAATCTAGTTCTACCTTTGTAGTGTATAAAAACATCAAGAGATGTAGTAGATTATTGATTCTATTGGTAACTATTGCCTTGTATGTGATTTTTCAAGAATCCATAATTTGGCTACATTATTTACATTATAGGAGGTAACATATATATATATATATATATATATATATATGATTTTAATTGAATACTAGACAGTCTACCTTGCATGTGCAATCAGATTCAACATGGGAAAGCCATTATTGACATTAGGCACTCCAAGTGTTTGAGGATTGAGTTGATTGTCTATATTGATAGTATCTTCATATACTAATGTCAAATTGTTGACAATAATTGATCTTCTCAAGAACATAGTAGTGAGTAAGCCCAGGTCCTCTTTTTACATTTCCAATGTTAATGGCTTGTCTAGTTTATATCTTGAGATCATCTAGTTGTACATCTTCTATAACCTTGCATTAAAAACATGGATGGGATCATTAGGTTCTCTCCTCATGCTAGTGAAGTGATGGTATACCAAAACAAGATTGGTGACCTATCCAAATTATGCAAGAAAAAATACTTGAAATTCATCCCAAGAAGTGATGGAATTTTCTATTAGATTTAAATACTAATCATAAGAAACATATATTAAAGTAAAAGGTGATAATATTCATGCAACATCTTCATGGACAAAATTTATTAGCCTTAATGTAGATTTAAAATATCTAATATGTTCCTCTACTATCCTTTTTGTTAAAGGAACAAAGGATGACATGTAGTTTTTAAGATTCTAAGGCAAATCATGCATGTCCCTTGGAATGATAATAGTGGATCCAAATAACCAAGGTGGTTGAGCCATTGATTGATTAATAGGTAAAGGATTCCTTACTAGAGAAGGATTCTTAGGAGGTGGATTTTTTTGAGCTGGGGAAAATGGCATAGTTTTAGGTCTCTTATGATATTCCAAGGGGGAGACTAGCAAACCAACTTGAGAATTAGATCTGGTCACTCTCTTAGGTGACTCTAGTATAACTCTACGTAAAGAATAAATACTATTTTCAAGGGTGTTAGCCCTCCTAGTTCCAACAAAACTATTGATGTGGGTTTTATACACATCACAACATAACAAGGTAGCCTCTAACATTTTAGGATCTCAATAGAGGTAAATTCCACTCCAGGGCATGAGTTGTAGGTATGAAATCTTTGACAACCCATTGATGGAATAGATGGTAGGGCATACAAGTTGATAAGGTTTTTTGGTTGGAGGTGTGGTCCCTAAAAGGTAGTGAATCTCTACATGAGTTAGATGGGTGGCTAGTTGCTAATTTAAAGTGGTTAGATCTCAAAATAAACTCAAAAAAGGAGGGAAGGGTAAGGCAGAAAAGAAATCTCTATGGTTTTTAGGAAGTACTTCCCTAGTTGGTTTTTAAATAGACCTGTGTTCTATAACCTATGACTATTATTAGTAGCTATTTCACACACACAATAAAACATAGATAAGAAGTCTAAAGAGATAATAAAGTAGGAAAATTCACAAGCCTCAAATAAAGGTTGCTCTTTTTAGGGTAGCTATTGCACACTCTTGCTTAGGAGATTATGGCTCATGCTAATAAAGTATTTGAGGCAATTTTGGCACACACATAATAAACTACAATAAATAAATCACTAGTATGCATTCAAAATTATGAATCAAACAACTTGAATAGCTTAACCAATATATTTTACCAATCTTTTAACAACTATTGCACATCTATAGATCAATACATAAATTAGCATAATCAAGAATCCATTCACATATATTGCATACTAAAGATTTTTGAAACATACCACAAAAGAAAGTAACAACTAATTACATATAAATTGGAAATAAAATACACAAACACATTCGCTGATGATCAAAATTGATGTTGCTCTTATATTCAAAAGTATCTAACAAAAATCCAAGTTTGATTACAATTGTTTATATAGACTTGGTAAAAGGGGTCACCTCATCCTCCAAGTCCATGCAAGGTCATTACATGTAATAGTTAGAACATGAGTTCTAATTGTAGTCCAAAAATGTATAAGAGTCTACTTATAATTATCAATTAACCTTTGAAAGAGCTATGCAACATGTGCATGTGTATAAAGACAAAGGCTATTTTACAATTTTAGCTTGTACTATATTCAAACTACAAATATATGCACCATTTTCCCAAAACTATGCATGCTTAATTTTATATGTTGTGATAACAACCTGTTGATATTTTAAATTATCCACCTTCAAATGGAACTTAGACATGCATCACTTTAGCAATGCTTCATATAACTTGGGACACTATTTTTAGCTATGACTAACTTATCTAAACTATAGATTACATGTTTTCCTATTGTAACTAAAACATTTAACGGATCTTCACTTATATACTTGCTAACCATGCATGTTCATATTCTTGATTGACTTTAGGATCTTTGAAAAATTCACTATCAACTCACACCATTGATCTTCTTTTTACTAAGTTAATGTTGACCATTGATCTACCTGGGGCCATTAACATTTGAATCCAAATGCCTAATTTATGAGCTTAAATGTGACATCTATGTGACTATTAATTACATCCTCATGACTGTCAATGATGTCCATACGACCATCAAAATTTTAGTCCCCTAATGTTTTATTACTGAGCCTAATTTTGACATTCATGTGAATGTCAAAGACATCTATGCAACCATCAAATCAAATTAACTCCCTGTGAGCTTGACACTTGTCATTTCCTAGTTCACTCTACTCTACAATCATAAATGAAAAGAGGACTTCACACACACACACACACAACTTTAGACCAATGTCTCAAAAAATAAATTAGGACATAATTTAAATCCCAAGGTTTTATATGTATTGATAAATACAAATAAATCCTAAGTCTAAGCTAATGTTAAAAAAGATATTCATGTGTGTGTCACTTGGTAGCTGTTCAGGGCTTCTCTAAGCTCTTGACTATTAAAACTACTTCTTACAGGTCATTAAATCTCTATACTAGGATCTCACAATGGTAACACTTGTCACCCTTGTATGGCTCAATAGGTCTTTTGCATTTTCAACCATTCCTCTCACTTCATTAGATCAACTAGGCCCAAGTTAATGCAGTTCATTTGATCTTTAGGCATAGAATAAAGGACATAAGTTAATATAAAGGACCTTGCATAAGGATTCTATCCAGGCATAGAATAAAGGACATAAGTTAATATAAAGGACCCTGCATAAGGATTCTATCCTAAGGTCTTATTTGTATTAATAAAATATGATTAGAGCTTAGGCTTAGAATATATAAAAGATCCCCTATGTTAATTTAAATGACCTAACATAGAGAAATATGATTGGGACCTTGGCTAAAATCTTAAATTAAGCTCAAAACATAATAAAATGTTCTTTAAGCATGAGTGCCACTTGGAAATTCCATGGTATTTTTGGTCTATTTATCTTGGCATTAGGGTATTATTTTGGCCATTTTGTGTAGGGGAATTATTTTGGGATTTTAGTTGGGGGTCAATCTTTACAAAAGACCCACATTAAAAGCCCAAAGGCCTGATTTTTATTAGACAAAATGTCTGAAACATGTACATTTTCATTGGAATTTTTTTTTGAAACACAAATCCCATAGTTTATTTTCATCAGACAAAATATTTAAGACAACTTACAAAGGAATTAGTCCAAGGGAAAAGGCCTAAAAGAAGTAGTCCAAGACCAAAGACTTGAAGGATAGGCTTGTAGGGAAAAGTGCCCATGACAAAAAGTCTAAAGGGTCTACTTTGTTGGAAAAAATGTTTGAAACAAATATGTTGAAGACCCAAGTCTCTTAGAAAAATGTCTAAAACAATAAGGCCGAGGGAAAAAATCGTATAAATAAAAGTTTGATAGAATAAGTTTGAAGCAAATAAGTTCGAAACAAATAAGTTCAAAACAACAAATTACATAAGTCCCGAAATAGATAATGGACAAAATACCCAATAGAATAAGTTTGAAATAATTATAAAGATAGTATATGAAAACATAACACCAATTCCATCTTGCTAAAATATGAAAGGCTAAAAGTTAGTCTTTTACCAAAATTTTTCAAAAAACACATTAAAAAGGATCTCAAAGTCAAGACTATAGTCTGAAAAAGGTGGGTCCCCATTTCCTATGGAAAGAAGGGGGATGTTGGGTACAACAACCCTAAATGATTTTGATCAGATAACCAAACAAATATATTCTACTAAAAGCCTTAATTGGGAGATCTTCTAGAGAAAAATCTAAGATGACCCAGATGAATATAATGATTTATAAGGACAAACCGAAGGTCCCACCCTTCTTTATAATAGTCAAGATGTTTATCAAGAATATTCATAACTATCTAGTGGAATCATGAACATCAACCAATGTGATTCCCACAATTATATGCTATAAATTGGGGTTGAATCTAGATAAATAAAAAAGAGTGGTCTTATAGCTAGATAATTTGATAGTACTTTATGTTAAAGAACTTTTGAATGTACACATATAGTTGGCTTCTGATATAGGTGTGAAATAATAAACATATTGGTAGTTGACATTCAAGAATCCTATGGTCTACTACTCAACTAGGATTGGTTAACAAATTTGAATGGGTATGTGGCCACTAACTTCTTGCATATGTGGTTGTCATCAAAAGGCATGGACAATCAAATCATGATCTATTGAGAGTAGAAAATGAAGTACCTAATCACATGTTGGTGTTTATACATTCATAATAGAAAGGGAGCCTCATGAACAAGAATTTAAAGGTCCCTAAAAAATATATACTCTATATTTTGATGGAGCCTAATCTAAATAAGGTTCTAGTGTTGGTGTGGCTTTGACTGATCTAAAAGGGAAGTAATATTTTACTTCATATAGATTTTAGTTCCCCTGTACCAATAACTAGGCTGAATATGAAGCCTTGATCTTGGGTTTCCAATTTGATTTAAACCATGGTGTTAAATAACTACAAATATTGTTGACTCTAAACTAGTGATCAACTAGATCAGAAGGAAGTGCCAATGTAAGCTAACCTATTTAAATAAATATAAGAACAAACCCTGGGACTTGATTGAATATTTTGAGGATTTCAACATTAGATCTATCTTAAGAGAAGAAAATTAGGCAATAGATGCATTAGAAACCCTAACATCTAGCTTGGCACCACTCCAAGAATCCAAAGAGCAAAGATTTTATATGGATCTAGTGCTTTACCCCTCAGTCCCTGATAATGTATAAAAATTCTAAGTCATTGAGGATAATCAATAAATTGTTTAATTCATAAATAATTATGGGAATTTTGAGGACCAAATTATAGATGAAGAGGACTTTGAATGTTTAAAATTAGAGGACCTCAAGGATGATGGCATGATGTAGCTCAAGGAGAATTGAATCCCTATGGGAATGGTATATTTAGAAAACGTCTTTGATCTAAACCAATATGCTGAAAGCCAAACATAAATAAATAAAAATCAATCTAACTTTGGCAAATAAAATTTAGGAACTAAAGAGTACCCTCAATATGTCAACATTGGTCTATCCTATACTTATGCTAAAAAGTAAAAGCTAAAGGAAATACTGATGGAGTATAAGGACATGATTTATTGGACTTATGAAGAATTAAAGACATTTGATCCTAGGTTAATCACCAATATTATTCCCCTAAGTCTAGATAATATACCATTTAGGCAATGTCAAAGGCCTATGAATCCCATTTTTGAACCCCTAATTTATATTGAAGTTTAGAAGCTATTATATGTCAGGATCATACTTCTTATCAGACATTTTATTTGGGTGGAAAAATTTGGACTTGTTAAGAAGAAGAATGGAAAAATAAGGCTATGTGTCAACTTATATAACCTAAACCAATCTTTAAAGGACAACTAGCCTCTACCTTCCCTAGATGAGGCAATCCAGACTATTAACATATTTGAAATGATGTCCTTCTTGGATGGTTTCTCTGGATACAACTAGGTGCTAGTGGAAACACATGACTAGAGGAAGAATGATTTCACCATGAAATAGGTGACATATGATTATAAGAAGATGCCATTAGACCTCATAAATGATAGGAACACATTCCAATGAGCCATGGACCTTGAATTATAATGACTTAGTGGTAAGTGCATCATTATCTATATGGATGACCTTATTGTATTTTCTAAGCATAGAAAGGATCATGCAAACCATTTTCTAAAGGTGTTTGATAGATGTATAAGATATAGAGTGTCACTCAATCCAAAGAAAATTATCTTTAGGGTTACATAGGGTAAGTTTCTAGGACACATCATAACTAAGGATGAAATTTTGTTGATCCAACATGGAGTCAAGCCATATCAAAATTGACACCTCTAAATAGTAGAAAAGAGTTAAAGTCATTATTTGGTAAGATCAACTTTGTGGGCAAATTCATCTTTGGGTTTGTTGAAATTGCCAAACCACTGAATTATATACTAAAAAGGGATGCAAAGATAGAATGGATAACTGAGGCTAAGAATTCCTTCTGAGACATCAAGATGTCTATTTCTCAAGCTCTAGTACTAATTAGTCTTGACTTTACCAAAGATTTCTATATGTATTCATTTGCTTCAAAACATACCATTGCTGCAGTACTCACTCAAAAGGTAGATAAAAATAAACACCCAATTACTTTTATGAGTACTAATTTAAAGGATGCTAAACTAAAATATTCAATGATAGATAATTAAATTGATGTATTATTCAATTTTGTAAAGAGGTTTAGGAATTATATCCTAAGAAATACAACTTATACCATAATCCCAAATCTAGCTGTTAAGCTTATGCTTAACTAATATAAATTAGGTGAGAGAAGGGGTAAATGAGTGTCAAAGTTGCAAGAGTTTGATCTAGAAATCAGACTAACCAAGATAGTGAGAGGCCAAGGAATAATCTTACTAATGACTAAGACAAATCCATAAATTCAGTTTAAGCAAGTCAATGAAGACCAAATGGTTAGAAGAGAGTGGAATGACCAAATCATTAATTATCTACTGATGAAAACATGCCCCCTAAGTTGAATAGAGAATAAAGATGAGCTTCGAGGCTCAAATATGCCCACTATATGATAAAAAGAGGAGTACTTTACTATAAAAACAATGAGAGAATCTACCTAATAAGTGTCTCAAGAGAAGAAACTATAGATATATTGGACAACCTAGACCAAAAGTTAGGTAGTGAACACTCTCCTAGGATTAAAAAATCCCATAAGATCTTGAGAATGGGATATTACTAGCCCACCATTTTCAAGGATTCCTATAATCATGTAAGGAACTACCATGAATGCCAATTATTTAGGAAATGGAGGTCAATGCTTCTATGCCATTGCACCTAGACATTAAAGGTCTCCCTTTTACATAATAGGGCCTTGATTTCATTGGGGTTATTAATCCCAATTACTTAATAGAAAACAAGTTCATCCTCACAACCACTGATTACTGCACTAGGTGGAAAAATGTTGTGTCTACCAAGAAATATTGAGCTCAAGATGTTATTAAATTTTTGGAAGAATATATTTACTAGGTTTGGTACTCCCATATATCTAATAAGTGATAATTTCCCAACTTTTTAATCTATTAAATTCACTAAATGGGCCTATAATAATTATATTATAATTAAGTCCTCTTCAAATTAATATCCCTAAGGGAATAAAGTAGTAGAGTCTACCAAAAGAACTTGATGGATGGCATCAAAAAGTTAGCCCAGGATAAACCAAGATAATGACACCTACTGCTAAAATATGCATTATAGGTAGATAAAATAAGGAAAAAAATAGCCCTTAAGACCTCACCCTTCCTATTGGTATATAGAAGGTAACCTATCTTCCCTATTTCTCTTAAGCTCCCAACATATCAATTTATGTAGGAGTATATAAAATAATATCCAAGGTTATATTTTAAATAGTTGGATATAGTCTAACTAGAAGATGCAAGAACTAAAGCACTACAAAGCTTCAGTAGACACCAAGACATTTTCAAAAGGTGGTTTGATAAAAGGTCCAAGATCAAATACTTTATAATTTAAAACCTAGTTATTTTATGGGATAAATCCCATGAGAATAAGGGACAACATGACAAGTTCACTTCCTTGTGGATTAGACCATATCAAGAGTCTAAAATCTTAGGCAATAATGCTTACCATTTAAAAGACCTTAATGGTAAGGACCTAACCTTCCCAATAAATGGATAGTATTTGAAGGACTACTTCAAGGCTACTCATACTAAGAATATTTTTGAATGAATGAGATCATAATAGAGGCAAAATTTATATTAGGTTTTACAACTGTTATAGTTAGTTTTCATGTTTTCTATCTTTGATTTTTGTTAGAGTAGTGTTGAGACCAACACCCCCCCATCTTTTTTTTTGAAAGGGGACCCATGTGATTGTTTCCTAAACTTTTATATCCTAAAATAAGTGTGAAATATTGTTTGATCATGTTTTTGATGTTTCTAAAAATCATCTTGAAGGTTATTAATTGTAGGTTCCATGAAAGAAGTTAGGGTTCTCAAACAATAAACCCTAGTAGTTTGAATTTAAATGGTCATGGGAAAGTCTAGTAGGAAATTTTATGCATGATCAGGTTTTACCTTAAATTTCATGCATTTTTGTAGATTTAATGCTTTACACTTGTTTACTAGATTTGATTTAATGGTGTGTCAAGCTTAAAGTCTTTTAGAAAGGCATGCAGTTAATGATTCAGGCCCCAGTAAAGATCCAATGATGATCGCTTGATTAGAGGTTTTAAATCTAATGGTGTGAAATAAAGATTTCATTTTTAAAAAATTGATAGGTTTTTTGCCATCATTTGACATCTATGAGGACACATTTGATGCAACTGAACCTATCAAATTTAAATTTAAATAGAAAGATTTTATTATCTAAGAATTGATAGGTTCACCCCCGTCATTTGACATCTATGAAGATGTATTTGATAGGACCAAACCCATCAAATTTAACTTAGAAAATCCTCAAAGCTTTGAGATCTCCTCATAGTTTTACACATGGCATTTATTTATTAGATCAATAAGTTTAATTGTTTTAAATTTGATAGATTCACCCCCATCATTTGACATCTACAAGGATGTATTTGATGGGATTGAACCCATAATATTTAAATTGAAACAAAAATATTTTATTGTCTTAAAATTGATAGGTTCACCCCTATAATTTGACATCTATGAGGATGTATTTGATAGGACCAAACCCATCAAATTTAACTTAAACAATCCCCAAAGCTTTGAGATCTCCTAATGGTTTTACATGTGGCATTTAGTTATTAGATCAATAAGTTTCATTATTTTAAAACTGATAGGTTCACCCCCATCATTTGATGTCTGTGAGGACGTATTTGATGGGACTAAACCCATCAAAATTAAATTGAAAAAAAAAGATTTTATTTTCTTAAAATTGATAGGTTTGCCCCCATCATTTGATGTATACGAGGACGTATGTGACAGGACCAAACCTGCCAAATTTAACTTAGACAAATTTTTAAGACTAATCAAAGGGGGTATTTCTAAATCCTTTTTAAGAAATTCTTCATTTTCTTATGAAGACAATATTGAGACATAAAATCTTGGCCTAAGTATTTTACTAATTAAAAGGGTAAGCTTATTTCAAGATCCAATGGCGGTCACTTGCTCACTGGAGTTGATCCAATGAGGCGAGCTAATTAAAGACTTTTCAAAGGCCTCGAAAGGTTGACAGATGACATAATAAATAAGCTCAAAGATTAAGAACTAATGAAATATAAGGACCTAGATTTGGATTTTCAAAGAAAAATAAAAGGGACTTTTGAAAACCAATGGTCACTCTTCAAATGGAATTTATGAAAATTGCTACAAAAGGCTGGAACCTTACCGCATAAGCTCCACATAAGTATGGATGATCCAAATGAAAGATATTTCATGATTGAAAAACATAGGAGAGATGATAAGAAAAGTTCCATCATATCAAAGGCATGTATGAGATCAAAGTTGGGTGTTTTGGTCATTAAAGTAGAAAAACCCTAAACCCTCCATTAAAAAGGCTAGAATTGGTTCAAATTGATTAGGTGACACTTGAGATAATTGTAAATTGAATTTTGAGTAGGTGACTTAGTGATAACTTTGATATATTTTTAGTTATCATATACTATTATCAATGGTAGTGGGTAGGCAATAGTTGAAGATTGAAGCAGAGATTTATTTAACTTTAGATGGTGAAGGAAGAGTCTTTAGAGATATAGAGTTAGATTCAACAACATTAAATGTATAAGGAATCAGGAATTGGTTTGAATTATTCTTCTTTGTCAAAGAGTTGAAACCAATTTCTCAAGAATAAAAGAGGAATGCTTCAGTGTACCAAAGATACAAGGATTTAATATCAATTCAAATAGTAGGCCTTCATCACATAACTACTAAACCAGAGGTAATGCATTGCATCGACCTTCTTATTCTTATTTTTGTTGACTATAGAGTAGATAGAGAATGGATTATTCATGAAGGAAATGTTAGTAAAGTTGCATGCATAGCTCCCATGGCCTTTGAGACTTATTATAAGCTCCCTTTACCTCATCTTGATCTTCCTTCCTTGAGAGAATGGACAAATTCCCAAAATCTAGATTTAGTTCTTTCACTTTGGTTAATCCAAGGTTCCCATGTTTTTAGGACCCCTAATGGTGAGATTCCTATTACCCAATTTAGAGAAGGTGTTAGGGTAGTTATGACCTTATGGAATAGAGCCTTTGGTTCCTCTTACATAACTTATGTGAGTAAGGCCTGGGTGTCTTATGTCCATTACATGTTGGAGCAGAACCTAACCCATCCCATTGGAGACTTGATAAGTTTCTTCTTAACCAAATAGTTTACAACCATCAAGAGAAAGACCTCCAAACATTTATTTATGATGTCTTACCTCTTAGACTCACTCTTTGCCTCTATTAATTTCCTTGGCATCTAAAATTGGTCCCCTAATGGTAGGAATGCCATTTACCATCATTACTCCAAACTACATATTTTCAAATATGGGAATCATATGCAATTAATATGTGATGGTGTCTTCCTAGTCATTTTTGAGACAATCATTAGTATTCCTATGCTTAGACTTCATCCTCTAATAAAAAAACAAGTGGAGACCATGGGGATGTGTGGTTATATCCAGATTGCATTGTAATAAGGATATAAGGAATCATGGTCTAGCCATATAGACTACCCAAACATGTTCTCAGTATGCTTTCAGAGCAATAAATTGTTTATCAAATCATCTAGGGTATATATTAGCATTTTAAGAAGAATAAAAAGGCTCAGGTTCATCCCTTCCCACTGGATATTGGTAGAATTATAATCAAAGATTGGAAATAGTTGGAGATCATGGTGGTACACAAGAACTCTTTTGATTTCCAATTAGATTATCTTGAGATGTGGGACACCAATAATAGAGTGGATAACCATATTCAAGATACGAAGGCCCCAAATACTGAGTATAAACATCAACCAGGTGTGGGGGATGGTATTTACACAAGGGAAAAGAACTTTTAAGAAGTCTTATCTAGGGTTAAAAACTACAACATAACCTTAAAATGTAGGCTAGTCAGGGATAATAAGCCTTCAGGGGAAATATGGTAGTTACATCCTTTATAGTATCACTTGTTGCTAGGTCCATCTGAGACTACATATCAAGGACCACATATTGAAGGACAATATTCTAAGCTTCAGTAGGGAGAATTGATAAAGTCACCTCAAATTGAACAACTTGAGGATGCAAAAGGAAAAGGTAAATCTATAAGTGAGGAGTTCAAGATTGAGCAAAGACCTATTGAAAGCCTCTAAATATAGGCATACCCACTAAGGCCTTTTTCCCTAAT
Source organism: Torreya grandis (assembly GCA_037957365.1). Taxonomy (NCBI): domain Eukaryota; kingdom Viridiplantae; phylum Streptophyta; class Pinopsida; order Cupressales; family Taxaceae; genus Torreya; species Torreya grandis. The sequence continues at coordinate 2,646,053 of JARHVA010002024.1, forward strand.
AGAATTTATCAACTTAACTAATTTGGAAACTAAATAAATAGTGGAGAGTGACCTTTTTAACATCATGGCTACTTATGGTTCAAATAAGGAAGAAGACCCATCTGAGGAAGCATGCAAGGAATTGGTTCCATCAAGCAGTGGAAAGAGATAGGCAAAATTAGCCTTAGTTCCTCTGGCTCCAAGTAAGAGGATTAGGTTAACTTTCACTCATCCCACTAGTGAAATAAACCTCTTTAGTGATGAGAATCCTATTTATAGACCAACCATTCCTAATTGGTGTGTTTATGGAAAGTTTTAGAAAATCCCATCTCTTTCTCCTTCACTAGCTCTAACTCGAGTGGACATAGGTGTTCAGGATAATGTGAAACCATAGATTTAAGATATGTTGAACAAACAAGCATAGAAAAGTAATCATATTATTTATAATAAGTAAATCCAATGGGTTGGTACCCTAGGAGCCTATGGGAGTTTAAATGTAGAAATTCCTAAATAACCATAGGTGAAATAATTTGATCCTTAGGTCTAATTTAATCTAGAGACATCAACTCTTGAAAGAGTAGTGACCAATAAAGTCACTATTGGTACTGAGGAGTTCACCTTGCAGAAGGTGGAGCCAAATATAGGTTTAATTCCTATTCAAGGACAAGCAGCAAGGGATCACCCTATTTTTCAGGAGGATGTAGCTAGTGTGGTACTGGCCCAATCAACAATGGCCTTGGCTGGAGTTAAAGTATTGAAATAAAGGATCCTCAACTTGGAAATAGAAAAGCAAGATTTGGAATCTTAGGTCTTCTTGACGATTCTTGAAAATATATTGCAAATGTTGAATAAATCCTTGATGGATGCATTTGAGAATTTGAAAAGCATTAAGTCTAGATTGAGTGCTTTGGACCATCAAGTTGAGATGGCACAAACCTTAATCATATAGTGCTAGAATTCTCAAGCTCAGATGGAGGATATCATCAAGGTGCATAAGATAAAGTATGCCTTAAATTTTAAGATTATCAAAATCAGACATATGGACATCCTCATGGTAGTTTTGATAGATAAACAAGAAAATTTGATCACTTGGAGTAGTGATGTTAAGGAATTAGCAAGAGAGAAAAAAATTTGGTAAATTAGATTGAGAAAATTCTAAGGAATATGTGAAATAACCCTTCTCAAACCACTACTTTAGGCTTGATTGATGATGAAGAATTCAAGCAGAGGGTTGATACCCACACCTAGGGCATCATAGACAACCAAGGTCATTCAACTAAGGATAACCAAAAGACCCTTGATACCATTAATTTTGTTGGGAAGCAAATTGCAGAAGTATAATGTGCCAAAGAACTTATATCTTGGATAGATAGTGAATTTGACAAGTTGATGGATAAAGAAGGGGATTGTCTAATGAAGCCTATAGTGGATTTTGAGCTAATCAAGGAGAAATACACCAAGGTGAAGGTCTTTTTTAGATAGGGTTAATTGGAAGGACCCACCAATGAATTTTTAAAGGAATATTCTTGTTGTAAAATATATGCTAGTCTATTAGCATATACTCTTTCTTATCAAGTTGGCATGTTTTTTGTCACATTGTAGCTTTGTATCAAGGATAGTTGTCCTTATCCACATCTAGATATTTTGGAAATTTAACTAGTTAACCACCTATGTTTCCAATAAATAGGCAGATGGTTACCATTTGTAAAGGGAGAGATTTTGAGAAATTTATACTAGGAGCATTTAATACAAATAAGGAATTCTAAAAAGATTATGTAATTGTTTTTGTTAAATGTATATGCTGTCTCTCAATTATAGGGAGTTATCTTGAATTTGAATGATTCTTATTATTTGAGTTAAATTCTTTGTTATAGGGTTGTTAATTTGTACTAAATGCTAAATTGATTGTAAAGATCTCAAATATACTTCATTTTATTTGCTCTATATTTGGATTTACTTAGGTTATCCAGATCATAATAGCAAACCTTTAAAGTAAATTTGTTTCTTACTTATGATTCATATTTTTCCTTTGAATTTTGCTTGATTTGTTATATAATTTGAGCTTATACTATTTTATAACATAAATTGTTTCAAATGTGATCAAAGTAATTGAAATTTTGTCATAATATTTGAGATGAAAACTTGCAATCACGTTTCTTTCTTCTTTACCCTTCCTTTTTTATTATTTTTATCAAGATTCATTCTAGCTTAGAGGTCATTATTAATAATAATTTAGTTTAACTACCAAATCCTTACAATTATTAAGTATTTGGATCCCAACCACTAAATCAAATAAATATTTTGGATAGTTTTCATACTTTACTTCTATTCCACCATAGACAATCACTGAATAGTCACAAACTACAACTCATGCCATGGATTCTCAAAATCCTAAAATGAGAAGTGTTCTTCAAAACTAAGAGCACCTGTGGTACAATTAGAAGCATAAAAAATTAGCTTTCATGATTTCTAGATTAGACTTTTTTTGCTTTCAACATTGTATTTATTTATGTTAGTCCCTTATTTTGTAGGTTAGATGTATTTTATGCCAGAACAACCTGAATGACTCTTCCCTTAGTGATCAAATTATTCACCCAATCACTATGCTCTTCATGTGTGACCTAAGCTTATGTGCTATATGCCCAAAATAGAGAACAAAGGGGTAGGAAGAGCCTAAAATGAAATACAATACCTAGTTTATAGACAAGATTTTTTATTTTTACATCCTAGAGTTTGAGATTTCAGGATTCAGGTATGCAAATAAAACAAGGTCATAATTATATCACATTTAAATACTCTTATTAGGTGTGTGAAAGTTTATCTCATTATTTCATGAAAATTAAGAAAGTTTTCTCATTATTTGGATTAAACATGCTTTTCATGCTAATACTTGTTGGTATAATAACCATATATATAGACAAAACTGATAGGGACATTCTGGTAACTTGAATTTTCTATTCTACATACACCATCTCACAAGGATTCCCAACCCTCTCTTATATTCACATTCTAAAAAAAAAGGAAATAAAAGAGGACCAATGTATCCTAAAGAGTATGAAATAAGCCTACAAGAAAATTTAAAGGTGATCAAAGACTCACATGATGAAATAATATCAATGAATCACACATTATGTAAGATTATAAAGGAATAAAAGGGGGAATATAAGGTATACCTATCAAGACTATGAACACCTGGTTGACAATAGAGCAATACTTGAGCTTCCCATGCTTTTATTTATGCATTTCAAGAAAACCATTGTGAAACCTATGGTTTAATCCAAGTCTCTATTAAAAGTATCAAAACAAGGGTAAAATAAAATCACTCCATCACACACAAATCCAAGGTATGAGAAGAATTAGTATGTTGCATGGAATTTCTTAGGAGGCTCTTTTATGTCTTTGATTTGATTATTTACTTGTGAAAGGATTCATGATCAATTTGTAAGTGCTAACCAAATATTTTGGGTTCTTGAATACTCTAGAGTATTCCCCATATAAGTTGTTATTTGTTGCACTCAACATACCCACTCTCATGTTTTTTTTAATAGGGGCCTATTTCAGCTTGAAAGGAACTAGTTATGATTAGGAAATAATTTATTGGTATTCATCAATACTTAATATGATAGGATTTCCCAAAGTCCTTATATCCACATTTCTTGTTAAGAATACGTTCATTCTAATATTAATGAAATTTCCATTTTCCTATTATCCAATTTTTCATTGATTATTTTATTCTAGCTAACCTATTAATGGATTTTATAAGTTTATTAAGTATGAAAGTCCTTTGAAGTTGCACCAAGTATATTTGCCTTTGGAATTTTATTCTTTGGCACTTTCCTTTGGCATTTTATTTAGCACATAAGTTCCTAGGATATTTTGTCCACTAAAATTTTTGTCTATTGGGTATTCTACACCAAATTAGATCTCTTATGCCTTAATTACCTTCTACCTCTACAAGTATTTATAACTTAGCATATTTTACACTTTGATCTTCTAAAAATAGGTGCCACGTGGTGACAAATTGCTAACCCATGACTATTTAGACACTTAAAAACTTTTAAAATAATCCAAGGGTAAGTGGAGCACCAAGATGATGACACATGTCATAATCCTACTGACCCAGTGACTAACATGATTAAAATTTCAATATACAAAAGTTATTGGCAAGTAAAGTAACGATAGCCATCCAAGTGTCACAATCTCATAAGCTCACTACCATTGAAATAGTCTAAGAGGTTTTACGTCTTCAAAGCAAATGGAGTACCCAGGTGATGACACACATCATCATCTCACTCAAAAAAAGCTTGCATATATATGAAATATGGTACAATACTCCTGAATAAAGTGAGATCATGGGATCATACCAAGTGTCATAATCCCACAAGTCCAAAATAGTAGAAGGCAAAGAACAAGACAAAAAAGACCAATAAATAGTAGGATGGAAAAAATTCACCACATGTCCTTATAGTGACATGGTGGATAGGTAACAAGGAGGTAATACTTTTGGAAGAGGTGAAAGGATGATAAATGTCAAGGGGCAATGATATAATGCCTAGGGAAAAAGAGGGAAAATCCACCTAGTAGTGGGATTCACAAAAGGTAACACTTCACCAGCCAAATTCAAAATATGAAAATAGATAAAAGAGGATGAAAAAGGCCATTGATGCCATTAATATACATGAATTAGAAAACTAAATGCATCCAATTCAGTAGATAGAAAATCTAAGAGGAAATATATGTAATAAACCAAGTTAATTATAATTACATTTCCATCAAGTCAATAATTACAAATGCAAATTCAATCTCTATCCTAGCTGAACAAAACTCCATAATTACAAATAACTAGAGATTAAGTACATAACCATGGCTTTCACTTCATGCCTTTTATCCCCTCTCCATATTACTTTGTAGGGTCTAAATAAAACATTGATAATTTTTTTGACAAGGTTGCTCTCAATCACTAATTCAAATATTACTCAACCATATGGGAGGAGGTTGAGGCAAGAGAGTCCTATGGACCTAAGGAATAACTCTTAGCCTTTATACAAAGATACAAATAGGACTTGGTAAAAACTCAATCAATGGGCCTACATGACATGGTGGCAAAACTAGAGGTAATTCTATGCATTGACCTAGTCTATTATTTATTTATAAATGGCCAATTTTATTGTAAAATTTTGCATTTATGTCAACACAACACACCTATGGCCTATGTTAGTGGGTATGCCTTTGAGAATTTCTATCGGATTGTTGGCCCCAAAACACCCTATAACCAAGCCCTAATCAACTAATGAATGTCTATAAATAATGTAACCAATACATTTCAAGAATGGGAAAGTGACAAAACCACCTTCACAATAAAGAGGCTCATCTCTAAAATTCCAATTATCATTTTTAGGCTAGGGATCAAAATTTCCATGACCTTGTTTAATATAATTTATTATTTCCAAAGCATAACCTATGTTAATGAGGTTTGTATTCCCCTACTAGACACCATCCTCACCTCCAAAAAGATCATTTCCATAGGATAAATCATTAGTGCTAATTTGATCCACCATGTTAGTAGCTCAAACAATTGATCAAATGGTAATCTATAAATGATGTATTATCTAGTGGATGGTATAACTGGGACAGTCCACTCATATTTTGAAGAACCTAGGAACCATCCTCTGAGTATCCCAAGAACCAAATTTATGATGAATTTAATATTATTCATGTTGAAAAATTTAGGAAGACCATGACCAGGGTGAAAAAGACTTTTTATCCAATGGTATAACAAGCTATTTATGGAAAGGATATGCCTATATTATCTAACCAGATCAAAAGAACAATTGAAAAGATTAGTAACTATTGGATTTATATAGATTGCATAGTTATCAAAATAGAGGGAACCAAGGCCCTTCTAATGTATATTATTTAGTTGATGCCAGATAAGGTGGTAGAATAGGAAGTTGTAGCTTAATTAGCATATTATATATATGTTACACTAACAAATGCCAAATAGGGAGTAGTCCACCTAACTCCCATCAACATTGGCCTAATTTAGTATACCAGATGTGAATATTTTACCCTAGTCAGAAGGACTAGGACATCCTATGACTTCAAGTGGGAACCCTATAGGTAGTGGGATCCAAGGAAAAGAGTCAAAAACCACCCAAATAGAGCTAGATCCATGATGAAGATTGACTATGACCATGTGTCATATCCACATGATGAGGTATTCATGGATGCAATAAATGACACAAAGGTTCATACAAGGATGAAAAAAGTAAAAATGTCCATGGTGGTGTCCAAAAATTTTTAATACAATCCAAATACTACCAAGGAGGATGCTTAGAGAATTGAGAAGGAACACTAAACTTCAAATCCCCCTTTAGGACCCATCGCACAGGCTGAGATTCAAGGACATGAGCAGGTTGGTCTATTTAGGTAGGCATCTATGATGGTAAGATAAAATATCATCTAGGATATTTTTGAATGTCCCACCCTAGTGATCACCATTTTACCAACCATGGTGGTGTACACTCCTCCTTGCTCAAATGCCACTACATTGAGTACTAAAAGTGTAGCTCAGTTTGGTAAACCATTTTCCATGTTACCATTTATTTCACTCAATAAAATATAATAGGTATGTCTCCCATATTTCCTCCCCCCTATTTTTGGATTTTCCTCATCACTATCCCTAGTCCAAACCCTTGTAGCACCTCCTCCATTAATATATCCATGCCATAGACTAAGGTCCACTCCCCTAGGTTTTCCTTTATCAACCATGCTACCTTCACCTCATCACCACCCATTACCCCTTTGGATTCACTTGTTGTTTATTTACCACTTTTAACATTAGCTTGTACTCCCACTAGACTCCATCTTGTGTACAATATGAAGTAAAAGGCCCCTTCATTTTCTCTTCAGAGCACACCAATAAAGGAAACCCAGGAGGAGAAATTAGGGGAGGAAATGAATAAGGAGAAAGGTTTCAAAGAATTATAACCCCTGTAGGTATTGGAAAATGATAAATAATGGTCCACTAATGAAGAATTGTAAGATTAAAAAAACATCATTGTTTGAGACTATAAGTGAGACCACTGAAAGTGATCCTAGAGATGAATGGTTATCAGATGAAGAAACTCAGTCAAGAGACACTAAGTTTTTAAAGACTAGTTTAATATCAAATAAACAACTACATAATCCAAATAAAGATAAGGGAGATGAACCAAAGTATAAAATTTTGATTTCAATGGAAGGGTAATCTATGAACATATCTTCAACACTAGTACCACCTAGCACAATAGTTTTGTTTATAACAACATCCCTCCTAGTTGCTACTAAACAAGGGGTAAATAATCATGTTCCTTATTCCCCATATATTATTACAACTATTACAGTTCTAATTATTATTGTGGTATTTATTTCTCATATTATAGACTCCAAGATTTCCCACATAAATACAATGCCAATTTTGTAAACCCCAATCTTAACCCCTATAACCAAGACTGTGGCACCCCCAACCCACCTTCCACAAGATCTACTAGGAGTGTTTATATATTGATGAAAAATTATTTATAAAATTTTATTATTACCCATTCCACTTATTCATTCTTTTCTTCCATAATCCCTCAGCCCTCTGGGCATAATAAATAGGTGCATTTTGAGAATTTAGTCTCCTCTACCATTTTTTCTTCCTCAGTTACTCCTCCCCAACCAATCAAAAAATTGGACTTGCCAATTGCCCAGGCAACCCAAGTAGAATCTACCACTATTACATCAATAAAAGGGCTAGAGAAAGGGAAGTTAATATTTGACATAGTGTCCCCCAAGAAGGTCATTAGATGGAGGAGAGATATTCACCCTTTCCCCTAGCTAAGAATATTCTCTCCTAAACCAATGCTTCCCCCTAGGTAGTCTACATATACTACCTCTATAACACATGCAAATCCCTCACCATAGCCATTCACTTTTAATGTCCCCAAATGGATCCATAAACTGTAATAAGAAAAATAAGGCAGGTAGGACGTAGTCATTTTTTAGTAGCTAATAATCAAGTTTCATTTTGATAAATAAACTAAGACTATGAGGATGACTAAAAGGAAAGCCATAATGTATGAAGGATAGCAAGTGGAACTAGAATAAAGAGAAGATGTGTAATATTTAAATAAGAGAAGAATAACTCTCATTTTGACTTGGGTTGTCATAGAAAGGAACCATATACCTTTATGGACTCTATAGGAGGACTAATAAAGGAATTGTTTAGAGGCTATGATCTATCTTTAGAGGCACTTCAAGAAATAAGTACTATATAGCCTCCAAGAGACCTTATAGGCCATGTACAAGGACCAAATTGAAAGTTGTATGATACCCTCCAATTGAAAAGAGATGTGAGGAAGGAGTCATAACCCAAATGGTGAGATGTCTTCTCCCTTGTAGAATATATGAAGAAGATGGAGGCCAAACTCTATTTTCTAGGATAACTAGCTAGGGATAAGGTCTATAGTCACTTGAACCTAATAACTGATTTAGATGTAGCATGGGCCAAAAACTATGTATCAACTAGAAGAGATGGCTTGATAGAATGGAATTAAGTGATGCAAAATATAGTGCACCAACTCATCAACTATGAAGGATAATCCATTACAATATTGGGGGAAATGAGAATTACTAGTGTAATTAACCAAAGTGGGGAAGTGGTCCTTAGAGCCATCTTTGAAAACCTCTTTTAGACAATAGAAAATAATTTTAAAGAAGAAGGTGAGGGAACAATATATAATACCCATGATTTCTTGCATCAGTTGATAAATGTTATTAGAAGCAAGGTCCTTAACATAGAGACTCTCTATGTGGAGACTAGGGTTACATTAAAAGCACATAGAAAATTAATGGATAGACTCCTTTAGCTCTTCAAAATACCCCTATTGGATTTCAAAATAATAAGATATATTTTCAAGTGTGCCACACCCTCTACTCACAAATTTAGGTGAGAAAATGGGATTCACCAACTACTTCAATTATTATCACTTCTCAAATGGTAGGGCCAACAATAAATTTAACTCTAGTTACAACTATAATGAATACCAGGACACAAGTGTCAATAATGGAAAATGCCTTATAGGTAATTTAACTTGTAATTACACTAGTCATTTGTAACAACTTTTCATTTTAAATTTTTTTGTCTCTTGTGGATAGTTAGCTACATCATAGTCATGTGTGTTAGAGATGAATCTTCATGAGTTATCCTAATGGTGGTAAAAACTTTAAACATATATTGAGAGATAATGCATCTCCATAACAAGCTTATATATACACGTATCTCCCATATTCCAAAGGAAGGATAAATTTTTATATTCAATACAAATAGAGACCTAATTATTCTGGAAATTTTGTGTTGCATGACTCTTTCTCTCTCTTTCATGTCTGTGTCCTAGTGTTTATGCATTTTGATCTAACTGATAACTTAGTCTTTATTAATATATGCAATAATAGTTTTAAGTAGCTTATAGTTGATTAGTAATGTTTTATAAATTGAAATGTGTAATAGCAATTTTAGGTTGATGGATTTTTTTTCTTGTAAAAATCTAGCTAATTTACTCTTTAAAATGTGTGTAGAAACACCATTTGATGTAACTTCCTATACTGAGCTATAGCTAGTCAAAGGTGCTCTTTGGTATTAGCTATAATATTGTGTTAAGAAATGTTATAAAAGTCTTGATAACAATCAACCTTTAGTTAATAACTTAGATTTAATTAAATTGTATCCCTTAGAACTCTTCACTATGTTTGTCAGTTTTATGTGCTAAATTAGTAGTCTACAAACATTATTTCCTTAGAATATTTGTTATAGAGTTGGTTAGATAGAATTCATGTTCCTTATTTATAAACCTTATTTTATGCCTTATCCTCCCCTCATTTTTGTGGTTTATTTAAACTCTACCTACCTTAGGATAAATCCATCTTCATCACCTTTCCATTCAACCCAAGTGCATCCAAGATCTATATCAACATCTGAACCATCCAGGTTGATAGTTGCTTCACTCATCACCATTATACCATTAGTCATTCCAATACCTAATACCTATAACACTTGCCCTAGAGTGAAGTTAATCTTCATTGAGATCCAAAAACATTAGAGGTTACCTTATATATGTTTTTTGTTGTCTGTAAAACTTAAATTAATATATTCCATATGGGTTACTATTTTATCCCTCCCATCTCCACCCTTGAAGGAATCTCCTCAGGGTATACTTTCCCTCAATATAAATATTAGTACAACATGTTAGACATAGAAAAACTCAAAGATAATTAAAATATTAACAATAATGATACCTATATTTTTTATACATCTTATAATCCTTCTAAACATAAAGGTCATAAAATCATCACCAAATCCACATAAATGGCTAGAAAATCACATTATGTTCCCTTTATTCACACTGACACTCATAATTGTCTCTCTAAACCAATAATAAAACCACTAAAAATTCCCCCCATTAGCAAAAAATAGTGTAATACAGTTCAAATCAATCTAATTCAAGACCTAAGAGACCCTAATTAAATTTTGAAAAAACTTGACAATAACACCATTTATACTCCAACAAAAAATGGGAGTCTTAATACGATCAATTCCTATACTATAATGTCTAGGTCAACTAATTATGGTTATCCTCTTAACACCATGTTGGAAATCCTTCCCTTAGTAGTTCTCCTCCTCCCAACAATTCTAGCGATCCCCCATATTAAAATCCTCTAGGTATCTCTCAAGTCCTTGCACTTGTGGTTTAAAAATGGCCTCTATGTAATCTTCAAATAATACTCAATTGATCTAAATTAAAAACCACATTTTAAAAATGGCTAATCAAACTCCTCAAATAAGTGTAAATCAACCTAATCATAATTACATTCCTAATCCTCTTAGATATTCTAATGGAAATATTATTCCTCAACCTACAATTCAATATAAGATGATTTAAAATGAATCCCTAAATCCCTTTATTGCATCTATGGATATTGAAAATATTTCTCCAAACATCATATATGAAGAGACTATGGATATTATCTTATATATCAAAGCATTTGGTAATCTCTATAAGGAGTGGATTCAAACTAACACCTTTGCAACTACTAAGATTCTAGTCAAAACCTTTATTAGAGATGTGTTATGGGGATACAACCAACTTTCAACTCATTCCATTACACAACTAGAAGACTTAATCAATGATCTAGTTAAGGAATTCAAAACTAATGAACTTCCTGAAAATAAACTTAGTAACTTCATTAATGTTAAGAAATCACCTAAGGAACCAACCCATGATCTTATAAAATGATGCAAATATTTGGTTTATAATACAAAATCATAACACAATTGATGAAAATATATTCAATCTCTTTGTTATTGATTTAAAATCCCTTTATCAATAAAACATTTAGATGTTCTCCCCTAATAGTTTTTAAAAGGCCTTTAATCAAGCAAAAATACAAGTCTTCTTTATGAGAACATTTGAAGCTTATAAAAAACACTAGTAAGGAATTTTTACCAACATCAACCAATAAAATCAACATAAATACATCTCAAAAAAATCCTCCCCAATAATATTAAGTACAAGATATTACTCCAAAATATGAACACCATTCCCATCCTCTCTTAAGTCTCCAATAACTCAATCATAATTTTCCACCCTCTCGATCTATGAGCTTTGACTCTTCTAGGCCTCCCAAAAATGGTATAATCCTAATAAGTTTTGTTGGTGTCATGCTATTATAGGTCATAATCATGGAACTTGTTGTGAATTTCAAATATTTTATTTTACATTATTTTTAGGTACACACTTCAAACATGAATCCATCATTTAAGAACACTATAATGAATATCTCAAAGTTTTTACAACCCAATAAAATGAATCACATCAAACTCACCATTCACAAACAATTGACAATCAATCTCCAAATCCTTTGAACCAATAAATAACCACTAATGTTGTAGATAGCATGATCAACCCTAATTCCTACAAGAATGAGGAAAAATCTATTATCAAAAACATGAAATGTGTAGTATCATTCCTCACTCCTCAATCTCTTAGGTCACATCAACATAAGGTGCACCTAATTGAAATGCCTACTCCAAAGTGAATTATAGGTGATCACAATACTAGACATTGTAGGACTATTCAAACCTCTCCTATAGCTCCAATTTTAGTTTCAACCTCTCCCAAATCATTCATATTTACGCAACCACTTGATTCCAAATGTATTGGCCAAACTGATATAGTTCAGAATCAATTTAGTCTTTCTGACTGTATTAGCCAACATGATATAATCCAAAGTCACTCATTTTCTCTACACTATATAGAAAGTGTCGATACAGTTCATTTAAAACATCATGATAATATCATATAGATTTCAGAAATTGTCAATATAGTATTAACATTACCTCTAGACACTTTCAACTATATTGGCTAACACTCAACAAGTGTTGATATAATATTACACCTGCTTCATGAAAATCTTCATTAGATTAGCCATAACTTAAATAGGTTTGATACAATGTTAATTAATTCTTCTAATCATATTTATATTTACCTTATTCCCTATGTTTTATAAAATTATATTGACATTTTTGATACATTCAAAATTAATTAAAAATATTTTGACTGTATTGACCAACTTGATATAGTTCAAACCAATTTTGTCATACCAGATTGTATCGGCCTAGATGATATTATACATAACAATTTATATCCACCTCCCATACATCCAAAACTTACCATATATTTTTAAACTACTATTTTAAGACATCTCTACATAGAATTTAATATCAATAGTAATCAATATTTTGATATTCATGTTTATATTAAGCATAATCCTACACCACCTCACTCTACATCACATGTTATAACATATTACCTTGTCCATCCAAATTTAAATTCATATCTTGGGGAATCTTATGATTCTAACCCTTATCTTAATTTAGACTTTGGGGAAATTTAAAATGCCCATACCCACATAAAATTACCCTTTGGAGAATCCAAATATTCCCAATCTTCCTCCACATTGCCTAATCATAAGTAAATCCAAATTTAAGATATTTTCAAAGATTCAACCATGTGTTATGTTTGTTAGTTTCATTTTTTGTGCATAATTTATTTATTTTACATAGTTAGGTTCTATTGTGTCATGATAACACTTTATTGTAGGTTATTTTATGACTATGTAATGTTAAAACTTAACTTTGATTTATATACACCTATGGGTTTATTAGCATCAATCCTAGTACTTGTTCTTGGTCCTTGTGTCTCTTGTCATTTTGACATCTCTTGTATTTTTGATTTATGAGTTGCATGGTAAGAGTTGGGGAATAAACCAAGACCTCCTCATAAATTCAAATCCTATTGATTTCAATTTTACAGTCACTCTCTCTTTACTACATTCACCCTTTGTTTATCTTATGGATCTTTAGTATCACCTCTAGGGTTTATTTTTCATCATTTTATTTAACTTACAGTTGGCCTTGGTTTCCCTTATGGATATTTGGTAGCACATTTGGGTTTTATTTTTATAAATTTTACTTATATCTTATTATAGGATAATTTAAAGTTTGCCTTGGTTTCCATTATGTATCATAGGTATTTACCTTTGAGTTTATTTTTCACATTTTATAACATTTTTATAGTCAGCCTTAGTTTCTCTCGAGGATATTTTATACCACCTTTGGGTTTTCTTAATCAAAATTTTATTTTAATTATAGTTAGGCTTAGTTTGCTTTATGGATATTTGGAAGAACCTTCATGGTTCACTTTTATGTTTTGACATAGGAAACGTATACTAAAACAATTACTGATCTACATGGCTATTCTAATTTAATTGTTAGTAATTACAATGACAAAAACTTAATGCCATCATTTAGTGCCATAAAGAGCATATAGTCACACTATTACAATTCCACACACATGCATATGAGGGAGAACTACATGTGAGTTTGATACCTTCTTAGGAGTATTATCTATGTAGGAAGAACTTTGCAACAAATGGGGTTATTAGGGCTATCTTGACTCACGTTACTATCCCCTTTTTATCAGGTTGCAAGAGGTACAATGCAAAGGAACTAGGGTTGCTTATTATATAAATGTAGCACACGTGCAAACATAATTTGAGGAACAAAATAATTACACAGGGGGTAGTGCATGCTTGGTCATTGAAGTCAGTCATGTATATATCTCTCATTACACACTTGCATCAAATACAAACATATGCATCGACATTATTGCCCTTGATTGATGCAACTATCCTAAGGTAAAAAATAGTTAGAATATAAAACAAATAAAATTCATACCTATAAGATAGTCTTGTGATGACTCCTGATCACTGCCACAATCTAAAATAAAATAAAAAATAAGATATACTCTCTTATCCCTTAGTTTTTTTGTACTTTTTATATTTATTACACAAACCTAAATGAGATATATTGTCAAAATATTTTATTACATTGTTACTTTGTATTCGGTCTTAGTTTCCTTATGATTCTTTAGTTTCTTTTGGCCTTTCCACTATTTTGGGATGATATATCTTATCAGTGCTTATACCAGACATTTTATAAGTTGGTATGGATTATATAGTGACATGATTACTATCTTTATAATATTTTTATTCTTAGGTTTCCATTTCCACTATTTGTCTTACATTTCCATGTGTGCCCATATCCCTCATTTTTCCTAGTCACTTCTGAAGAAAAACTCTTTCTTTGTGGTCAAATACTAGTATATCCTCATTGTATCATATTTTACACCTGGAAATATTCTCCACAATCCCTATTTACCATTTTAATTTCACTTGAGTTATACTTAGATCAGTTTTGAGATATCATTATCTTCTAAGGTGAAAGTCTAGGAGTGTCTAGGCATCTTGGTCTTTAGGTTCCCCTCTCTAGTGGCTAAATGTAGGATATATTATGTTAATCATATTTAACACCCATTTTTGGTTCTTCTAAATCCATATAGAGGAGGAAAATTAAAAAAATCAAAAGATTCAAAATACATATTATAATAAAAGACAATTTTTAAAGGTAAATTATATCTTAAAAGTTAGATCACACCAAAAAGGTGATTTTTTTTGGCAAATCTCCTATTCTAATAATAGTTCAAACTCCATAGTTAGCCTCATGATAGATCCAAGGTCCATTTGGGTCTGATAGGCCTATATAATGGAGTATGAGGTATCATTACATATTTATCTATCATTTATTATACATTTTGGTTCCACCTACTTTATCATATAAGTAATTAATCTGCATAATAGACCGACATATCTATAAAGGGTCATGAGGAATGGAGAAAATATTGTGGGAAGGTAGGATCCTTCAATTTTTTTATGAATCTAGTCTATATGGGATGATATTTATACTTCACTTGTTAGCTCATGCTTATGTTTTCTAGAAGGGGTTCTCCAAGTCCTTGATATAGATAGTTTTTATCTTTATGCACTTGATTCAATTGTATTATATCCGATAAATATTTTTACATCACCCTTGTGATAACTTGAATATTTTTATCTCTGTATCCTCTTTCTAATTATGCCCTGATGGTATTTATATTAGTTGATCATGTACCTCTTCTTTATATTCCCATTTTCTTTCTCTTTTCTTCAAATCTGATTCTTGCCTTTCATTCATGATGCCTCTTGAATTTTTAGTTTGTGAGTTGAATTATAAGATAACAGGAAATAAAAAAGCTTTCCTTGTAAATTCTAATAATTTTTCATATCTACACCATCTCCATCATTATGTTTATGTTTCTATATGGTTTTATGTTACTGGATTTTACTTTAGCACAAGCATTGATTTCAAGTTTTCACTTAATAGAGTCTTTTATTTTATTTTATGCATGTCCTTATTTGATTTAATTTTTCAATTTTATTATGCTAGATGTTTTTATAATAATTTTAGATGCTCTTTCAATCCCCTTTATTTGATTTAGGTTTTCACATATCTTACTTAGGATATTTTACAATCTCTTTTCTCCCCTTTGTTTGTTTTGATTTTCTACCTATTGTTATCTACTCAAACCTTCATCCTTGTGAAGGTTGTTCAATCCTTAATAATTTAGAGTAACATGGAGACAATCCTAGGCTATGGGTGGCATAATAGGTGGATTTAATCTCTAGACTATAAGGGTTATCTCCCCTTGATGTATCATTTAGGCTCCCTACACTACACTACTAACTTGCAAGAGAAAAGAGAGAAAGATAACATGAAAGAAAATCTACCTAAGTGGGTGATACACCAAAATGTCTCCTTTGGTCACCTACTATAATATGCATTAAGAAGCTAAATTATAACATGAACATGATTTCACTACTCAAACAAGGGGTCTCTAAACATAAATGTTTCACATAGAGGCTTAGCTTGATGCATGATATAAGGTAGTTGATCAATAAGTCCCTCAAGGGAACTAAAGAAATATTACACTTCCCAAACATACATACCTACTTAATCACACTATGAAACTTGTAAGGATGATAAACCACCTATAAATAGGTGAATAAGAGAGGACAAATATGAGGAAACATTCACTATCACTACTATTTATCTACAAACCATAAGAATAATATTGAGGAGGCCAAAATTCAATCTTATTCATTCTAAAGAGCCAAGTACAAGTGTTTTTATGAGTAGGGATATGACACAACTTAGGTTAAGGATCATTATAAATGCCAAAACCAAGCATACTTAAAGAGAAACTGAGAAAGGAGAGAGAGAGACAAAATACTAAAAACTAGGGATGACACATCCACCTAGTCCTATTTTAACCTCTATATAGTACATGATATATTATATATTTATTCCCTTTTTAAAAATGGTGTAGAGTTTAGAGTTAGACTTGTTTGGAAGGTTTGAAAAGGTTGTGAGCACTGATTAGTGGAGTTTGATCCATACATGTGCCTATATTCTTGCTTATATACACCTATATTTTTGATGAAGTTTCCTCCTTGAAAATAGGTCTTCAAGTCTTCATAAATTACTCAATAAAGTCCTATACTCTTGAATGTTATTGATACATCTTGATAGGGATATTTTAAGGCTCTTAAAGCTTGTTTGACTTTGTCTTCTTTCATGGTGTATGAGAGAGGAAAGGTCTTCCTAAGATGTTAAAGACTCCTTAAACCATTTTAAAACTTATTATAACTAATATCTTGAATTTTTATTTATCACCAAGTGGTGTAGAAGGCACAAATAAATTTGAAAATCATTTTGAATAGCTTTTATACATTAATTTGGTGATTTGATCACTTGAACTCTTTCTTTTGTAATGAGGCATGGAAGGTAAAAAACTTAATTTTGATTTGAGGAAAGAAATTTTACTCCATGGATAGACTATAAAAATGATACCAGACTTGAAAAAAGACACTTGGAGCCATCAAATAGTTTAAGAGATATGATTTTGCACCTTTACCTTACTTTTTTCTCAACTCATTATAACCCTCAAAATAGGTAGACCTCCTTATGTGTAATAATTTAAGAAGGATATTGGATAAATAAAGACATATTTGAGGACCCATTATCCCCTTATATATCCATTCCAAGTTTTAGGACCTAACTTTGAGTGTAAGTACACTTTTTATCCCATTTTCTCTCTCTAATTAGGCCTCCTTGCCTAGAAATTGAGTTTTTGCTCAAATAGCCTCCCAGACATGTGAAACTTATAGAAAGTGTTTGATTCAATTTACACATTCAAATATCATGATACATGTCAATTTTAAGCTCCTGAGACCCTATACTAATGGGTGAATCATGAAATAGCCAAAAAACCTAGTTTAGGTGCTTATATAGGCTTGAGAGGCATTTGAAGTATTTTCATGAAATTCTAAGGTTATTGTTGACCAATTTTTTCTCACAGGCCAAAATCATTCACCTTCTCCCCTTGCTATTCAAATCCAATCTTTCTGAGTTGCTCAGGTTCAACATTGTTTGGTTCATGGCCTGGTTCAAGTATTTCAATAGCTTTTGGTTCAAAGGGTTCATCATTCGGTTCAAGCATCTCATTTCAATAGCATTGAACCTTCATATCATTGAACCATTGAACCAATTTTTGGTTCAATGTACTTGGTTCAAGACATAAGTTCAATGGGTTTGGTTCAATGGAAGTTCATCAGCCTTGGTTCATCGACGCGCTTGGTTGAACCTTTGAACCGTTGAACCATTTTGGTTCAATGGCTTGGTTCAAAGGCATGCCCTTGCCGAAGGGGAGTCCTAAAATCAAGGTGCCCTAGTGGAGGGCCAACACTTAAAGCAAAGGGACTTGGGTAAGTTTCATCTTGGTTCGAAGTCTAATTATCATTTTGTTCAAAATTTGGCTAAGTCCCGAATTCCTTCAGACTTTTTGTCTGAAGGAATTCCTTCGGACAAAAAGTCTGAAGGAATTCAGGTGCAAGCCAAAGAAAAAGAAAATCTGGGTGGAATTTCTATGGAATTTTTGTTTGTGGGAAAATGTCTATGGATAAAAGTCCACAAAAAATCACAAATCCCGCAGGATAAACACAAGGCAACAGACCCAGGGAAATTGTCTGTGGGAGCCCGGGAGACCGTCCAAAGCACAAAGGGACCCACCAAAGGACCCCAAAGGGAAGATGCCCTTGCAGGGGAATTTCAACCCAAATGCAAAGGGTAGTTTCAAAGGCAAAAGGGGTGTCTATAGGGAAGGAGAATAAGCAAAGGCTGACAAGGGACCTGATAGTGTTGTGATTGGGACGGTGACATCCCAAAGGATGCCAAGTTTAAAAGAGAAGATTAGCCATTGGTTTTAAAACCAATGACAGCCATATGAACATCAAATTTAAAAAATAGAAATGGTCATTTGTCTTCAAAAGCAAAAGAAGTGCTAGCCATGGAAAGGAGCTCAAAATGCAGTGACTCGCCAAGATGTTTTCCCTAGGGGCCGAATGAGCCAGATAAGACAAAATGGACAAAGCAACAAGCAAGGAATGAGTGAGTAGTTAGTCCAATTGGTGCTAATTGAAGAAGTGACTCTAGTAGGTGAAATAGTGCCAGTTAATTGATCATTTGGGATGCAGGTAGCTAGCAGTCCAAACGGTTCCTCTGTTTCACATTAATGAGTAGACAAACCGTGTAAGTCACCTAAAAGAGAAATGCAAATTTTGAGTAGACAAAATGAATAGCTCATTAATGTTTTGAGTGACTTGTTTCTTTTCATGAAGGGACATGTATGCCACTTGTAAAAGAAGGAGCACCAAATGGGTCTTTTGCTTCTCATATATATTGTGAACTTGGTCATTTTTGTAATCATATTTTCACAAATTTTACAAGGCGCAGCCCTGCTAAAATTTCCACCTAAATCAAATAAAAGCAGTTTTTTACTACTTCTTGGATGGATATTATGTGTATGTCCTAAGTGTTTGATTTGTGTTTAGTCATTATCTTTTGATGATCTCATAGGTTCAACACCAGCAAACCAGTTATCTATAAGGTGCCATTATCTGCAGCTGACAGGAGAAGAGCTCTATTTGGAAGTATAGGATAGAGGAAGTCATTTATAGTATGTATTTCATAGCATCTTGGTGAGTCCCTGTTCCTATGTTTTCATAAAAACCTCCCTACCATTTTCCTATAGCCTAGTCTTTCTACCAAGTCTGAGTGTATATATGTTGTTTTGTCTAATCCTGAGTGTGGATGTGAGAAGGTGATTTCATTTTGGTGTATCACCTCATTAGAGTAGTTTGTTTTCCTGCACACTCTCTCTCCCTTTTCACCCCCCCTTATTATATTTTATCTATATATGTGTTTTATACTTGTTAAAACAAACATGATGCATCAAAGGGAGCTAGCCCTTATCTAGAGACTCTCCCCTCCAGCTTCGCCAGTCCCACAGGCAAGAGGGGAGTTTCCATGTTGTGAGGAGAAGACAAGAGTTTGACTTCCTATCAAAGGGTGCAATTTCCTATGTCAACAGTTTTGGCATACTTAGTGGGACCAAATGGGATAGGTTTTGTCCAAAGAATTGAAGAATTTTGGTGTGTTCTTCAACTGACTAGCCTTTAGAGGCTTCTACATCAAACACTAATGGTGACTCTGAGTTAAATCAACTGGTTAAGCAGTTCTGGTACCATACCATCAAGAAACAACATTCTAGTATGTATAATCCCATCATTAAGAGCCATGGACCCTATTTTCCTTGGCCATCATGGCTGCGATCCTTACCAACCTTATGTTGATCCTTATCAGTTTCAATATGGCCAGTCCCAGCCCTTTCATGAGTTATATCAGCCTTCTGCCTAGTCATCTCATTACGTCATTGCTCCCACTCAACCCAGTATCTTCATAAATCAACCTATTTATACCTTCAAGTGAGCACTACTGGGATATGAAAAATATGTGGTAGATCTTGACACCAGAAGGGGATGTGGCCAAGAAGTTCTTGATCATGTCATCCATCAAGTGAGAAATGCACTGAATCAGGTTAAGAAGGAATGGACTCCCATTGAAAGAGCCAATTGGCACATGCTTACAAGTGAGATGCTAGATGTGGGTGGTTTGATTGCATCTTTGGAGGAGAAGCTGAGTATTTATGAGAGGTAGCCTTACCAAGTCTATCAACTTGCATACTCACTTCCCTAAGCATCATATCAGTCATATATGATGCCTTCTTATAAGCCAAATCAAGCTTGTCAAAGTCCTTTCCCCAATTGTGTTGAGGAGAGTTCCAAAATGGCAAATCTTGTGTTTAAGGCTAATCTTGATAGATGGATCAAATTGGAAAACCTTCAGATGCAGTAGTACATTTTGGTAGCAAGGGAAGTGGAATCTAAATCTTCACTGCCCTCTCACATTATGGCCTCATCAACCCCAATGGAGATGCCCAGTCTGAATTTGTTGAGCTGGAATCAAGTGGTTGAGTCACGAAATAGCAAGGGGGCAAAAGACATTATCCAAGAGTGTGAGGTACAAGATCAGGTTAGTCCTTTTCAAGTTCCCCCCACCCTTCTTCAAGAAGCTCCTTATATTTCATGGCATTTTTCACGCACTCCCCATCTCTATGGTGTTTCCCACGAGCCCCAAAAGGTACAAAATGAGGATTATCTAGCTAAGTGGGTTGAGGAATTAGAGGCTAAGATGAGACTACTAGGAGAGAGAGAGAGATGGATCTTTCAGACCTTGTAGAGGAGCTGATGCCAAAAGGCACCCCACCTACACATCCCTAAGAAAACTATTAGGCCATGCCTGATATAGGTGAAGTGTTGACCAAATGGAAGGAGGAGAATCATTCGATTCTAGTTTAAAGACTGCTTCCTCTTCCACATGAGTTCATCCATCAGCCTTCCACTTCACCCCTTCTCGAGAAGGAACCTGTCTTGAGGGAAGCAAGTGAAGAGGAGTATGCTCAATTCATGACTGATCAGGGAGACTTCATGAGTACGGATGAAGAGGAGATTGCCTTAGGTGACATGGAGGAGCATGGACAATCTCTTGTTCATGCTTTGAATTATTTGTTTGAAGTCATCAGGGCAAGCTATATTATTCTTTAAGGAGGCTATGAGCTAGATAAGAGTGGAGAAGATAGCATTGGGGTTATAAAAAGCATGCAAAGAGGCTATAGTTTTTTAGATTTACCCCTTCAGGGGGTTAGTGAATCTAAAGATATCTTCTTTGAAATCATCAAGGAAATGGCCATACCATGGAACCCGAGCATGAGGTAGAGGAGAGCAAGCCAGTCAAGGGTGCGTATCAAGGGGCTTATGGTGATGAGATGGTAGCAATCATTTTCTTGATGGGAAACACCATCTTGAAGAACCAACAAGAGGTTAGCTTCCAAGAACAAATAGAGTATGTATACGTTGGGAGCATGTTTGAATATCCACTCAAAATCTAGCCAAACTAGGTGACAGGCAAGAGGAGCGAGTCACCAAATATCCTTTTCATTCAGCTACTTGCCTGGCACCATAAGTCCTTTTGCCAGGAAGAGGACTTGAGGAATTTTCCCTTCGATCTAGGAGGGAGGTGAGAATACCTGGTTAGCTATATCTATTAGTTTGTTTTTAGTTGTTTTTCTTGTTTTCCCTAAGTGTAGTTTGCACAGGTAGTGTTTTTTAGCCTTGTGTGTTTCCCTTTGCGTGTGGGGTAGAATCTTCATGTTTTGATTCTTGAATATTTTAGGGCTATTGTTAACTTTGTTCAAGTTGCATCTGACTCCACACCTAATGGGCTGTAAGGCAACTGGCTTATAAGCATAGTAGGCATGCTTCCCTTGTGAGTCGCCAATTTGTTGACCAATTTTTGCTCACAGGCCAAAATCATTCACCTTCTCCCCTTGCTATTCAAAGCCAGTCTTTCCAAGTTATTCAGGTTCAACATTATTTGGTTCATGGCCTGGTTTAAGTATTTTGATAGCTTTTGGTTCAAAGGGTTCATCATTCATTTCAAGCATCTCATTTAAATAGTGTTGAACCTTCGTATCATTGAACCATTAAACCAATTTTTGGTTCAACATACTTGGTTCAAGACATAAGTTCAATGGGTTCAGTTCAATGGAAGTTCATCAGCCTTGGTTCATCAGCACGCTTGGTTGAACCTTTGAACCATTGAACCATTTTGGTTCAACAACTTGGTTCAAAGGTATGCCCTTACCGAAGGAGAGTCCTAAAATCAAGGTGCCCTAGTGGAGGGCCATCACTTAAAGCAAAGGGACCCGGGTAAGTTTCATCTTGGTTCGAAGTCCAATTATCATTTTGTTCAAAATTTGGCTAAGTCCTGAATTCCTTCAGACTTTTTGTCTAAAGGAATTCCTTCAGACAAAAAGTCTAAAGGAATTTGGGTGCAAGCCAAAGCAAAAGCAAAGCTAGGCAGAATTTCCATGGACCTTTTGTCCATAAGAAAACTGTAGAAAATCACAAAGCTCGCGGGATAAACACAAGGCAGACATACCCAAGGAAATTGTCCATAGACAATTTGTCCATGGGAACCTAGGAGACCATCCAAAGCACAAAGGGACCTGCCAAAGGACCCTGAAGGGTAGATGCCCTTGTGGGGGACTTCTGGCCCAAATGTGAAGGGTAGTTTTAAAGGAAAAAGGGGTGTCTGTAGGGAAGGAGAATAAGCAAAGGCCGATAAGGGACTCGATAGTGTTGCGATGGGGATAGTGACGTCCTGGAGGACATCAAGTTTAAAAGAGCAAATTAGTCATTGGTTTTCAAACCAATAATGGCCATATGAACGTCAACTTTCAAAAAGAGAAATGGCCATTTGTCTTCAAAAGCAAAGGAAGTGCTAGCCATAGAAAGGAGCTCAAAATGCAGCGACCCACCAAGATGTTCACCCCAGGGGATGAATGAGCTAGATAAGACAAAATGGACAAAGTGACAAGCAAGGAATGAGTGAGTAGTTAGTCCAACTAGCACTAATTTAAGAAGTGATTCTAGTAGGTGAAATAGTGCCAATGAATTGATCATTTGGGATGCAGGCAGCTAGCAATGTAATTGGTTCCTCTGTCTCACATTAATGAGTAGGCAAACCGTGTAAGTCACCTAAAAGAGAAATGCAAATTTTGAGCAGACAAAATGAATAGCTCATTAATGTTTTGAGCAACTTATTTCTTTTCATGAAGGGACACGTATGCCAATTGTAAAAGGAGTGCCAAATGGGCCTTTTGCTTCTCGTATATATTGCGAACTTGGTCATTTTTGTAATCATCTTTTCACAAATTTTACAAGGTGCAGCCCTACTAAAATTTCCACCTAAATCAAATAAAAGTAGTTTTTTACCTCTTCTTGGATGGATGTTTTGTGTATGTCCTGAGTGTTTGATTTATGTTCAATCATTGTCTTTTGATGCTCTCACATGTTCAACACCAACACACCAGTTATCTACAAGGTGCCATTGTCTGTAGCTAACAGGAGAAGAGCTCTATTTGGAAGTATAGGATAGAGGAAGTCATTTACAGTATGTATTTCATAGCATCTTGGTGAGTCCCTATTCTTATGTTTTCATAAGAACCTCCCTACCATTTTCCTACAGCCTGGTCTTTCTACCAAGTCTGAGTGTATGTATGTTGTTTTGTCTGATCTTGAGTGTGGATGTGAGAAGGTCATTTCATTTTGGTGTATCACCTCTTTAGAGTAGTTTGTCTTCCTATACTCTCTCTCTCCCTTTTCACCCCCCTTATTATATTTTATCTATATATGTGTTTTTCACTTGCTGAAACAAACACGATGCATCAAAGGGAGCTAGCCCTTATCTAGAGACTCTCCCCTCTAGCTTCACTAGTCCCACAAGTGAGAGGGGAGTTTCCATGTTGTGAGGAGAAGATAGGAGTTTGACTTCCTGTCAAAGGGTGCAACTTCCTATGTCAATATTTATGATGATTTAAATAGGTTTTTTTAGGTCTTAAACACCTTTAAAAAATTAATATCCTGAGGATAGGCTCTTTGAATAAATTTATAATCCTACAACATCTCTTTTTAGCTTACGAAACTAACATTCCTTCATATTTTAACCAAATTACCAACTTACAGAGCTATATAACTCCTATATGAGACCTAAAAATGTGTTTAGATAGTTTTTAAACCTTTATTAAATCTTAATTTACCTCTTCCCATGATTTTTAATCCATGTCATACCTTCTTCCTTTATAAAGATACCTACAACCATGTATTTTTGTGCAATTATATATACATGTACCTTCTCACATGCCAAATAATTCTTGATAATATAATTAAGAGACCTTATAATGTCACTAAAATAATTAAGATGTCAATTAAATCCATTATATTCCTTTGGATGGCACATCTCCCTCATTGGGTTACTAGGAGGGGTTTAGGAGGGTTTAAAGTGTGATAGGTTCTTAAGGATTGTTCATAGAGAACATATCCTATCTCTCCTTCCCAATAACATAAGGTGGAAGTGGGGGTAATTATATATCATCCATAAATTACACTTAGTACCATTCAAAATCTCCTTCAAGGTCTAAGCAAAACTTTGATCTTCTTGAGTGCTTTCTTAAGGTAAAACATGGTTTGGTGAGACTTATAGTATTAGAGATGGTTCATAATGGTATGGAAGTGATAGGTTGAAAAAATTACAATTATTTGAGGTTAGATACCCTCTATAATCCTCAAAAAACCATTTTTCACCATGCAACTCCTTTAAGGATTTATGATCACTCAAAAATGACTTCTCTGGCTAGTTACTACATCTTGTGAGGTTTAGCAAGAGAGAGTTTACAAGTGAGTAAAATTTTTTGTCTTGAGATATATACACCTAATTGAGGTTTGTGTCACATATCTTGACTTGTTCCCATGGTTTTTCTACCATATTCCTTCTTTAGACATTCTACACACACAATTAACCGATGTCTAGGGTTTATGAGCCCATCACTATAATAAACCCTCACTAACTGTGATTGCCCTTTTTCTCTCTATTGAAGGGTTCAAGACTCATAATATATTATATCATAATTATCACATTTATGTAGAGTATATACCAAGTTCTATCAAACTGAGCCTTATTTAATACACTTTCTATGTCAATGGTTCACTAGACCAAGTTTTCATGCAAGTTTTAATATCTCATTTGAGTGTCAAGTGGATTCAATAATTTTTTTAGGTTCTATAAAGGTCTTATTAATTCTCTATATCCACTCACAACCTCATCAACACTTTCTAGGCCTCATCTCTTCCCTTACATAACTTTTCATATAATTCTCAGTCTTTATAGCCCTATTTTTAGGATTTTTGGCTTGGTACAAAATTGTACCTCCTCCAATTTGGAAAATAATTATTTATTAAAACACCCTTTTTCACAAAATTTCTAGTCACAAACTTTCCAAACCTAACTCTTTGTCTTGATCACCTTTCAACCTTAATTTCTGCCTTTATTTAGGCATATTAGGCATGCTTATCCCTTTTCCACTCTTGGTCAACTTTGGACCATACAAATAGGTCTATACACATTTTATTCTATGAAAATATATTATATCACCTAAAATATAGTTAAATTACAAAAATTTGGTTTGTTTTGATGATTGGAGCATTCTATATTCCCTAAACCCTAGTTTAGGGTTTTTTCTAGACTCAGTCATAGCTGAAAGCATAAATAATTCACTTACCAAAATTTAAAAGGGTTTCAAATATTAAAAATTGATTTATAGTGTCTATCTTAACCCAAAAAAAGGTTTGAAATTAATAGGTTCACCCTATAATTCCACTGTGACAACTTTTCACACTAAAATACACTTAATTATGCCATTTAATCAATTGTCTATAGGTCTGAATCAAAGTTTTAAACCTCTCATTTCATTCTTGATCAATATAAAGGTTATAATTTTTTTTTAAGGCTTCAAAAAAACATGTCACAATTATTTATAACAAATTAAACTTGAATCTATAGTCATATCTTTTCAAGAGTTCAACTCATTGTCAACCTTATTAATGTCTTTCATAGAAAATAGAGGATTCAGGCCACTCTACAGGTCTCTTAGTCTACATGACACAAAGGACATTATCCTAAAATATATAAAATCCACTAAGATCTTAATTTTTTTAAAAATTAACTTACTATAATGGTCTCAAGAATTTGTAAACTGGTTGACATTTCCTTCTTTCACCATGCAATACACACATAGTCTGCTAACAAATTCCTCTATAGAAATACAAGGTTTGAGATACACTCTCCTTATACTAGAGTGATATCTTGATGATCCTAAAATGGTGTTAATTATAATATCTTTCTCACAACCTTTATATAGGTTTATATTCACTTATTCTTGTGCTTAACTTTAAGACACATAGGGTAAGGTGAACCAAACAATCACAGACAAAGTCTGTCTCTACATTATCTAAAGCAATATTTATTTTTGTAGATTTTTTGAAGATTGAATTCACAAAACAACTTTCATTATCCTTCTCCACATTTTAATCAACTATCCACTTTATTCACATATTAACAAGTCTATTACAGTTTGTAATCAAGAAGAATACATTATGTCAGGGTCTATGTATACAATCTTGAACCAAAATTCTTTTCCTTTATATTTTAGAGCCAATTTTCACAAATAAGCATTCATTCACTTTCAAACACCATTGGAATCAATCTACCAGTCTGACTCTTTCATTCACAAATCACATACAATTTACATTAAAAATAATGACCTTCAAAACAAAGGTCTATATTCTTCCATTTAATCAAAATAGGGATTACCATATTCCAATATCCCCTTCACACAAACTTTTTCATTGTCTCCCATTCATATAATATGAATGGATTATGAGAATCACACCCATAAAATGACTCCAAGACTCCTAAAAATAAGACATACCTAATTCTTGATTCCTCTTTTCCATGTAGAGGTTATTTTTGCTCAAGGATTGCATTATTATCTTAATTTGACACAATATGACATACCTAAGACAATGACATTGGAATCATTACATTTTATGAACATATACAAGGTCTAAATACCCTTGGCATGTTTTATGACATCTTGAAACCCTCTAAAAATACATAAAAGTCCTTTCAAATGCTTATAAGAATTCAAATTTTTAAAAAGGAGCTTTTGGCAAGAAAAGGTAGAATTTGAATTCTATGCTCCTTGAGACCATCTAAATATCACATATGGACTACTACTAACCTTTAACACCTATAAAACACCTATTAGACTATCTATGGATGAAAATGGATCAAAATTGGGGTCCTTATAGGATGCCCCTGCATCACACACTCTTAGCAGAGCCTTCATGTTCCACACACAATCCTTAATAGTCCATATTTTCCATGATTACACATATAGACCTGTCTACATGGTCTTAGGCTTATTAGGCCTAGATAGGTTTATCAACATTCATCTTATATTGAGTCTAGGGATTATATGAGGTCAAAATATTATAATAGGAACATTCCAATTGATTTTTTCTCTTTTAGACTTATATGTCTCTCAAAATAAAAGACACCTTTCATTTTGAGTAGGTCTGTATATGGAAAAAATGATGGCATTTATAGGGTTAAAGTAAGCCTTGTTTGATATTCTTTCTTTAGTATTTTTTATATATTATTTGATATTTAGTGTCTTCAAACACTTTATTATTTATTCAAACTAAAATTCTAATGCAATATGTTATATCTAATATTTATTTCACTATGGTGCATTGCATCTTCCTCAAGTTTGGAAAACTAATTGAGTTACTCAGGTAGTCTTGACTGTGCCAATTTAGAATGTGTGAGTGTAGGCTTATGTAGATTTGTTATATTCTCTTATAAAAATTTATGGTCTTATTATAGGTCTTCTTGATATTTTGTGATTTTATTCAGTCTCTACCTATCCATCTAAGATCCAATTCCACCACAAAACCTTGTATTATATATTGTCCCTGTTTGTACCAAAATATTCTTGGTTGTAGGTGGTGATGGGATAAGAGTTTAGACTGTATATTTGGATAGGAATCCTCTCAACATAATTTTTTTTAACACTTTCATCTAATCTCATAACTCTATTCTCTCTTAAGGTTTGAAAAATAACCCTAAAAGTTCCAAACTGGCTTGATCGTTACCATTTAGGTCTCTTGGGTCTTCATGATAGTGCTAGGTCTGAAGAAAAAATACCTCAATGAAATAGTTTCCTCCTTCATAAGCTAAATCATATCCATGGTGTTTACACATGATATTATATTTTCACTTAACCCTTGGACTTCATTTTCAAGTAAGGCTTCTTGTATTTTACACACATAAGGAGACTTATAGGTTTGCCTTTTGACATCTTAGGTTCCTTAAATCTGCACTCAAGACCATTTAGCATTGAGAAAAAAATCCACAATGTTTCATGAGATCCTAAATTTAAAATTACATTTATAATATAACACTTGTCACCATAACCATTCACATTCTTATAAACACCAACACAAACATTTATTCTCTTATTAGCCTATAGGTGTCTTGAACATGGGTTGCAAGTGTGAGCTCAGAGTATCTTAAGTATTAGTATTTGAATCGTGGCCTTATTTATATGAGATTATTATCACTTGATATAAAATTTAACTTCATGAGCATTCTGATCAAAGTTGACCCTCAACAAGCTCATTATCCTTCCTATTGTTTGATTGTTCATGACAAACAACCTTAGCCTACATTGTTGGTCTATTTGTGATCTTGAGTATTAATTATTATAATCACACTTTTAGACCCACCCATCATAAATATTGCACATTAATTTTAGCATTTAGGCCTTCAAAAGAAAAATTTAATGGAAAATTCATTAGATTTCTCATATAATGCAGGACTACAAGTCTACATACCTGTAGGTTTGTATTTCTCATATTTTAGCTCATTATATGGTACAATTTTAGTCACTTTAATTTTAAAATATCTCTCCATTGGATCCTTTCATTCCTTATGAGATCAAGAATCTCATTTAATCTTGACAATGCAATATAAAACTTCCTCAACTCACTGTTATGTAGGTAGACTTCATAACATAGTCTATGGGCTGAATACTGGAATGTCACTTGGAGAGGTTATAATGGAGTGTAAATATGGTTTGATGGCCTTGAATGGGCTGGGAGGATGGTGAAACACATTAAAAAACATTTAGATTCATTGAACCCTATGTAAAAACTTTCAACCTAAGTGTAAAATCAGTAAATTATGCCAATGTGGAGATTTCTTATCTTCTTAGGCCCACATGTGCCAAGTAATGTTTGGATAACCATAAATTAACTTTTTTATATCTTCTTACATCCTTTATAATTTATAAAATTCTTCCAAATTGATGCAAACTTCTATTTTGAGGAGAAATAATTAGCTTGTGGGGTTTTACACCTTTAAAAAGCACCTTAGCTCCTTAATGATTGTTCATAAATGAGAGGGGATTGATATAACGAACAATGAAAAAAATTAATATTATTAGGACCCCCTCATTTGTAAAAAATTTTAGCCTCCAACTCTCTCTCTCCTAGCCATATTAACCACATGAAACTGACTTTGCAAGCTTGTCAATGAATCGATGGAGGTTTAGAAGCATTTTTTTAACTTTTAAGAACTATGAAAGATTGAAACTCATGGATATTACCTATATAATACCAAGAGACACTTTTAAGGTATTTTTACCTACAACTGAATACCCAAAGTCCATATAAACTCCTAAAACTACATTTTTGGGTGCAAAACTAAATTGTTTTGACATATAGACCACTAATAAAACTTCCTTATGACATTAGTACACTAAAAACTCATTTTAAATACTTTAAAATTGAAATAGTAAGTGTATTACATATTCACCATATTGGAAATGGACTTAAATCCATTAAAAGCATCTTCAAGTACAAAGAAAGATAGTGTATGTTGGATGACCTCACGTGCAAAACAAATATCAATCCAATACCTTATAAGACTTAAAATTACTTATTAAACATATTATTTAATGATTCGTGTAAGGATAGTGCCTTGAGAAGGTTTATTTTGGTCATAATTCAAACTTAGGTTTCTCCAAAAACCTTAAACTTTGCTAAAATACCTTTATTTCATCAAACAAGATTAGAAAACTTTAAACCAAGTGACCAAGTGAAATGACTTGAATTGATAGACTATATACCATGTTGAAACATCATGAAATATACCTATGACCCACTAGATTAAATTTAAAGGGATTGGAAAGGTTGGCAAAGATGTTACCTTAAATAATGCTAACAAGACCATTTGAAGATCACATATGCATGCCAAAGCTATGAACAAGGTTGTAGAAGAATGACAAGAAAAGTTTCAAATTATAGGGGAAATAGTTGGACCTATGAGGTCAAACTTGTCAACATTTTGGTGAATCAATTAGGAAGCATGCCTGCTATGCTAATGAACTAGTAACTTTGCATCTCTTTTGGGTTCATAGAGTCTCTTTTACACTCTAAAATAAACATGATCATACCTTGACAACTAACTAAAAAATATTAAAAAAGATGACTTATTTACCTCCAAATAGACACAAAATGAGAACAACATTCACAATAATACAAATAACCAATAAGACACACACAACACTTGTGCTATAAAGCACTTAGAGAACACAACAAACATAAGTAAACTACTATGTACAAAATAGCCAACCAAGATTGATCCTCTTGAATCAAAAGGGAATATTTTGATATCATCTTCTTCATATGATGAGTAAGGGTGTGAAACAAGCTACCTTTTTAACATAGTGAATAATAGGCAATGCTTCTTGTTTACCAACTCTCTTGGCATGTTTTCAAGTGAGTAAACAACATAAAACCAATAACCAATAAAGACATATTCATCTTTTACTTCAAGACCCACTCCATACCTATTATCACTTACAATTTAAAAATATGATACTCCATCTAGGCATTGTCCTTGGGTCTCTATGGCATCTTGATTGACCTCATTCTTCTTATCATTTACTACAAGTTCATCAATCTCTTCAAGGGGATTTTCATATTCAATCTAATTTGCAATATGGTCTTCAAGGGGTGTTTCTTGATCAAACTCCTTATAATAATGTTCAATAGGAAACGTATCATTAAAAAGGCCTTCAATATCTTGAAGAGATTCAAGGTATTTCTACCAATCATCTTTTATCTCCATCCTTTGGTCAATTTGAATGAGATCAACTTGAATAACATCTTTATCCTTATCCTTAAAAGCTATAGGGTTATCAAGAGTGTCAAACATGCAAGCATGATGTGATTGGGAAATAAATTCTTCAAGTTCAACTTCTTGTTTATTTGAAACCACATCAATTTTATTCATGACTTCAACTTAATGGCTTTGAGAACCTTACACATCAAGACCAGCTGCAACCTCATTAAGATTGGATGTAATTGGATCTCCTTCTTGAGTTATATTATCAAGATCATGTTCTAGAAACTCATTTTTGACAACCATATTGCTTATTTCTTCCTCAAGTGGGGTAATAATGAATATCTCTTCCTCATACACACTTGAATTGTCTTCTTCACATTCTCTTTAAATCTCACTTATAATTACAAATTCCTCCTCTATCTTCCATAGAACAAGCTCTTCTTCAAGAAGGAATATGGTGGAAGGGTGATGAATATACAATGCCTATATGGAGTATCATTGGATGAGATTGTATATAACAAGCAATATGGAGTGGGTTTTGAAGTACCAAATGAATATGTCTTCATAGGTGACTAGTTTGTTGTTGCTTACTCACTTGAAGACATGCCAATAGAGTTGGTAAGTAAGAAGTATTGCCTATCAAGAATTATGTTTAAGAGGAAGCTTGTTTCACACCCTTACTCATTACATGAAGAAGATGATATCAAAATATTCATTTTTGATCTATGAGGATCAATCTTGGTAGGTTAGTTTGTACATAGTAGTTTGTTTTTGTTTGTTGTGTTCCCTAAGTGCTTTGTAGCACAAGTGTGGTGTGTGTCTTATTGGTGCTTATTCTTGTTGTGTGTGATGTTATCATTTTGTGTTTGTTTGGAGGTTAATAACTCATATTATATTTATAAATAGTTTGTATTTAGTTATCAAGGTTTGATCATGTTTATTTTAGAGTGTAAGAGAGACTATATGAGCCTAAAAGAGATTCAAAGTTACTAGTTCCTTAGCATAATAGGCATGCTTCCTAGTTGAGTCACAAAAATGTTGAAAATTTTCACCTCACCGATTAAACTATCACCCCTATAATTTTAAACTTTGATTTTCATGCTTCTACAACCTTGTTCATAGCTTTATCATTCTTATGTGATCTTCAAATGGTCTTTGTAAGGTCTTGTTAGCATTGTTTAAGGTAACATATTTGAAAATAGTTTCAATGCCTTAAAATTAAATATAGTGGGTCATAGGTATATGTCATGATATGTCAAGATGGTACATAGCCTTTCAGATCAAGTGTTTTCACTTGATCATTTGGTTTAAAGATTACTAATCTTATTTGATGATATTAAGGTATTTTAGCAAAGTTTAAGGTTTTTGGAGAAACTTAGGTTTCAATTATGACAAAAATAAGCCTTATCAAGGTGATTTTATTGTTTGTATAATTAAATAATATGGTGAATGAGTCATTTGAAGTCCTAGAATGTCTTGGATTGATATATTCTCTCTACATGAGGTCATCCAATATACACTAGCTTTCTTTGTACTTGAAAGTGTTTTTAAGGGATTTAAGTCCATTTCCAAGATGGTCAAGATGGAATAAACATGAAATTGAACTTTTAAAATCTTTAATATGATTTTTAAATGTACTTATGTCAAAATTAAGTAAGAATAATGGTCTACATGTCAGAATAGTTCAATTTTTGCTCCAAAAAGGCATTTTTAAGAGTTTGTATGGACTTGGGTTATTCACTTATAGATGAAAATGAATTAAAAGTGTTTATTGGTATTATAAAGGTAATGTGAATTATTTTAAAGCTTTAATAGGTCCTAAAAGTGTAAAAAATTCTTTTAAACCTCCATCACTCCATTGGCAAACTTGCAAAGTCAGTTTTCAAGTGGATGGTATGGACAAAGGAGAGAGAGTTGGGATATAATATTTTTTCCAGAGTAGGGGATAATATTAAGATTAAAATTTGTGGCATTGGTTTTTATATCCATTCAATTTAATTTATGAAAAATCACTAAGACTCCAAGGTACTCCAAAATTGCCTACAAACCCCACAAACTCATTTTTCTTCTTAGAAATTATAGTTTAAAATAGTTTGAATGCATAATGAAAATTAAAAGAGATGTTTAGAGTCTATGCAAGAATATCACATGTTTATATAATCTCCACATGGAATTTGTGTGTTCATTTGGCAAAGAAAACTCCATTTCTACACATTTACAAGATAACTATCATTTTTTCTTGATGTTTCAAGGTTCTTAACAGATTGGATCATGTTTATAAATATGATATATAATTTTTACATTAAAAATAAATATATAAAACTCTACCAATTTTTTCGATGTTCATTATAGCACCACTTTCTCCAAACAACATACATTATGCTTAAGCCTTGATGACTATGTTTTGAAGCTATTTCTTAAGTGGTTTGTAAAGGTAATATATTGCATTATTTAGAGGTATATGATGGTAATAAACCAATGATATATGTTATAAATTAATATTTAAATGTTATCAGAGGCTCAAGGGATTAATACTTGCATCAATCCAAGGTCTAAATCTTAAAAAAATAGACCTACAAGTCTACAGACTTATAGGTCTACATTTCATGAGGAATGTCAATGAAATGTGCACTAAATATTATTTTTGAAGATATAGAAATGGTTTTTAGTGTATTATTATATTATTGGATGGATTTAAATTAATATATAAGAGTGTTCAAATGTACACTTGTATAATACAGTCAATAAGAGACCTATAAGCTGAAGAGTAAGTGTTGATGTTTTTTGGGACATTGAGTTGGTATGAAAGGTGTTTAATATGTACATGTGAGGTATAAGAGAGAATAAAGAGATCCATTTAGATAAATCCAATCTATCATAGTGAAATCATATAAGGACTAATTTATTGAGAAAGAAATAAATCCAAATAGACCTATAAGCAGGACAAAAGAGGCATACATGACTACCCAACAGAAGAAAGTCCTAATAGGTATGTAGTACTAAGTTTGAATATGAGGATATTTTAATAGAGTTAAATTTATATTAATATAATAATGATCATATCAATAAGGCCAAGCTTAAAATCCTAATACTTAATAGACTCTCAAATCACACTTATAACCATGTCCTAGACAAGACATAAGAGATAAGGG
The DNA here is from genome assembly GCA_037957365.1 of Torreya grandis. Classification (NCBI taxonomy): domain Eukaryota; kingdom Viridiplantae; phylum Streptophyta; class Pinopsida; order Cupressales; family Taxaceae; genus Torreya; species Torreya grandis. The sequence continues at coordinate 2,680,751 of JARHVA010002024.1, forward strand.
GTGTGCTGTGAAGATGGGTTCTTGGAAAAGTATATAGAGAATATGAGGGAGACATTAAAACTCTCAATATTGTGATGGGAATCATTAGGATACTCAGTGACTTATATATTGAGAAATAACTATTGTCAATCATGACTGCTACCCTTGTGATAATGTGCACCACTTTCCACTCCTACTAAAACAATGAAATCTCTCCTAAGTGTGGAAAATTTTGAGATGGAGATAATATCTAGATGGAGGGATGGTTCCCTTGATGCACTCACTAAATTTTAATCTAATCCTATTAACTACTAATTTCTTGACTAAGGGAAAGGGTGAAGGGTTAATGCTTGCACTGGAATTGACATGAAAAAATTTAAATAAAAGTGATGCACCAATGCTTATGACCACTTTTGATTTCAATTGAAACTCTTATAAAGCAAATTATCCTAAAAACATTATCTTCACTTTAGGTATATGGCTTCTACAATAGTGTTTCATATAAAGGACTTGAAAACACTCACTCTTTGTATGGAAGGAATGAAATATTAGTGAATTCACATCCAAACTTAGACTTAGATTAAACATAGACACTTAGCATGACCTGTAGAAACTCAAATATGTTGTAATAAGTTATACAAGCCAGACATTAACATAGGAAAGATACTAACTCACAATGTTATATCAATGAAAATCACACATAAATTCACACAACTTGAAAATGGAGGAAACCAGCATCTTATTTTTTTAAAAAGGTATAGTATAAATTTTTTATAGCCTTGTAGCATAGACAATTAAAAAAAGTGATATGCCATTATGAAAATTATTATACAATATAGAAGAGAGAGAGGTGAAGGGAGACAAGACAACCCAAAAATAGTGATGACTTACTTGTCATTACCCCTTTCGACTCTTACGTATTAATTCCTTTTTTTCTCATTTTTTCCTCCTTCAAAGTGGCATAGGGGTAAGGTTTAACTTTATTAGGAATTAAATAAGTCTTAAGCATTAATTATTCAAGTTTGACCATTTGAAATGCCTAAATCTTTGCTCACATTCCCTATATCCTTGCTTGTATGTCCTCCTTGATGAAGAAGTCCTCTTTCATGAAAATAGATCTTCAAGTATTCATTAATTCCTTAGCTTAAACCTTCTCCTAATATATTTATGATGTCTTTCCTCCTTGAAAGGGCTGTTATAAGAACTTTTGAAGCATCTTTGACTTTGTCTCCTTAGTTTAGCATAGGAGAGGAAAAAGTCTCTTTATTGATTATTGAGATTATTTCAACCTTTTTAATGTAATTTGAAACTGAATTTTGACTTGTTGTTTTCATCCAAATGGTGTAGAATGTGAGTTGTAACTTTGAAAGGATTTTTGAAGAGTTTTTATGCAATGACTTGGTGATTTGATCATTTGAACTCCTTCCTTTGGAATGTGGTGTAGGAGAGAGAAGACTTGGTTTTAATTTGAATAAGGTAATTTTAATCCATGTATGGATTATTAACCTTATATAAAACCTTTAAAAATAAAATTAGAACCATAAAATAGTTCAAAAGATGTTATTTTGCTCCTTTAGCTTGTTTTTCTCCTTATTTTTTGTATTCCTCAAAATAAGTAAACCTCCTTATTAGAATAATGTATGAAATATAATAGATAAGTAAGCACATATTGAAGGACTCAGTATCCCCTTAAATATTCATGTCAAGTTTTAGGACCTAACCCTAAGTGTAAGTGTCCTTTTTAGCCCATTTTCTCTCTCTAATTAGGCTTAATTAGGCCTCATTGCCTAAAAAATAGAGATCTTGCTCCAAAGGCTTCTCACACATGTGAAACATCCCAAAAGTTTTTAATTTGATTTACATAGAATAATATCATTTTCCATGTTAAATTTCAAGTTCTAAGGCCTTATGTAGGTGGGCAAACCAAGAAATGGCTATTTGTAAGCCTAAGTGCTTGTGCATGCTTGAGAGGTAGTTTGAGTGTTTTTCATGAAAATTGTAGGTTTTGAGACTTGTAAATTAATTTTTAAGATATATAACACCATTATAAAACTTAATAGCTTGAGAGTGGGGTCTCTTATTTCACTCATAGGCCTATATTTAGGCTTCTTGGCTTGCAAAATTAGGTTATCTTCACTTTTTGACCAAGTGGCCAACTTACAGAGATAGTATATCATTTTTAGAGACCTATATAAGTTTTTTAATGATAATATAACCTATTTAAAGTCCATATAGGCCTATTAAATTGGTTTATAGATCATGCCATACTTTATACCTTCACAAATAAGCCTTTAGTTGTATATTTAGCCTTATTTCCTATGGTACTGTACCTACACATGTCAACCAATACCTTGAAATGGATATTAAGAGAGTTTTTAATTAAATTAAAGTAATTATATTATCAAACCAATTCATGTGAATTAATTTTAAATTATTTGTCTTCCATCAGGTTATTATGTAGGGTTTAGGAAGGGTTTAGAGAAGTATGAGGTCTTAATAATGATTCATAAAGGACAAGGGTCCATTCCAAGAACCAATGCCAAGATGTGGAATATAGATGAATTATATAACACATCCAATGTCCATCTATCATCATGAATATACTCTTTAGATTTATGATAAAAAAAATAGTGACCTCTTTGAACTCCTTCTCAAGCAAAATCGGGGTTTAAGTGTTTAGTCTTCCTTAGTGATAGTTCATAATGTATAGGAATTTAACCCATGAATTAATGGAATAAAATTGAAGTAATAAACCATATATAATTTCTATAATATCCATTTTCCACCATTCATGTTCTCCAAGGATTTGTAAGCTCTGCAAGTTAACTTCTTGTGTAGAGTTGACTATGTATGAATGCTGAGAAAGGACTTTTTGGATCCTAAGACCTCAAAATGCATTATAATAGTAAATAATGCCTTAAAAAAGTTTTAAATGATCCAAAAAGTTATTCACCATGATCTTACATAATCATTGACCTTCCAAAAAGGTCTAAAACCTTGACTCTTCACCACTTAGGGGTTTCTAGGCAAGTTAAGTTTGTTAACCCTAGAGATCTATTCATTGAGCCTTTCTCCTCTTCCACTAGATCAAAACTTAATGGAATTAATTTTTAAGGTAATATACACCATTTTATACTATTATAAATCAAAATTTAGTGATAAAGATGTTCTCTTCACTTTTATCTAGAGTAGACCTGTAAGTCTTTAATGGATTGTGTCAGCTTGGGTTGAGCATTGCTTTACTAAGTCTGACCTTATTAACACATATAATAGACATAAATACCTTATTTAATACATAATTAAAATATCTAACACTTAATACCATCACAAGTATGACTTTTCTCCACTTTTGCCTTGACACTTTGTAAGTGTATGTGCATGTATTAGGCCTATTGATAAGAGCATGATTATAAACCTTAATAATTGTACCAAACATTTAGGTGACTATGATCAGTGATATAAATTCCTCCATACTTCTCATATTCTTTTTTCATCCCTATTATTTACCGTATTATCACTACAAGAACACCCTTATCCACATTCTTGACTACCTGTACTTTTTGTTTTATTGGTTGAGGTGCATATTTAGATGCTTATACTAAAATTTTAGGAATGAGAAATATTAAATAGAACCCATGAATATTTTTATAGTCTTAACACCTCATTAATCTCTAATTTAAGTTCTCACCACCTTTGTAAATCTTTTACGACCTTCAAACCAAGGACATCCTTCACCAAAAGTAGATATGCCTAAATGTGTATGTAGGGTTTGGAATGAGTCATATTTGGGTCACTTTATTATAATTTTATCTTGAGTTACATGAATTAAAATTAATATTTATAACTTTCCATTAATTATCATAAACCCCCATTCAATATCATGCATTGTATCCTTTTCTTCAAGTTTGAAAACCAACCCTAAATCATCTAGGATAATCTTAGGTAATGATTTAGATTTGATTGAAATTTAGGGTTTAATACTTAATTAAAAATCACTAGGAATTTTAATTTTATTAATAATTTTTTTTTTAATCTTATATTGAACCTTCAATCAAGTAGGCACCTCAGTTAACATGACTAGACAAAGTTTTCAAATTTCCATGGTTGAGTGATTGTACGTGATAGTGCCTAAGATGAATATGCTATGGACATTAAATTTGATATTATTTATTCCTATATGAGAGTGAATTAATGAATTCATACAAATTTTATCTACTCAATATCTAAAAACTGACACACATTCCCTCCCATGATTATAACAGGCCTATCTATAACATTATTACTCATAATATGATTTCAAGTGGTTATTTAGTCTTTTTGGATTCTATATGGACAAAGGGAGGAATGATAAGGTTAAATCAAATTAAAAATGTATATAAAGAATCTCATTGACAAAATTTCACCTTGAATTCTTGGATAAGTATCAAATTGATACTCAAAGGCTTGATTAACATGAAACCAAAAATGACCTTTTACCTTAAATGCTACTAAAAAACCTTAAACTATCCAAATAGTGAAATGGAGACTTTACTAGTGTTTCAAGAGTGATAATAACTATGAATAAACCTAATTAATTTTTACATAACTTGGTATAAGCTTGAATAATACCTCAAAAAACCTCAAATCCTTTCAAATAATGAAAATACCTTGTTACCTTAAAATTTACTAATAAACCTTAAATTCTCCAAATATGTGATTTAAAGTCCTCTTTAATGATATTTATTTTTAAATTTGTGGAATATTTAAAATATTCATCCATATAAGGGCTCATATCACCTTGAATATTCACTTAACACCTTCAAAATTCACTCCAAGTGCACACATTCCATCACAAGCCTTTTTTGATCATGAAACATAGACTTGACTATGTCCTTTAAGCATATAAGGCCTTAATTGCATATTTTGATCTCTTGAGTAGTAATTTTCACCCTAAATATTCCTAATATTACTATTAAACTACTTTAGGATACTCCAAAAACCACTTTATCTTCAGGATTCCTCTATATGATCTTGTTACAATAGGTACTCATGACTTATGATTGAACCTTGCTAAAAGATCATCTCACTACCATTGACCAAGGAAGACATTCTTAATATAAGTCATATATGAATTTATTGAAGTTAATAAGTGTGAAATTAATGAAACATAAACTTGATAAACCTTTAAATATGAAAAACACTTAGCTACTAAATCAAACATGCTTTTAAACTATTGAATTTAACAATCAACATAGGCAAACAATTTCCTACCAAAATACCCATTATCAAAAAAAATTACCTAATGATAAAAATAATAAAAATTTAAAATTTTACCCTTTAATAACCCCACCATAACCATTTTTTATCCATAAAATTTTGAAGTGAATAAATGGAGGCAAACCGAGACCCTGTCTAGATGACTAGGACATAGTGAACCCCTTATACTCTTAGCAATTGTTCATAAATACAAGGAGATGAACATGAAAACCAATTCAAATAAATTTAAGGTAATTAGTGTCCCTAAAATTTACCAATATATTTGGACCTAACCCTCTCTCTCCTATCCATACTGAACAAAAATTGATGACCTTCCTTGAGCTACCAAAGATGTTGATAGGAGAGATAAATAGATTTTCTACATTTTGACACCTAAAGCTTCTTATAAACCATTTATTTTACCTTAAATGGAATAAATTAAGTATCTAATATGAATTTAAGTTAATTTTACCTTGAAAATTTGTACAAACAACCTCCAAATAGCCATTTTTGGCACTAAAAATACCATGATCACTTAAAGAACCTGATGGAACTACTATAAAAGGTATTAAAAATACCTTTAAATGTCTGAACAGGTGTAACATGGCCCTTTTATGGTAACATATTTCCATTAACTTGAAAAAAATTCTCTAGAATCCATAAAATGATCCAAGATAAAACCAACTAGGTTATGAAGATAGCCAAGAATATTACCAACTTGTTAGATCCTTTGTAGAGCATGTCATGACTTTGACACATGATATAAGGCATATCAAGACACCTTATACTCCTTATATCACTTTAAACTCACTAAAATAGGTCATGGAGTGACTATACATACACATAGCTATGATGAGAAAAACCTTAAATTTATCAAATTACCTTAAAATCTCATAAACAAGGTTTCAAGTGACCATTTCAAGGGCATAACAAGACCAACACAATGATCAATAGGGTAAACAAGCATGATGAGAAAAGTTTCAAATTTTAGAGGTGATAATTTGACTCATGAGATCAAAATTGTTAATAGTAACCTAAAATATTTATTTCAAAACCATGTTAATGACACCTACATGCCAATTTGAGTGTTTCAAGTCACCTTCAAGCATGGAGAAGGAAGTTTTAATGTTCTGTTTAGAAGCCTTGGGGTCCAAATGAGTGAGAAAGATATATGGAACTCTAGAAACTAAAAAGTTTTTGAAAAATTTCTAAATATTTTTCATCTATTAGGATAAATCACTCAAATCTTGGAAAAACCCCAATCACCACCTACATCTAGCTCTTGAATAGTTTAAAGCCCTGATTTGGCATAGAGGACATCTGAGATGTATATATGAAACCTAGAAAATAATAAAACCTATTCAACTAGAGGTCTAATATAATAATGTACTATTATTAGAAATTCAAATTCATTTAATAATTATGAGTACAAACTAACCTATAGGTATAGGTAAGCATGAATATGAAAGTGTAATGGTGTATTAGGGGAGATTCTTCAGCCAAAGCCATTCGCAAGCCTAATCAAGAACCAAACCAAATGATGACCTATAGGTAGAATTGTTAGGCCTAGGTGTCGTAAAACCTACATATGTGATTTTTTGATGAAATTTGGTTATGATGGAAAGATGGATATCTACAGGAGGCTATAGAAGTCTAATTATACCAAATAAGGTTTAAGCCTACTTACACATGCCTATGTATGCGGTCTTATCAAGAGAGGAAGGAGGTTATCATCATGTATTTAGTTTAAAAAGGTTTGATGGTCATCTCAATATTCAAAGAAGTAAATAAATATTGTGTAGAACTATTCAAGGTCATATTTCCATTAATCTACCCCATTAGAGACAAATAACTTAGATACATAACTACATTTGTGTCTTTACATGAGTAACTATGATTATACATAGTGTGGTAAGTGAGTCAAGTGACTTTCTCAGAGGATAATGGAAAAATGAAAGTGATTAAGGGTATAAATAAGGTAAATGAAGAGTTTATAAATTATTATATATGTTTTATACTCTCAAATGATGAAATAAATGGATCTCTTAGCTCGTAAACACCTACAACCCTATTGGAAATAGTTAGGCCTATGTGTAGAATTGATTATAAAGTTTATTCCTGATAAGTACATATAAGCATAAGGGATATGAAATATGTTTGAGGTAAATCCATTATTTTTCAAAGATATCAAAGAGACAAGAGCTTCATTGAAAATTTTCTATTCCAAGAAAGCAATCAAGACACTAAACACACACCTACAGCCAACAAGGTTTTAGTGTGGATTGTGACAAGAGAGGATGCAATAATTATATGGGATATTTGGTTTAGAGGAAAAATAAGAGTTATATGAACATTATATATTAGGATAAAACAATTATATAATGGTTATAAGAGAGTGAAAAAAAAAAATTTCCTAGAACCTTGCACTCACATAGTCCAAGACCATATAGTTAGGATTATGTGTAAAATGATAAAGAGAGTGGTCTGTTGAAGGAAAGATGGAAGTATATAATCCATAAAATATAATTATTAATTAAAATATACTTTCCATGTGATATTATACTCTTCAAAAAGTTATAAAATAAAGAATTATTACTCCTATATAGGTGTACAGGCTGATTATGTTTAGAAGGCCTAAATGAAACACACAAGCCTGTGTGTGTAAAAATATGAAAAGGATGGGTTTTTAAGGATGATATAAGGAAAAATAGGACATAATAATGTTATTATATATTAAATTAAGTGTTATATTAGGTATTTACCTCCTAAAAAAATGATTAAAATGGGGCAAACACATTTCTAGGGTTAGACTAGGTAGTTTGCCTATAAATGCTAACATCAGTCAATGAGGGTTATAGGTGGTTTAATGAATATAAAGGATATTAATGCCATGTTAAAAATTAAAAAAATATGTTATATAAATATCTGAGGTGTTAAAACTTATAACCAAACTTCAAAGTGCAATTTTTAAACTCATTTTCTCTCTTAACCTCACAAATGCATAGTCTGCCAACCTAAATTGTAGTTTGAGATGATCATATATTTCATGAGAATATTCATGGTTTATATTTATATTAAGGTGAGATAAATAGGTATATTTTATAAAAATTAATGGAATTAATTCTTCCATACATATATTACACTTTATGAATCATTGTTAAGATGATAAAACACTCACAGACTGCCTAGAAGACCAGTTTTGACCAGTCGAGAGATTGATCTCTAAAGTGAATGAAATGAAATAGAATTAAATTTAAACCAGATAAAAATCATGTATAAATAAAATTATTTCCATAACATGAAATTTTATTATACTTACACCTATATAGATTCAATAAATACTGTACTTTTGTGAGATTTTGAGCCTAAAATAAGGTATAAAGGATCACAAAAAAATGAAAATTATTGGGGAGGATGAGTTGGGATGTATTATACCTATTAAATTCCATAAAAAAATACAATTTACCTTGAAATTACACATATACACGTTTGGTTTTTTAAGGTAGTTTGAAATAGGCTTAAGAAAGGGCTAATTTTTTGGCCATTTCTTGGTTTGCCTACCTATATAGGATATCAAGAGCTAAAAATTGACATGGTGTATGTAATTATCATGGGGAAAGTTAATAAAAAACTTCATATAATTTTAAAATTTGTGTGAGAATTCTGGAGCAAAATCTTGGTTTCTAGGCTAGGAGGCCTAATTGAGGAGAGAGAATGGAAGAAAAAGTGTACTTCTACTTAGTTTCAGGTCCTAAAACTTGGCATGGATATGTAAGGATATATTGGGTACTCAAATATATTATTATTTATCCAAGTTAGTTGGTAAATTATTCCACATAATTAGGTTTACTTATTTTGAGGGCTATAAGGAATGAGGCCAAATGAGACCTTTTGGAGCAAAACCACATCTTTTGAACTATTTGATGGATCCAAGTATCTTGTTATAGGTATGATATGATGATTTGAATCCATACATGGAGGAAAATTTATTTTTTGAAGGCGAAATCAAGTTTTCTCACCCTTTATGCCATGGGGCAAGAGGAGGAGTTCAAGTAGTCAAAATGTAGAGTGGATTACATAAAATGATTAGTCAAGCATTAGTCCAAGAAAACCAAAGAAAAATGAATAAAGAGATAAATGATTTAAGCCATCTATTCATGTGGGTTTTTCTAATGAAAATGAAAGACATATAAAAGAAATCAAGAAACCTATACCTTCCCAGGTGAATCCACCATCTAAGAGTGGCTCATAAGCATGTTCTCCCCTTGATCAAGAGATCTTGTCTTTATCAACAATGGTGGCCAAAATCCTCCAATGCCTCAAGAATTCTTTTCATAACATATGATCAAAGTAGATGAAATCTCTAATCTAGCCTATCAAATGAAGCTTTCTAATGAAACACAATGATCAACACAAAGTGTTGTGGATAAAATTTAGCATTATAACATTGCACAAATCAAGCTTAAAAATGATGTTTATGGCTCTTTTATTTATAGATTTTCAAAATGGTTCAGGATCAACCATGACCATCCATCTCAATATTGAGATGTGTAGCCATGTATTAATATAATATTTGAAATTAAATCCATAAATATCCTCATAATGAATTAGGATAAAGAGGCATTAAAGAGGCATAAAAGGCATTAAAGAGGCATGAGAGACCCATAATCTTGATATTTTATGAATTTATGGCTTATGGATACCACCCCATAGATGATGTCACTAGGTGATGTAAATGTTAAGAATTTATTTACAATATTAAGATATTCAATAAGTTCCATAGAATTCTTACTTAAGCTCTTAATTTGGATTAATTAGCTTAAACAAGGTTAATCAAATTAGTGAAATTCTTTGGAAATTGGCCCTCAATTAATCATAATGGTCAAAAATTCATATTACTAGGTCATAATTTGACACGAGAAGAATTAGAAGGTGATTTTAGATGTGTTGGAACCGTATTCCCATTTAGGATGTTACCAACACAAAATAACAATGGTACATGATGTGTACTAATGAATTAGAATAAAAGAGTATCTAGAGCACAAAAAGGTGAAATCATCAAATTGACCTGAAATGAATTGATCAAAGTTAGGTATCTCATAAAATGTATTGCCCCATTTAGGGATACTTTGACCTAAATCAGCACTTGTAAATGACATGTTCAAACTATTTAGGGTGTTTTAATGATTGTGACCTAAAATATTCATTTGAGTGCAATTTAAGTAAGATTATCAGTTTAAACATAAATGATGTTAGGAATTGGTTGTCTACATTTTTCCCCTCTTTGAGAAGGCATAGCAAGACATTCAGGTGAAGCAACATCTTTTCAAAGAAAAGAGTTTTCAAGAAGAAATTAGAAATGACCCATAATGCCCCCTCAAGAGGACATGATAAGATGAAAGAGAAAGATGGACTCTCAAAAAGAGAAGGGCAATGAGAAATTAACCCATGTCATAAATCACATCCAAATGAGATAATGATTGCATGCATGGTTACCATCAATGATCAAAGTATAATTAGAGGTATAATGGGCCCCAAAGATGGGGGGAATGGGAAGGATTCAATCCAAAAATGTAAGGGACATAATTGAAATGCACCCAATTTGAGAGTGCAAGCTGCATGCTTATGACATTGATCAATCTTGAGATAAGTTACACACTAAAATATTGCCATTGTGGGCATTAGAGTAGAGATATTAGAATTAAAGGTAAAGGAGAATGTGGTCCCCAAAAAGATGATAATAAAAAGTGCCCCAGTAGGGTATATTTGATCATGATAAAGTAGTTATGCCCCAATAAGGCTAATTTTGATCACTAATAAATAATAAATAATGGTTTACCCTTATAGGGTTGATTTGATTCTAACATTATTCAGATGTTGGGCCCCAACATGGGTGATTGGAAAGAAAAATATCTCAAGGAAATAACCTATTACATAGATTAAAATGAGCGGGCACAAATGTACATGCGATGGTAGAATGGCTTAGAAAACCACAAGAAACCAAGCATATGAGAATGCAAAAAGTGATGAAAGAGATGAAAATAAGAATGAATATGGTTGAGCTGACTCCAAATGTGTTAAATAAGTAGACACTACCTACATAGTTCCATGGACTCATGTTCCAATATGAACTTTAGGCTAATGTAGTTCACCCAAGTCTAGGAGAGATGGAATGAGGGATGATGAAAAATAACCAAAAATTGATTAGACTCATAATTTATGCGAAGAGATGCACTTCTAATCATAGATTTGAGTGCTAAAATGCATGATACCTAGATGCCTATTTTTATATTATGACCCTAGATTATGCATAGTGTTCTTGAGAACTATTCATCAGAGTGATGCTGATGTTAATACCTTGAAACCTGAGCATAAAAGGCTTGATATATAAAAATAAATTAGGCATCATAAGTATGAATAACTTATAATGCCATGGAATTTCAAGTGCATGGAGCTGGTTCAAATGTGAATACCTATAACTAAGGATAATGGTAAAATAAAGACCAAAACTAGAGTTACAACTATTTACATTTAAACAAAAAAGCAAAGACAAAGAAAAAGATAAAAATAAATGAACCTAACTTGAAATCAAGAAATGATCAATCAAAACTTAGTTAGTGTTGATAATTTTGACCCCACAGGTCAAATTGCCACCCTTATCATTTAAAGCTTTTCATGTCATTACCAATTTGCCGTTTGCTTAGAGCAGTTCTAAAGGGATAGTTAGAATACTTTGGGTTTTCAAAAGGCACAAGAAATAATTTGGGATTTCATGGAAAGAAGACTTCAAGTTTTGTCTAAGTATTGGAAGTGTTTTAGACTTTTTATACAAAATAACTTTTATAAAGGATCATCACATAGTTTCTCAAAGGACACTTTCATTTTCCTGAAGGGAAGTTTTCAAAATCTGAAGGGACACTTTGTAAATCGAAAGGGAATTGATAAGTTTTCTGAAGACCTTTTCAACTTTTTTGAAGGGTTCTCTTTTCCTTCAGAGAAATCAATTTCAAAAGTTCTAACAAGACCATTTCACTTTGTCTAAAAGGCTCTTTTTCTTTGACAATGGCCCACTTACATTTTCCTAAAGGGAAGTTTTCATTTACTGAAGGGTCATTTCATCAATTATAAAGGGTTTTTTACAAAAAATTTGAAGGCAAGTAGACCATTCCAATTAGTCTGAAGGGATCTTTTTGAAGAGTTCATTTCAAAGTTGTTGAAAAGGACCATTTTCAAAATCCTGAAGGGCATTGTCAAAAATCCAAAGGGATAATTTCAAAAGTTTGAGGAAAGAATTCCTTAAAACTTTTTATCTGAAGTAATAATACATTACAAAAAATCCAAAGGGATACTTTTGAGTTTTGAATGGACACTTGGAAAGGGTGAAAGGACCTTTACAATTTTTTTGAAGGGTTACTTTCCCTTCGGGAATGTTCACTTTGCAAATTTTTGAAGAGTTGATTCCAAAAGGTCGAGGGGTCACTTTCCCTTTAAGAAAGTCACTTGGAAGAAATCTAAGGGACACTTTAAAAATCTTGAAGGGCTCTTTCCCTTCAGGAAAGGTTATGCCAAAATTTGAAGGATCATTTTTAGAGTGCCGAAAGGTAGTTTCAAAAAGCTGAAAGGACAATTCATAAAGAATTTTGAAGATAAAATTCCTTCAGACTTTTTGTCTGAAGGAATTGATCAAGGAAAAGGGGGAAAAGTATTGGATTTTTTCTTGAAATAAATACTTTACAAAGGTTCTAAGACAAGAATTCCTTCATAATTTTTTTCTGAAGGAATGGTCCATTATTAAAAACCTGAAGGAATTATTCAAGGCAAAATAAAGAAACAAAAAGAATTCTTTTGAAATTTTTGTCTGAAGGAAATAAATATGAATTGACCATTCTAAAGGAAATAGATAGAGGAGAAGAGACAGAAGAAATAAGTCCATGGAAAAGAGGAAAATAAATATCCTAAAGAAACACATGCATAGAAGTGAATAGTTTGAGAGTAGAAGGCTGAGAAATAACAAGGAGTTCAATCTGAATGCACTTATCACTCATCAAATTCCTCTTTCATGCAAGCAAAGGATATCTAAATTTGATTGGTCCAAGATTCAATTGATTATTTGTTGGAGTCAAGCTTATTCCTAGTTATCTCATGCATTTAAGATCCAACTTCGCTTTAAGTTCAGTCAAAGAGGCATATTTATTTGAAGATTGTGGTGTGGATTTCTATGTAAGAGTTTGACTTGTCAAACTTGGTTCTACATCATCCCTTCTATGCCAACATGGAATTTCATGCATGTGCTCTTGTTTATCTTTTTGAAATATTTCAATGTTTCTAGCAGTTTAAGTGGAGTTTTAATTTTAGTTTTGGCATTGATTTCATGTAAAAGAAATTGTTCTCTTATTTTAAGCAATTCAAGAGGAGTTCTATATTTGGATATTGGTGTAGCATCATGCATGATGAAGGTTTTGACTCAAACTTGAGCTCACCATTCTTTTCAAATGACAAAGATATTTTCATGCAAGATAAAAGACAAAAATAATATTATTTGAAGGCTATGATAGCACAAGTTGGACTTGGTTAAAGTAAGAGTTGACCTCCTCTTGTATTTTTAGCACCAATCTCTTGGTTATTATATCTATTTATATATAAGTTGGCTTTTCATCCTTGATTTGTATCCTTTTTTTGGGAAGACCATACTCTACCAAAAATTTGTGCTATGTAACCTTTTTAGATTAATATAAGGATAGTTTTTAGACTCTAAGGTTTTGGTATAGTGTATTTATGTCAGTGATTTACATATGTGATAGAATTTTCTTCATTGTCAAGTCCTGATTCTTACCTAATCACTAGATGATTAGATTATATAGGTCATATTTTGTGTTTAATTTCTTTTGGCTGAAGTTATGGTGGATATAAGTGGCTAGTTAGTACCTTGAATCAGGCCTATTCCATCATTTCCCTCAAGCTTTGATCTTAAGATAGAACCTTTTCATGAAATACTGATGCATAGGGGTCAATTGGGGTTAAAAATTTAGTTTGTTTATTATCTGATCAGTGTTTTTAAAAGCTAAAATTATGTGGATCAACCAAAATTTAAGTGTATCACCATCATTAGATAGGATTCCCTTTCAAGTTTCCCCTTTTCCCTTTTCCCCAATAGTTTGTAGCTAGAATAGAGATTCTAATTGGTACACCAAAGGGAGATAACCCTTATAATCTAGATATTCAATTCACTGATTAGGCCACCCACAACCTACGATTGTTTCCATGTTTCAACAGACTATGAAGGCCTAAAAATACCTTCACAAGGGTGCGAGTCTAATTTATAATAGATTTTGGCTTGCCTAGTGGGACAAAAAATAAATCTTTTGTGTATCTAAAGAAATTTTGGAGTTGAGGAGAAGTATTTGTAGTAGAAAAGAATATCTATCTCATCACAAACTAAAGATTCTTCAAGTTGTAAATCTCATAGCATCATTCCTACAATTATTTCATGCTAAAGGTTACCATAGGGTCAGTAAGTAAAGGTATTCCTTTTGAATTTATATCATTTAAGAGATCAAGGTTTAGGAGGGCAAAGCCATATTCTTAAAAGTGATATTGTCTCCTGGTTATCCTACTTTTCTAATCACTACAAACCCCACTACCCAAATGGCCATCAAAAACTAGGTGTTTATTCTTATTCAATAGAGGTATCTCACTAAATTTATCCTAGTTTGATGATATTGTACAATCTACCCTCAAGAGCATCTCATTCTTCTCAGGATAAAATCAAACAACCCCTGTGGAGCATATCCAAGACGTATCTAATCTCCATTTAGTCCATAATGTTGTTGAAAATAATGTTGATATCATATTGCTTACTGCTTCCTTCAAAGAAAAAGCATTGTAATGGTATAAAAATCTCCCATTAAACTCCATTTATACTTGGGATGAATTGGGTATAGCCTTATTCAAGCAATTTGAGACAAATCTGATCACCTATCTTTAGTTGAGCAATTAACCACCATAAACAAAGCTCCTCATGAGTTCATGTCTAATTTTAATCTCAAATTCCAAAAAACATGGAATAGGATACCTATGTTGATTAGGCCATCTCTTGAATATGTATTTCTATATTATTTAAAATCCATTAACTCTAACATTAGTGTGATGATACAGTCAATGGGTAGTACTACTTTACCAGATGCTTATGAGGTTGCAATAAAGGCAAAGAATAGTTTGATACAAGTTGGTAAGATTTTTCCAAGACCTCCAATGCCTATATTCCTAGAATTTAATTCTATACCAACCCCTCAAATTCCTTAAATTCCATCCGTAACTCCTATTCTATCACCTCAAGCTCAAATTTCAGCCCCTACTAGTTAAGCTAGTGAGATAGGAGAGTTGAAAACCTTGTTATAGTCATTTGGGAATGAAATAGTACATCTCAAAAGGAAAAAATTTTAGGTTAATAGGCCATATCAACAACAAAATTAGACCACCTATCAACACTTCAAAGATCAAACACCTCCTTATCAATGTTTTAAAGAGAATATACCACCTTATCAAATACAAGGAGCCATAACTCTAGCTAAGCCATATGCTACCATTGATCCTAATACTCCTTCCAATTCAAAGGATATTATTACCACCCCACCTCAAAATAAATTGATGCATGATTTAGGTTGGCATTCCTCAAATCTCAATGATGCTCAACACCAAGCCTTGGTATAAAAAAACATCACTGTACCACAAATGACATAATAAGAGTTTTATTTCCAAGGAGGTCAGTACCAAGATAGAATTTTGACATCACATGGAGAGACTAGATAAGTTCAAGGGTAGGCTGATGCCATTAATGTAAATCGGCAAGTGGATGATCATGTTGCTTTTACTTAGGGTGTTGAAACTAATAATTCAAGTGGTCAAGTTGCAATTATAACTAGGGATAAAATAAAATCCATTGATAAGGTGCAAGGGGTGATAAATGCTTCAATTAATTCTAATATTATGCCTAAGAGTAAAAAAGAACAATTTTTTTCCTCTAACTCAAAAAAATTAGAATATAGAGGTTAGTAAATTTTAGCGAATACCTTTAGTTTGTGAGTAGCTAGAGATTTAAAAAGTACAACCAAAGGTTAGTGGATCTCATTTTAGTATAGTAGATCAAATGAAGAAATATAAAATCAAAATTAGTATGTGGGATTATCTTTCCATTCTAGGACAAAAGGATAAGCTCATTCAAGATCTTCTAGCTCTTGAATTATCTCCAAAATTGGTTTGAGAAAGAAGGTGCCATCTTAACTAATTCAGATCAACTAAGTAGTAGGTAAAATAAGTAAATAAGATGGAAAAGATGGATAGAATTGAGGTCAAATAAAATAAAACCCCTCCTTTCTACCTTTATTTGATAGTAGGAGATACCTTGGTTCATAACTATATGATAGATAGTGGATACCTTGGTTCATAACTATATGATGGATAGTGGAGCTAGTAGTACAATCATGCCTAAATAGATTATAGACAAGCTCAGCCTTGTTTATGAGCCAAACACTAAGGGGTTATTTCAATTGGATGGGTCATGAAAAAATATTTTAGGCATCATAAAGGATCTAAAATTGACATTACATGCTTGTCCCAATGTTACTATTCAACAGGATATTGTTGTGGTAGACTTGCCTCCTTACTTTGCTATGTGCCTTTCAAGGGACTTCACTTCAAAGATTAGTGGATATTTATTATTTGATTAAACTTATTTAATGTTCAAATTGGGTATGGTACCAAGGTAAAAATTCACTCTAAACCTATTGCATCTTTTCATATTTAGCCATATATGCCAAGTGTTGTGAACACTAACTGTATCATCTCAGATGAAGTAATAGAAGCTAGTGAAGTAGAAAGTGAATCAACTTTGGATGGAGTTCCATATTTATTCCTTGATGAGTGGGATTCCAATTTTCATGAGCATGATCCTTATAATATTATTGAATAAGAAGGACTTAGTATGTATTGCCTTCATGAGAATGATGCACCAATTTCAACCATGGTTAAGGATGATGAGTCTAGTGAAGGTCTATGGCAATTGTAATTTAATGGATCAAGGAATAAGCATATAATTAAATATGGAATGATGTTTGTTTCTCCAAAAAATCAAAGGTATTTCTTTTTTATTAAATTTTAGTTTGGTTGTTCAAACAATGTTGTTGAGTATGAAGCACTAGTTCACAGTTTATAGTGGGTTAGGAAGATGAAATTCAACACCTTACAAGATTTTGGTGATAGTAAAATTATAGTTCACCAAGTAATAGGTTTGAATATATTTAAAAATTTGTTGCTTAAGTCTTACAGGGATATAATATGGGACTTACTTGAATATTTCCAAGATTTTAACATTCAGGCAATACCAAGAGGTGAGAATAAACATGCTGATAGGCTAGCTGCTATTAGGGCACAATTTGGTATCCTAGTTGATGTAAAAAGTGAAAAAATATAGTCACTTATAAAGGTGGTTTTAAGGCCTTTTGTTTTATATAATCATAAAAATTGGCAAGTGTTTGAAAATGATAGTCAAATTATGAGATTCTTGCAAGAAGAGCCTGAGTTTTCTTCAAGAAACCAATCAAAACACTTGCAGCAATATAGTGATGATATTGTGCAACTAAAACCAAATAATATTCCCAAGGGATTGGTCACACTTGAAAACATTTTTAGTATTGATGATGAGTTAAGGAAAGATAGGTCATCCTTATCAACAAAAAAAGAGCACTATCCCAATGTAGAGATTATAGTTGGTAAGATTTTAAAGTTGGGTAAGGTATGCACTCCTTCAAAAAAAGAAGCTTTCATTAAGTTATGCATATGTTTTGCTGATATATTTTCTTGGAAATATAGTGATCTCAAGGGGTTTAACCCAAGTCTAGCTCAATACACCATAGAGTTAGACGCTAAAACTAAACAAGTGAGACAAAGAGAAAGGCCCATCAATCCTAAGCTTGAGCCTTTGATGAGAGCTGAGCTTCACAAGCTCATAGAATCAACTATTATATTTCCAATCAAGCACTCAATTTGAGTGGCAAATCTTGTTTTGATATAGAAAAATAATGATGAGGTTAGATTGTGTGTTGACTTCTATGATTTGAATAGGGATTCATTTAAAGATCACTATCCATTGCCATAAATGGAACAAAATTTACAGCTGGTTATAGGTTTATAGGGGTTTTCTTTTTTGGATGGATATAGTGGCTACAATAAATTTTTGGTCAAAGAAGAGGACCAATTTAAGACAGCCTTCAAAACCAAGTGGGGGACATTTTCATATAGAAATATGTCATTCAGTTTATCTAATGCTAGAGCAACCTCTCAGATAGCCATGGATATGGCATTCCAAGGCCTTCTTAACAAGTTTGTACTTGTTTATTTCGATGATATAATATTATTTTAAAAGAATGCAGGTGATCACATGGTTCATCTCAAGAAAGTGTTCAAAAAGTGTAGACAATTTGGGATATCTTTAAATCCCAAAAAGTGTGTCTTATCGGTTCATGAAGGTAAGATCCTTGGCCATGTGGTTTCAAATTTTGGTTTAAGCATAAATGGTAAAAGGGTTGACTCCATTCTTAAAATCTCATTGCCTAAGCACAAAAAGGCTATACAAAGATTCTTTGGGAAAATCAACTTCATAAGGAGATATATTTTAGATTTTGACATTTTAACTAAGCCACTTATAGCCATGCTAAAGAAGAATCAAAACTTTTATTAGTCCAAAGAAGGAGTAAAGAGTTTCAAAGATATAAATAAGTCCATAGCTAGTGCTCTTACACTTATAAATATAGATTTTACAAAATATTTCATTTTGTATACATATGCTAGCATGGACACCATTTTAGGCATTCTTATGCAACAAAATCATGAGGCTTTAGAACAAACAATAGCTTTCTTTAGTCAAGGCTTGGAAAAATATGAAACAAGGTACTCTTTTGTTGAAAATCAAGTACTTTCAGTTATAAGGTCTCTTAAAAAGTTTAGATAATTGTTTTTTAATAATAAAATACACCTAATGGTTCCCTATCCAAGCAAGAGTTCCTTTTGAAAAAATATATAAATGTGAAGAGAGCTAGTTGGATAACCAAGCTAATAGAGTATGACATAGAAATTAAGGTCACAACACTGATTAGAGGCAAAGGACTTTATGAGCATCTAGCTCAAGACTTGAAAGAGACTAATGAGGTTATTTTGGTGTCAAATGATGTAGAGGTTGTAGGTCATCATACCTCACCTTCCAACTGGTTTCATGACTTGGTAAGCTATTTTCAAGATTGTATTTATCCCTCTCATATAAGTTCTTCAAAAAAAAAAAAAAAAAGGTTGCAATCAATTCCATTTTTGCTTATTAATGGTGTTTTGTTCAAGAAAGATATTAATGGCATGTTGCTAAGATGTATAGAGCCAAGCCAAACTCATAAATTACTTGAATAATTCCATGATGGACATGGTGGAGGACATTTTTATACAAGAACTACAACCCTTAAGATCATGAGAGGTGGGTACTATTGTCCTAGTATATTTGGTGATTTCCATGAATGGGTTAGAAAGTGAAAACAATGTGCTATGTTTGTACAAAAAGTGAAAATTTCAGCCTTTCCTCTTCAACCAATTGTGGTGGATCAACCCTTTATCCAATGGGGGTTGGAATTTATTAGTCTCATTAATCCTCCATGAAGTTTAGGACGTAAATGGATTCTAACTGCTACAGATTAATTCACACATTGGATAGAAGCAGTGGCATTGACAAAAGTGAATGAAACCAATGTTATAGATTTCTATGAAGGTTTGTTTACTAGATTTGGAGTTTTTTCAGCTATTATTTTTGATAACATAATGGATTTTGTGGGAACTAGGATCAGCCAATAGGCTGTCTAACATGGAATTTATCTTAGCACTTCATCAAACTATTATCCATAAGGTAATGGCCTTGTTGAGTCAACAAATAAGAACCTATTAAAGATCATAAGGAATATTGAAGATGAGCAAAGATCATGTCATCTCAAGTTGAAGTCAGCTCTATGGGCTGATATGATCACCTACAAAAGTTCAATATCCAACTCTCCATACAAGCTAGTATATGGTAAGGAAGCAAGGTTACCCATTTATTTTGAATTTATTACTTTAGAACTAATGCATCAGCTTGAGTTTTTAGAGAATGAGCCTATGGATATCAAGTATGCTGAGATTATAGAGCTAAAAGAGATAAGGAATCAATCCATGCTCGCTATGGAGATTCATCAAGCACAAGTGAAGAGAGCTTTTGACAAAGGAGATTCTTCACAAAGTTTCAAAGAAAGAAATTTGGTCCTCAAGTGGGATAAGGATAGAGATAAACTAGGAAGGCACACAAAGTTTGATTCCCTTTGGAGTAGCCCATATGCAATCTCTAGCTGAAAATCCCAGAATTCTTTCCAACTTGTAAAGATGGATGGTGATGAGCTTCCAATCCTAGTAAATGGGATACATTTAAAACATTGCTACTGAAGAGCAAAGTTCCTTGTACATAGTTAGTTTGTTTTTCTTTCCTCCAACTGTTATTCAAACATAATAGTTTCATTCTATCTTTTTACAAATAAGTGCTTGTTTGCACATTTGATTTTTAGTTAGTTTTACCTACTTTGTGTGTTTCCCTTCTTGTTTTAGAGGATGAAGGTTATCTTTTTCAAATCAGAGGTTGTACTTATAGTCATGGACTAGATTTACCATTATTTTATGAGTTTAAATGTTATGTATATGGTCAACTTTTTCAAGCATAGTAGGCATGCTTCCAAATAGAATTGCCAAAATGTTGACAAATTTGACCCCACAGGTCAAATTGCCACCCTTATCATTCAAAGATTTTCATGTCATTGCCAATCTAACTTTTACTCATAGCAGTTCTAAAGGGATAGTCAGAATACTTTGAGTTTTCATAAGGCACAAGAAATACTTTGGGCTTTCACAGAAGGAAGACTTCAGGTTTTGTCTAAGTATCAAAATTGTTTGACTTTTTGTTCGAAACAACTTTTCTAAAGGATCATCACACAATTTCCCAAAAGACAATTTCATTTTCCTAAAGGGTAGTTTTCAAAATTCAAAGGGACACTTTGGAAATTTGAAGACCTTTTCAACTTTTTTGAAGGGTTATCTTTTCCTTTGGAGAAGTCAATTTCAAAAGTTCCAATATGACCATTTCAATTTGTCTGAAAGGCTCTTTTTCTTTGGTAATGGTCCACTTACATTTTATTGAAGGGCAGTTTTCATTTGCTAAAGGGTCATTTCATCAATTCTAAAGGGTCCTTTACAAAAAGTCTGAAGGGAAAGTGGACCATTCTAATAAGTCTAAAGGGATCTTTCAGAAGAGTTCATTTTAAATTTGCTAAAAAGGACCATTTTCAAAATCCCAAAGGGCATTGTCAAAACTCTGAAGGGACAATTTCAAAAGTCTGAGGAAAGAATTCCTTCAGAATTTTTATCCAAAGGAATAGTCCATTACAAAAAATCTAAAGGGATAATTTTGAGTTTTGAAGGTACACTTGGAAAGGGAAAAAGGACCTTTAAATTTTTTATGGTCACTTTCCCTTTAAGAAAGTTCATTTTATAAATTTTTGAAGAGTTGATTTCAAAAGGCTTAGGGGTCACTTTCCCTTCAGGAAAGTCACTTGGAAGAAATCTGAGGGACACTTTAGAAATCCTAAAGGGCTCTTTCCCTTTGGGAAAGGTTATGCCAAAAATCTAAAGGATCATTTTTAGAGTGTTGAAAGGTAGTTTCAAAAAGCCTGAAGGATAATTTGTAAAGAATTTCAAAGATAGAATTCCCTCAGACTTTTTATCTGAAGGAATTGATCAAGGCAAAGGGGGAAAAGTCTTAGATTTTTACCTAAAAGAAAGGAATTTATAAAGGTTTGAGGACAAGAATTCCTTCAAAATTTTTGTCCAAAGGAATAGTCCATTGTTAAAAACTTGAAGGAAGTATTCAGGGTAAAATAAAAAAATAGAAAGAATTCCTTCAAAAATTTTGTCTAAAGGAAATAAACAAGAATTGACCACTCCAAAGGAAATAGATAGAGGAGAAGATCCAAAAGAAACAAGTCCATGTAAAATAGGAAAATAAATAGCCAAAAGAAACACATGCATAGAAGTGAAGAGCCTAAAAGCAGAAAGCTAAGAAATAACAAGGAATTCAATTTGAATACACCTCTCACTCATCAAGGTCTTCTTCCATGTAGGCAAAGGCTATCTATAGTTGATTGGTCCAATCTTCAATTGACTATTTGTTGAAGTTAGGCTTATCTCCTAGTCATCTCATACGATCAAGATCCAACTTAACTTTAAGTTCAATCAAAGAGGCATATTTATTTGAAGATTGTGGTGTGGATTTTCACACAAGAGTTTGACTTATCAAACTTGGGTCCACCTCATCCCTTCTATGCCAACATGGAATTTCATGCATGTGCTCTTGTTTATCTTGTTGAAAGCTTTCAACATTTCCCATAGTTCAAGTGGAGTTCTAAATATAGTTTTGGCATTGATTTCATGTAAAGGAAATTTTTCTCTTATTTCAAGAAGTTTAAGAGGAGTTATATATTTGAAGATTGGCGTAGCATCATGCATGATGAAGGTTTTGACTCAAACTTGAGCTCACCATTCTTTTTAAATGCCAAAGAGCTTTTCATATAAGATAGAAGACAAAAAGAATATTATTTGAAGGCTATGTTAACATAAGTTAGACTTGGTTAATGTAAGAGTTGACCTCCTCTTATAATTTTAGCACCAATCTCTTGGCTCTTGTATCTGTTTCTATATAAGTTGGCTTTTTATCCTTGATTTGTATCCTCTTTTTGGCAAGACCATACTCTACCAATTTTTTTTGTTATGTAACATTTTTAGATTAATATAAGGATATTTTTTAGACTCTAAGGTGTTTTTATAGTGTATTTATGTTAGTGATTTGCATATGTGATAGAATTTTCTTCCTTATCAAGTCCTAATTATTACCTAGTCACTAGCTGATCAGATTATGCAGGTTATGTTCTATGTTTAATGTCTTTTGGCTGAAGTTATAATGGATATAAGTGGCTGGTTAGTGCCTTGAATCAGGCCTATTCCATGATTTTCCTCAAGCTTTAATCACAAGATAGAACCTTTTCATGAAATACTTATGCATAGGGGTCAATTGGGGTTAAAAATTCAATTTGTTTATTGTCTAATCAATGTTTTGGAAGCTCAAATTTTGTGGATAAACTAAAATTTAGGTGTATCACCATCATTAGATAGGATTTATTTTCAAGTTTTCCCTTTTCCATTTTCCCCAATAGTTTGTAGCTAGAATAGAGATATTAATTGATACACCAAAGAGAGATAGCCCTTATAATCTAGAGATTCAATCCACTAATTAGGCCACTGATAGCCTAAGATTGTTTCCATGTTTTAGCAGACTGTGAAGGCTTGAAACTATCTTCACAAGGGTGTGAGTCTGATTGACAATAGTTAGGAACAAAAATGTTTAAAAATGAAAAGCAATAAAAATATTAAAGACATAGGATCAAGATATAAAGAATCAATATATATGTGGACCATCAAGACATTTTTGAACCCAAAAAGAAAAGTAAAATCAAACAAAAAAAAAGACACCAATAAAATCAAATAAATAAAAAAGGTCCAAGAATAACTTAATAACATGATATAAAGATAATAAATAATTAAGATCCATGTGAATCATCAATATGTTCTAAAACTCAAAATAGATAAGTAAAAACATATAGGGGGAAACACAAGACCAAGATGAGACAAGAAGTATTAAAAAGAGAAAAGGAGAAGAAATAAAAGGAGAGGTGTAAAAGCACACCAAAAAAAAAAAACACACCAAGAAAACTCAAATAAACACACATAAACAAAAACCAAGTTAGTGTAATTTAAATACAATTATTCATGCATGTGTGGTTGATGCATTACTTCCTACCACAACATAATAAAAAATAATGACACAAAAGTTATTCCCTAATTAAAGAGGAATAATGGTAGAAGAAATGGTGGAAGAGAAGAAAAAATAAGGGGTTATCTAAGCTAACTCCAGATGTACAAGATAAGTGGATGTTACCTACATAGTTCCATGGATGCATGTTCCAACATGAAATTTAGGCCAAATGTAGTTCTCCCAAGAAGTGGAATAGAATACATGATGATGACCAAAAACATATGATTAACATTGTACAAGAAAAGGGGAGACTTAAAAAATGAGATTGGTCTTGCAAAATGGCAAGGTGGTAAGATGAAAGAAAATAATCTTGAAAAATGGCAAGTGCATGAAACAAGTTAAATTACATAATGGAAAGTCAGTAGGATAAAATTTTTACAAAATGGCAAGAGTGTGAACTTACTTTGCTTGAAAAATGGTAAGAGCATGATGATTATAATGTATAAAAGTGTAAGACAATATTTTTGTTCTTTTGTGAATCAGTTATCTAATGTTTTTGGTGTTTTTGGGATAAAATATGCACAAGGTGGGACTATATAGTCAACAAGATGTTTGTTCAAGAGTAAAATTTCTAATAAAATAGCTGAGCTGGCTACAACGACCTTCATGGATATAAATAATGGACCAGGGAACCAAGAGTTCTAATAATAACTAAATCTAGTTTTAATGACACATGGTCATAAATTAATGAGCATAAGGGTCTTGAAATGGAAACATTGCCTACAAAGAGAAGAATATGTAATATAGAATAGTGTGCAATATGAAATAGATTTGAAGAACCATGTAGTAGGTAGATCTTAAGCTAAGAATATGCTCTTCTTCACTTTTCTATAGAAGAAGATGTAAAATATTATCCTAGTTGAAGTGCTTTGTAGAACTAGTGTTGAATGCATTCATAAGACATAATAAAGATCATAATTTGTCAAGGGATAAAAATGTTCAAGATTATAGCATGCCTAATACATAACAAATAATATGGTTCTCCAAGAGAATGGTCTAAAGAATAGGGTCCAACACATGAACTATCCAAGGTGAGATAAAGAATAAGGTTCTCTGTCAAGAATGGTCCAAAGAATATTGTTTTCAAAGAGATCGATCTAGGATATGATAAAATGTGTTCAAAGTGCCAATAGTTCAAAGCTTTCACTATCTAGATTCATGAAGAGTGGTCTAGGGTAGTATAAAATGTGTTCAAGATAGGATAAAATGGTAGGATAAAATTAGTTCAACACAAGTTGCCCCAAAGTCAGGGGTCTTATTTACAATGGTTCAAATCTATTCATGTGTAGAACCTCTTAAGATGCATGATATTTATGGGCTCTGAAAGTTTTTCACCATTTGGTTTAGCTAGTCAATATACCCCTGATCTATAGTTTTCTATGATAACAAATGGTCCCAACCAATTAGGCTTAAACTTACCTTTCTTTTTATATTCAATATTTTTGTTCTTTTGGTTCTCTTTCAAAACCAAATCACCAATATCAAACTCCTAAGGAATAATGCACTTGTTGTAGCCTCTCCACAATTTGTTCTAATAGGCCTGTAAGTTTTCTAGGGAGACTAAATGCTTGCCATCAAGAAATTATAGTTCTTGTAGCCTTGATACTCTATAGTCCTCATCATCTTCAATATGCTCTATTGATACTCATAAGGATGTCATCTCGATAATCAGGATAATAAATTCTATACCATAGACAAGGGAGTATGGAGTGGCTCCTATTGGGGTCTAATGGCTAGTTTTATAAGCTGAAAGGGAAAGAAATATTTTCAAGTGCCAACTATGTACAACATCATTGATAATCATCTTTAAAATGGATATATTTGATGCCTCAATTTGTCTATTTCCTTGCAAGTTATATGGAGTTGATTTCTTGTGCTTGATCTGGAATTTTGCACAAAGATATTTTACATCTTAGTTTACAAAGGATCTTCTATTATCATATATAATACATGAGGGGATACCATATCGATAGAAGATATGGTAATGGATGAATTTAGCAATTTGCTGCCTAATAATGTAAATGAGAGGAATGGCCTCAATCCACTTAGTAAAGTACTTAATTGTAGTCAAAATATGTTTATGGCCATATAAAGATGTTGGGTCAATTTTCCTGATTAGATGGAGACCTCATGTTGAGAATGGCCATGGTGTTGTGATTGGCTATAGTGGTAAAGAAGGTGCATGTATCAAGTTTCCATGTTGCTAACAAAGGACACACTTCTTCACATAATTACAAGAATTGGTCTCCATTTTGGGCCAATAGTATCTTATTTTGAGGAGCTTCTTTGCTAAGACTACACCATTGGTGTGGGCCACACGCATCCTTCATGAACCTCCTTCAAAGCTAGTTTAGATTCTATTGAAGATAAATAATGAAAAAGTGTTCCATCATAGCCTTTATGATAAAACATGTCTCTTAGGAAGGTATAACATGTTAAGCAGTGATGGAAGATTTTCTATTGGTTATTGGAAAGGTTGATTGAGACAACATGATTATGGAAGTAGTTATAAAAGTCTTAGAACCAAGGTAATTTAGGTGGGGGATTGAGACCAATAATGACACATACCCTCTCTAAATCTAGAAAGACGTGCTAGATATAAAATATTTTCAATTAATAACTAATACTCTTTAGTGTTATCATCTATCTGTAACATAGAACCAATCATCACCATTGCATCGGTGGATCTATTGTTTGCTCTTGGAACCTGTTCAAACTATAGATATTTAAAATGACCTTTCAAATTATCAATAATTTACTTATAAGGAATAATATTGTCATCTCTAGTTTGATATTAATCAGTGGTTTGATTGATGATTAATTGGGAATCACCATAGACCTACAAGCTCTAAATATCCCATCGTATGGAAAGGTGAAGCCCTATGATCAATGCCTTATACTTGGCCATATTGTTCATATAATGAAATTTTATATGGAATGCTTTGGGAATCAGATCCCCTTATGGTGTAATAAAAAATATGCTAGCCCTATATCCATGGGATGTGAAGGAGCCATCAAAATATAATTTCCATTATTTATGTTCCTATGATGCTTGTTCTAATGATAAAATAAAATCATTTGGGAAATCAAATTTGAGAGGTTGAGTATCTTTAATAGGAGCTTTTATAAGATGGTTAGCAGTTAATTTCCCTTTGATTACCTTTTGATTTTGGTAATCAATGTAAAACTCACTTAGGAGCATAACCCATTTAACCATACATCTTTGAAGATCTGCTTTAGATAAGAGGAACTTGAGAGAGTCCACCTTGGTGATGATAATAATTTTGTAGTTTAGCATATAATGTTTTAATTTTTGGGTAACAAACACCATAGATAAACATGCCTTATCAATAGGCATATAATTATGTTTATAATCCACCAAAGTGAAACTTACATAATAGACTACATGCTCTTTACTTTGATTATCATGTTGGGCCAAAAGTGCTTCTAGTGCATGCTCTATTGCCAATATGTAAAGAAGCAATGGATTTCCCTGTGTTAGTGGTCTTACAATTGGTGGATTGGCCAAGTATGTATTAAGATTCACAAATGCTATCTAATAATCTTCATCCCATTGAAATGTCACCCCTTTCTTTGTAAATGGGTGGCACTTATCTTCCAATTGAGAAATGAATCTGTGTATAGATTGGACCTTTCCCTGTAGGCTTCACAAATATTTAAGATTGTTTGGTGGAGGCATTTACAAAATAGCCTTGACCTTGGTAGGGTTGAATTCAATACTTCTTTTTGATACAATACAACCTATCAATTTACTTGATGTGACTCCAAAGACACATTTCTTAGGATTTAGGTAGACTTTATATTCATGAAGCCTCTCAAAGATTCTTCATATAACATTAGGATGTCTAGATCTTGTTCTTGATTTTTATAGTATATCATAAACATAATCTTCAATGATATCATGCATCATGTCATGGAATATGATAGCCATGGCATGTTGATATGTGGCTCCAATGTTCTTTAAGCCAAATAACATGAGTTGGTAATAGAATGTTCCACATGGAGTGGTGAATGTAGTATTGTGTTGATCTTCTTAAGTTATCTTGATCTGATTATATCCAAAAAATACATCCATTAAGGACAACATCTCATACCCAATAATTGAGTAAATAATCATGTCGATGTTGGGTAGAATAAAATCATATTTGGGACATGCTTTGTTGATATCTTATAAATCAATACAAAGATGTATACTCGGGGTCTTTTTATTCACTGGGACTATGTTTGAGATACATTCAGAGTAATCCATTGGCCTAATAAATATTACTCATAACAACTTATCTAATTATACTTTAACCAATAAAATGATGCATGGATGCATCTTCCTCAATTTTTTCTTGACTAATTTAGCATTAGGATGGATAATAAGGTAGTGCACAACCAAATCAAAGTCTAAGCCTAGAATGTTGGA
The DNA here is from genome assembly GCA_037957365.1 of Torreya grandis. Classification (NCBI taxonomy): domain Eukaryota; kingdom Viridiplantae; phylum Streptophyta; class Pinopsida; order Cupressales; family Taxaceae; genus Torreya; species Torreya grandis. The sequence goes on from JARHVA010002024.1 coordinate 2,709,373, forward strand.
GAATGACCATGCAAAGATGTCAATATAATCCCTTAGGAGGGATATAATTTTCTCACATTCTACTTCAGTAAGGGAAGATCTAAGATAAATAATTTTGGAATCCTCATAGGTTCCTAAGTTCAGTTCTATCATGTTTTCCACAAGGAGTGTGGATTTGTCTTCTAGAATTGTAGGCAAAGTATGATCATGATTATCTTCTTTTTTGCCACATCTTCTTGTTGTTCCTCCTAAATTTATGGATAGTATGATGAATTATAATCTGCCATCTTAGGTAAAGGCCAAGTATTAAAAACCTCTAGAAACTCAAGATCAAGATGCTCAAACATTTATTTTTATTATGAAGAGATGCTTATACTAGCTATGGAACTTAGGCTAGATGGACCTTCTATGTCTTAAGGGGATGAGTAAACTTTCCCACCTAGGATAGCCTAAAATAGGTTTTCACTTGAAGGATTATCTTTTTATTTACTTTTTCCCTGATTGATGAAAACTTTAAAGAGGTTTTCACTGGAAGATATTTATGTTTGTTATTTATTATGACCAAGAAAGTTTGCCTACTCTCCAAAGTAGGTAAAAGGATCCAATAAAAAATCAAAGCATTTTTTTTGATCACCAATGGGCAATCCATATCTTAGACCCATGTATTCTAAAAGTGATTCTTCATTTTAAAACTCATCAAGGCATATAACCAAATTTTGATGGTCCCAATCAATGAGTTCAGGATGACAAAGGCATAATGAACAATTAGGGTTTATTTTAGGATAGAAGATCCAATGGTAAAAATATGATGTTCTACTTAAGGAAGGAAAGCACCAATAGAATAGGTTCTTGCTTCAGGATGGGAAACTCTAATAGTTAAGGTTAAAATGGTATTTGAATCAAACAGGTCTATGTCAAAAAACTCATAAAAAAAGATATAATAGGATGTTACATAACTATCATGAGTCTCATCACTAGTCACTTCAAAAGAGTCACAATCAAAAGTCATGAGGTCACCCCTAGGCAGTATATATCCAAGACTATGATTCCAATTAACCACTCCAACTGATATAGGTTCTAATATTCTTTGCCCTCATGGACCAAGGCCTTTTCATATATAATATAAATGATCCATGATCTAGCTAGGGATAGGATACTTTGGATTCTAAAAGTATTTAGCCTTGAGATCTTTTTTTGATGTAATAGAAAGTATGAAAATCACTAGTGGTTTTTATTGTTTCTTCTTTGGTTACCAAATCTGGTCAGGTATGTTAGGAGTCTATGAAGGTTTAGGCTTACCATATGTTTTATGGGATTTAAGAAATTTTTTAACATGGAAGTCATCCTTTAGATGGTATGTGGAAATGCCCATATCTTCAATAACAACTGCTTCACAAGAGTTGTAGGAAATGGATCAACTGAAGTAGAAGCTAGATCATTAGGGTCAATATAATTAGATGGAGATGGATGTGAAAATATGGATGTATTCTTGTTTATAATGAATCTAGAACTTTAGAAATAGTTATAATTACAAAATTCAGCCTCAAGGTGTTTGCATTATTGATATGATTGCTGATCGATGAGAATAGAAACCTTGATCCCATCACAGGGAAACTTAAGGCATTGGTGCAGGGTGGAAGGAATGGCCTATAATTCATGGATATAAGGATGATCAAGAATTATGTTATAAGGAAGTTCAATATCCATAATATAGAATAATGTGTGGTTAGAAATAGATGTAGTCATGACTGGTAACTAGATTGTGCCTAAAGATTCCCTTTTGGCATTACCGTAAGCCTTGATTGTAATTATTTCTAGCTGAATGTCTTTGTCAATGTATCCCAATAATTGTAACAACTTAAGGGATATGATGTTCAACCCTAAAAAATTGTCTCTAAGAACCCACTTGATCTTAGGATTTGTAATGATTATCTTAATGTATAATGGATTATTGTGATTTGGGCCAAGAGTGGACATGTCTTTTTGGTTAAATGTGATTTACCAAAATGAAGACAAATGTCCAACTAGGTTTTGAAACTAATTAGGGTTTATATAATTAGGCATAATGTATTCTTTCAAAAGTTTGTTTAGAATAGTTATATGGACATCAAATGTTTGTAAGAGTTCTAATATGGAAATCTGTGTAGGGATTTTATTCAATTAGTTTGCTAAACTATAAGGCTTTTCAATTATGGATTGAGTTAGTTTAGATTTTATTGGCACAATATTTGGCTTTAGAACCATTGGGATAATGTTCTCATTGAGTTTCATGGAAGAAGTGGGTAAAGGGCCCTAGATGGTGACTCATAGGCATCTAGTTATGACTGCACAACCTAGAGGTGGCAAAGAGCCATTATAATTAGAAGAGGAAGGCAAAGGGCCTTGGATGGTGAATCATGGGTTTCTAATATTAAGGAGCCATTATAATTAGAAAAAGGGTGTTTTTGTTTATAACTAATAACCCATGTAATTAGAGTTGTAGTTGTATTGCATGAACTTGGCATGGTATTACTAGGGGAGATGATGTTGAATCTATAATGATGGGTCCCGTTCTGCAAGGAATATGATATTATTCACATGGTTTCATATTAACAGTGGAAATTTGGGTAGAAAAAATGTTCCCCATAGTATTTTTATTGTCATATGACATGTTATATGCCACTTTGTTAGTATGACATTATGATCTTGATTATGCTCATTACAATTCTAACCCTGATATTTGTTTTGATTCTACCTCTATCCTTGATTTTGACCTTGGTTTTGATTTTTTATTGGTAGCGGTGGATTATGTCAAGGAAAGGGTCCTTGTAGATCCCCATATCTTAATTTGTGTCTTGATTAGGGGCCAAATTAACCTCCAATTCACCACTTTCAATGAAGTTTTTAATGATGTGTCAGAATTGGACACAATGGTATACACCATGAACAGATACATGATGTAAATTACACCACTCATTCTCTTTATAACAATCTAGTTTCAATTGATCATGAGGAAATGGCCTTGGTATTGGCTATACAATCAGATTTTTTTGCTATGAGCTTTTGAAACACTATTTCCACTAGCTCTCCTAACTTGCTAAAGACTCTGAAATTGTTATGAAATGTTCTATGTGGAGTTCATCTCTACAAATTAGGTGGTAGATTTGGGT